>OZ018329.1:67971659-68371659 GCA_963969495.1 Ceratothoa steindachneri | reverse complement strand
TTGTGCATTCTTTATCTATATAGTCGGGACTATATATTCGAAGAGCCCTAAGATACATGGAGGAAAAAACAGCAGATTTTATATTTTTGGCATGATTTGAATAAAAATGGACATAAGATAAATTATTTGTCGGTTTCCTATAAACAGTAAATTTAAATCTATGTGGTTCTCTAATTATTAGGAAATCCAAAAATGGAAGGCTCTTATTTACTTCCTTTTCTATGGTGAATTTAATTGACAGAACCAATGAGTTGATAATTAAAAGAAAACTATCGATGTCAAAACTGTTGTTTAAAATTACCAGGATGTCGTCAACATACCAGAACCAAACAATTTGAGTAGACCAAAGAGGGGGGGATCAACCTAGTTTCGAAAAATTCCATATATAAGTTTGACAATAATGGAGATAAGGGATTATTAAAGACCAGGTCTAGTTGAACCTTGATAAGCTTCTTTCTTTGCTTTTCTAATTTCCTTATTATTCTTTTTTCGTCTTGCGAAAGGTTATAGATAAGGGTTCCGATATTCGTGGTTTATTTTAGCTAGCTGAGCTTTCGGTCACGTTTGACCATCTTCGGAGCGAATTAATTTTACACTGGTTAAACATTTAAAGGCATTCAGATGCATGGTGAGTCTACGAGATAGAGATGTGGTTGTCATTCCAATGACACTTATTCGCTAATAAGTGAAGCGAATAAAGTGAAAGTAGGTGTACATTTTCAAAAACTCACAGGCGAGTTTACTCCAGGATACATGTATGGTAATGTTAAAACACATAAAAATAACAACCCCTTAAGACCGATAATCTCGCAAATTCCCATGCCAACATACAAAATTTCAAAAGAAATCAACAAAATTATCAGTGACTACATCCCAAATGAATATTGTATTAAATCAACAGATTAATTTATTGATATAATTCACACTACAAAACCATATGGAATCATACCCTCATTAGACGTAAAAAGCCTCTTTACAAACGTACCCACCGAAGAAACAATAAACATAATAATGACGAAGTATATAAAAACTCGAACAAACCTGCTCCAAAATTAGACCCCAACATATTGAAGAATCTTTTGAAGGCGTGAACAATGGAAGCACCATTTCGCGCACCTAACGGAAAACTCTACAAACAAATTAACGGACTTGCAATGGGCTCACCACTCGGACCCACTTTCGCAAACTTCTACATGGGTCGCCTAGATAAAGAAATATTGATGGAGAATCCCCTCAAACCTTCAACCTACTGCCGTTTCGTGTCGATATATATCTTGTAATTAAAGATGAAAATCAACCGAAAAGACTTAAAACAAGAATGGAAGAGCACTCTGTACTAAAATTTACGTATGAACTCAATTCTAACGGAAAATTACCGTTCCTTGATATTGAAGTGACAGCAAGTGAAAATAAATACACAACCCAGGTATATACTAAACCAACGAATTCTGGGAATTGTCTCAATGGAGATGGCGAATGTCCAGAAAGATATAAAAAAGTGTCATAAGAACATACATTAGACGCGCATACAAATGCAGTTCGTCATGGGCATTGTTCCATAACGAAATTCAAAGAATAAAGCAAGTCCTCATCAATAATGGTTTCTCCAACACTATGGTGGACAAAGAAACAAATACATTCCTGAAAAACTTACATGAAAATAACAATAATAAAAATTAAGACAATAGAAACACCCAATAAATATCTTCTATATGAACTAAATGAGTGAATCTTATAAAATCGACGAAAGAACAATCAAGAATATTATACACCAAAATACAAAATGCACGAATCCAGAAGAAACGCTACAAGTCACAATATATTATAAAACTAAAAAAATAAGTAATCACTTCATTATCAACGACACAAGTACGAAAAAGGAATTGAAAACTTCCAATGTAATTTATGAATTCACCTGTCCGCATGAAGATTGCAAACTTCATAAGCCAAATAAATACATTGGAATGACAACCACATCCCTATCTCGTAGACTCCCCATGCATCTCTGCAAAACGGCGCCATAAAAAACCACTACATGCAACATTGAATTCAACTAACACGAGAAATTTTAGTACAAAACACTATTATCAAAAGGAGAATGACCGCATACGCCTTCATATCCTGGAAGCGATCCTAATCCACGAAGATAAACCGAAGATTAATGCCCAATTGACCGCCACCCAGTGAACCTTAAAACTCTTTACGGATTAACGGTCAATAATGACCGAAATCCCATTCCCAAATGTACCTTTTCTAACTACTTCCTGTCAACCACATTCTCCCTTCTTTTCATTATCTAAATTATCTTTAGTATATAAATGTAATGCCTTTAAATGTTTAACCAGTGTAAAATTAATTCGCTCCGAAGATGGTCAAACGTGACCGAAAGCTCAGCAGCTAAAATAAACCATGAATATCAGAACACTTATCTGTAACCTTTCGCAAGACGAAAAAAGAATAAGGAAATTAGAAAAGCAACGAAAGAAGCTTATCAAGGTTCAACTAGACCCGGTCTTTAATAAACCATGCATAAAAGAAAAACTCCTACCTAAATATACAAATATATATATATATATATATATATATATATATATATATATATATATATATATATATATATATATATATATATATATATATATAAGCAGCTACAGCAAAGAAGCTTCTACAACCATCTCTGTCTTCAAATGGTTCTTGTGTACTAAACATTAATGGTTGGTTCCAAAAACTAAGTTAACTACATCACCATCCTCTTTTAATCGTGAACGGGATCGCCTGACCGAATAATAAATTAAACATAAAATTTAGAATGACAATCTTTAAGCAACCTCGAGGACAGCAGGGCCCGGTCCTACTTAGGAAAGAAGCAGCCGGAAGAGTGTTACTAGTGTTTTGGTAGCAACCAGCGAGAAGAGAAACTTTTGGGGCCCAAGGGAAAGCCATACATTCCAGGCCACGGGGAGGGGGGGTAGAGATGCCCCTGGGGCAGGTTCTGATACCGAAAAGTGATATGTTGTGTGCGTGAAGAGATGATGGAGGAAGAGACAACGGTGTTTCAATTGGTTGCACGGGATGATGTAGAGGAGGTTGCCTACACTCAAGCGACAGGTACAGTGCGCCGACCAATAAGTGACTAACAACTCTCTTACGTCCGCTCAAATTGCTTTTGTTCGCTCCTGTATGAAATCGAACCATGTACCTAGGCGGAATGTATCCCTGGCCAACCACTGAACCTAGTTGTTTTGGAGTTAGAATTACGGCGCCGAGTATTTCCAATTTCCCTTATTTAATCGGACATCAATAAACTATAGCATGATTATAGAAAACACTCAGAGTAAATATACAAAACTAAAACAAAACAAAACTTTTTATTGAAGAAGAATAACAGATTACTTCTTCAAGTTTATATTTAAGCATGCTAGTCAGCATGCTTTCCGAGCAACACACATTACAATCACATAATTATAGTTAAGTTATAGACAAAATAAAGCTACAAGACACAAATATAACCAAAATATCTAAGACTAAAAATGGAATCGACGTAATATTATTATAACAGAGAGGCAAAATGGAAATAATATTCAAAGGATAGTGAAACCGTAATTGCAAAGATTCAGTGCCAAATCATATAATTCTAGTATTCAGAACTGGCTCTATATTATAGTGCGGTTTATGGATGAGCAAATTAACAAGCTTACACTAATAAAATTTTGCAAGGGCATGTAAGTTTTTGCAAGAATGTGGCAGACGGACAGCAGATATACGAGGCCTATTGAACTGAAGTGCAAAGTCCTTCGAACAAGATCGAATACAAGTTGTGTTTAAGAATGAAAAAGCAATTTTACGATTAAATCATAACGTGATTCTCTTTCATGATTGAAGAGGAGTCCAATAAATAATTTTATGTAATCTTTCGCTGTTTCCTAGTTTTTTCTGGCGTTTGTCATCTGTAGCTGCCACTTGAGTATTAAGTTTATATTATTACTTTTTCATTGCTTAGATTTTTCTTAGGTAAATTCACTTTGTTTCCAGTAAATAAATTCCATCGTTACCCGTCCCCTCCTTTCTCCCGAATTCTCGCCTTCTTTCCCTCCTTTGACCATATTATTTCTTCCCTATTCACTCATCTACTACTCGCCCACTGCCCTAAAACTCTGCGTCATTTATTAAACAATTTTAAACTAGCTTTTTGCCATATTCACATCGCAGAATAAAGAACCTCGATTTAGAAAACCCCGTCAGAACTCATCGAGGTTTCTCTTTTGCCCCCTCTTTACGAAACCTCTCCAGTTAGTATCCTGTCTCACCTCCCGCCGTACTTACATACATATAAACACAGCCTCTCGCTCTTCATCAAAACCTAGTACTCTCCCTCTGGTCCACTTACTCATTCTATTGGGTTGCTAAATTGTCGTTCTCTGACTTTAAGCAAATTTCTTTTGACACAAAAATTACATCTGAAAAGCTAGACTGCTTTTGCTTAAATAAAACAGCGTTAAAATACCCCGCAAAAGCTATTTTCCCGGCTGCTGCCTCTCTTGAGTATACGACCCCCCATTTAACTAAAGCTATAAGGCGTGATAACGGAAGTGATTTAATTACGGAACCTCATCTCTTCCCTTCCAGGCTCAATTGGCGCCTACGGATACTTTTGAAATTTGACTTTTCTCCTTGTCTCTAAGGCACTCATTCAAAATGGCAATTATCTACACATCTCCTAAGCAACCTTCTTATATCTTTTTTGATGATTGGATGAATTTATAAATATGGCTTTTTCTAAACCCTCTCCAACTTTCTTTATTCTGGGCGATTCTGACTTCCCCCATCATACTTCCCAGTATCTCCGACTTTCGATATTTCTTAAACTTTACTGTCTCTCAATTCGTCACATCTCCCACCCAGACTCATGGAAATATATTTGACCTTGTTTCCTTCTCTTCCCAAATTCGCACCTCCCCATAACTGCCCCATTTACATCAATTTCAGACAATTTCCACATCCAATTCTGTTTACCTCTTCTTCTTCGGCCAAACCCTTAAATATATCCTAGCTTAAAGTTCACGATCGTCGGCCTTCCGCCATTGATCACAAGCTGATATTCAGGGTTTCTACATGACTACTTTGCTCGTTAAACAACTTCACTCTATCTCTGACCCCAACGTGTCTTCGTTCTTTTCCCCGAGCTCTATTTCCTTGCCTTGACTAATTTCGCGTTACTCACTCCTACAACGCCATTCTAAAGTCTTCCCGTGAAGAACACACTCACCCTATCCTTGCTGAAGACAAGATTTTGCAATTTTGCAATCCCCACATAATTTTCAAGCTTCTTGATAGTATTCATTACTCCTTTGCCCCAGTATTCGTCCCTTTCACAGCTTGCGTTTGTGCTACATTCTTCTCTGCAAAAATAGTACATATCTTTTCAGAGTTTTCCTTTGCGTCAGTCCTTTGACATCGAGTAACCGCCTTAGCTCATCTCCCTCTTTCTCTCTTCAAAAATGACTTGCCTTCCTCTCCACTGTTTTTCTCCAAGTCTCTGTTGTCGGTTTCTCCCTGTTCTACTCCATTACCTGACTGAAATTTTAACACCTCCCTCTCATTAAGTACGGTACCATTTGATTCCAAATCCTTAAGAAACCTAACCTGAACCCCGGCCCCACCAAATCCGGCAAATTACCGCTAATCTCACAACTCTCGTTCCTTTTTAATGTTCTACAAAGACTGGTGTCAGCCCGGATTCTAGATCAGATGTCGTCCTCCAACATTGATGAAATCTTCCATTCTGGCTTCAAGGCAGCTCACAGTACTGAATCAGCTATCCTAATTGTAACTGACAGCTATCATAAGCAGCTGATGCTGGTCAGCATTCTATGCTGGCAATTTTTGGATCTCTCGAAATTTGATACTATCATAAAGTTCTTTTTCCTCGCCTTCATAAGTTCATGGGCATCACTGGAAGTACATTTAATCGGTTTCACTCCAATTTATCATCTCCTACTCAGTCTATTTCCTTCAAAGGCGATATGTCTTGGCCGGCAGAGGTGCGTTATGGTGTTTCGCAGTGCTCAGTTCTTGGTCTGTTCCCGCTTTGTTTCTATCTTCTTCCTTTTGCTATTCTTCTGTTTCGCCGTGAGCTATTATTCCACTTTTATCACACAAATCTTACTTTAATTCTCCACAGACTCTTAGAAGTATTTTAACCTCATGCGATATTATTAATGAATGGTTTTCTGAAAACCTTAAGTTGTGGTTGGCTGTAAGGTTATTTATCCTTCCCTTAACTTTGCTCTTCGGGTGCCTTTTCTTATAATGTTAGAAATCTGGGTGTCAATTTTGATAGGCAATTATCTCTCAAAGCCCATGTTTCTAATGACTGTTGTCGTGGTATAGCAATTATATATATATATATATATATATATATATATATATATATATATATATATATATATATATATATATATATATAAGGGACAATTACACGTTAATGGCTTGGTCCGACCAGTTGGGAGGGGGATAATGAGAATGGGGAAAAATTCGTCCCTAGTGTGTGGGTAATAATTACACTGGGGAACAATGTATTTGGTGAATTTACAAAAGTACATTTCCCTACCTAATTCGAGCATACTGAATTTAAATCTAGGGTCAGATTCTCTTTAAATGCTACAAATTTTTCGTAATATCAATAACTACTACTATACAATAATTTTCATTTTATAGCGCCTATCATCATGCCCTGAAGTAATTTTGAATCATCGCTTTGCGTTATTTATAGTAAAGCATGTTTTTTTGCACAAACATTTTATTGCATATGAGAAGAAACATGAATTACACATTAGGATTACAAATACTGTAATCAAACTGATGCTAATTTATTCATGACCGTACATCAGGCTGGAGGACCTCTTCTTGATTTCAATCGGGCAAAAATTTGCGTTTGTAATTCTTTCTCTTGTAAGTCTTCCCTGGCTGATCTCTTCTGATTATCTAGCAGTAGTCCGCCATCATGTGTCTATCCCAGTGACTTTGGTAGCACTCTTCCATCGTCATAAAAATCCTGATGGAAGCGATCACCTTGTCCGTCGCTTCCGGCTCCCAGATTCTCTAGGAATCGGTCGAGGTAACTATTTAGGAAATGCACCTTCACACTCATGTTGCATCCCAGATCACGATATGCTAAAAGCATATTTGTAACCAGATCCTCGTAGTTATGCGCTTTTTTGTTTCCCAAGAAGTTACGAACAACGGCAGAAAATAAGAGCCAGGCTGCCTTCTCTTTTTCATTCATGGTGTTCACGAATCTAGAATCACTCAGAAGACTTCGGATTTGGGGACCATCAAATACTCCTGCTTTTATTTTTTTCGTGTGGCAAAACAGGAAACGCCAATCCTATGTACTAAAAACAATCATTCTCAGTGCTCAACTCCTTGACATACTGCTTCATCAACCCCAGTTTGAGATGAAGTGGAGGGAAAACGATCTTCTCTCGACTTACGATTGGCTCATTAACAATGTTTGGCAATCCTGCTTCCAAAGTTTCCCGAACTGGCCAATCTTTTTGGGATCAGTCTTTGTCAGGGGCTCAACTGTTCCACGTATAGATATAGCATGGAAACTTTGTATATCCTTTCTGCTGGCTAAGGAGGAAGTTGACCATCTTAAGGTCTACACATATGATCCAATTGTGTTCATGGTAGCTAAATAAATCCATGAACATTCTTATGTCATCGTGAGTTTCTTGCAGATGGCCAGAGTAATCGAGAGGAACTGCACCAAAGTCATTGCCATTATGCAAAAGGACACACTTGAGGCTACGCTTGGAGCTATCCAAAAACAGTCTCCACTCAGCAGGGCTATCGGTGCCAAGTGCCAACTCGGTAAACAGAGCAGGAACATCGTGGCAGTATACAAATTGTTTGTCCTCAGGGAAATACTTAACAAATGTACTCTCCTTTGTTGGGTAATATGATACCCGCACCGACCTGTCAAGCATATGTCTTTCCCTCAACCTGGAGGCTAAAAGTTCTGCAGCTTTCCTTAGAGCGCCAAATCACGTATCAAGTCCTTCAAATCCTCTTGATTGAAACAGTGAGGAGCTAATGACTGTTTAGCATCTGATGATGAATCTGCAGACTCTGAATCCATTCCGTGGACGTCGATATCAGGTACATCATTTTCATCCTCAGAGGGAGCATATCCATTGAAAATCGGAACTGGTAAAAAAGACTCAGAATGAGGTACTGGCCAGATCACCGAGGGAATATTGAAGGAGTCGATCTTGTGCCGATTTTCCTTGCCAATCCCTTTAATATTCACCAGACAGAAATAACAGTCCGATACATGATCCTTTGGCTCTCGCCACACCATGGGGATTCCAAAAGGAAGGCGATTTATCTTTCCTTTCGTCCACTCACGAAGATGTTTCACACAACTATGGCAAACGGCATGTGGGGCCCACTTCTTATCTTGATCGCCAAGAGGAACATCAAAATAGGCCCTTATAAGTGCGGATCACAAAGTTTGACAAACTAACATGTAACATCCAGATATGTAGCAGAATGTGTCTGGATCATTAACGCAATTTCCTCTTGACGAAGCCATCACTCTAACATGAGACCTAAAAAAAAGAAACAATAATGTCAATATTTTGCACAATAACACTTATTACTATCTTACGACTATGTACTATGAAGTATTTGCTTTCTACAAGCACCCTCTCTGTCCGTCCGGAGGGCAGTTTTCGGGGAAACGAGAAAATAGAAATTACAGAATAACTATAGTATGTAGGTAAAAATGGATTATATATTTGAAATCAGCATGAAAAAACAAATTAAAATTGGCAGATAAATCTAAGTCACCAGAAAATGCGATTAAAATTGTTCCCCTGTGTTATCAAAAATAAGAGTACAGATTGGCTTAAAGTTTAATTAATGGCATAGAGTGGCGCAAGGCTATGTAAAGGATGCTACAAAAATAAAGTTTAATAAAAAAGGAATATTAAAAATATAAAAAAGAGGTTTAAATGAGATACGTGATCAAATAAATAACGAACACATTAGGTGTCAGCAAAGGGGCAAATCTAAGGAATTAAAGCGGTTAATTACGTGACTCGGATCAGAGTCTTAAAATGAGCTACACTAAGTTACAACGCAAATAATAACAATTGGTTTGGGAATAACGGAAATTAATGAGCTCTGCATCGTCGACGTCTTGCACGTCGAATGAAAGGTAAGTCAGGAAGGCGAGGATGCAACAAGGGAATATGTTTTACCTCAGAGTTCTGGAGGGGGGGGGAGTACTGTTTCCACCTCAGAATGCTGATGAAGGAGGACTGGTTTTACCTCAGGGTTCTCGATGAAGGATTACTGGTGTTAATTCACGGAAGAACGGCTGTTGTAAGGAGCTGCCAATTGACTGGAGCGATGTCCATGGCGGAGAGATTCTAGCCATCAGTACCCGTATAAGCTACGGAGGATCCGACTTGAGAACGTAATGTGTTTTCGTGCGCGGCGAGCTGTACTGCATATTCAGCGGAAGATCTCCGGTTATATAGGTGGTCGGCGGGCAGCGAAATTGCCTGGAGCCACGGCGTGCTCTCCTGTGATTTGGAGTCACCGGCTTCGGCTGGGTGGGGGAGAGAATCCGAGATGAGGAGCCGGTTGAATAGACCTTTGGATTGTCTCTCGCGTCACGAGTATGGGAGGCGAGCTTAAATCGCCCCGGGCGTGGGAAGTAGGCCTCGCAAGATAAACACAGCTGGTTTGATAAAGCCATGTTCACCCGATTCCTTCCTTGCTTTTCATGCTTTTTGTTCCAGGGTTAAGGCCACGTGGTTCTTATAAGGGTTCAAGGTAGACCTCCAGATCTTATCAGACTTTATTCCTCCACATCTCCTCCCTTCCAAAATATGGCGCTTTTCTCAGACTAAGGGGAAGAAAAGAGGCATACAAAAAGAAAAGGCGTTTTTCCACGTGGATGGTCAAGAAGGAGGGGTGCACTTTAAAGGGACATCCTGACTCGTTTCAAACAGGTGTACACTACTAAAAACCGACTGATCCGAGTTTAGATATACATCAGAGAAAAAAACACAATTAAAGTTAATTTACAAAAGGGGCAATGAAAATATGATACATACATACAAACAAATATATAATTAACAATGACACATGCAATTAAATGGAAATAAACCGAAAAAAAAGGAAAATAAATATACATAGGAGAACTTTTGGCGTCAGAAAAGTACAGGATAAAATATACAGGCAGTGCTTATATTACAAAGACATGTTTTTTTCTTTTTTTTTCCTAGCTTACAAATTAAACGCGCAAAAAAAATTAGATATACAATTTAGGAGGACGACCTCGGAGGACCACCTTACCCCCCCCCCTCCCCCTTTTCAAGGAGAGGCCGTGTGGTCTCAAACAAAATCCTAAGGAAGAACAATAACGAAGATTCTTACGTGGAAGCCGGTGAGACACCCCAGACGATCCTTCCCCCATGACCCGCGGACAAATTAAGCCCCCGCCAGACAAGAGTCTCCAGTCAACCCCATGTCTCGAGGCCAGAACCCTTAGCTGAACCAGAGCTAATCCGTTCGGCGCCAGGATTATCCTTGAGACAGCAGCCGTGCCCGGAGGCCTTTTAGCGATTTAGCCGGCTGAGTATATATAGTCAGGGTCCCCCTTTCGTCTCAAGTCGAGCCCCTGAAGTTTGAAGGTCTCGTCGGCTAGACCATCCTCTATAAGCAAGTTCGTGAAGCGGTTTCTTCGAAGAGTTCGTGCGACATACTCGTCTCATCCCGTTCACGAAAGTACGTCGCCCCATCCGAGTGCACTCCCCCAAGCCTAAGTGGATCTCGCTACTCCGCTCACAAGTAATTTATCTGGCTCCAACCTCACCTCGCTCTTCCTTGAGGTAATCGACTCCCATTGCAAGATCTCATCGCCGCGCTGCAAGATCTTCTCATCCCGTGTAATCCGAGTCTTGGTTCCGTCACCACCTCCCCCTTCTCCGAGAAGCTAGTCCGTAAGGTAAAGGTCCTTCCGCCGATTTTTTTAAATCCCCCCTGGAGGTTATTCCCCGCTGTCCATAATTTGTTAATTACAGTCTTATTTTCATTACCCTATTGCATTCGTCCATGTCCGATCTGTGCATTGAAATTCGCCTAATACCTCAATCTTGACCCGTGTATATATTTTTTAATTAGCTTTTTTATTATTAAGTCATTTATTTTGGGGTAGTCACTTTAAATAACCTTGAATGAATCCTGGTATTTTACAAGCCCTTTAAGGCCAACCTCACGCACTCGCTTACGCCCCCTTTTGTTTGAGCCTTCCATTGAACTAGAGCGAGGCCTACCTTCCCACTCTTCATTCACGCGGGCCTCTCAGCTTTCTGCCGCCTATTTATGCGTGTACGGACGCATGGATTAGGTTGTACACCCATAATACCTCGACACATATATATGTATATATAGTAACTCATATATATATATATATATATATATATATATATATATGAGGAATTAAACCACATTCTCCGAAGACAATTTAATTCAGAACAGTTTCGGTGTATCTCACACCCTTTTTCAACTGACACTGGGTAGAAAATATAAGAGAAGTGCATATAAGCATAACACAAGATCCCCTCTTTTTTCCCCAGATTAGCCACAAGTAGGGGATTGGGGGGAAAAGAGGGGATCTTGTGTTATGCTTATATGCACTTCTCTTATTTTTTCTACCCAGTGTCAGTTGAAAAAGGGGTGTGAGATACACCGAAACTGTTCTGAATTAAATTGTCTTCGGAGAATGTGGTTTAATTCCTCATCTTTTCTTGCGATATTGCATTAATTTTGGTGGGTTAAAGAAACCTTGTCTTTCAAAAGCCCCCCATCCCCAGTCAATTGATGATTTTCTTTTGCCAAGGACATTCAAGTTATTCTAAGATAGTGGAACAAATCTTTAATTGTGCCATTTATTTTGTTTTTTATTTTGTGTCTCCCCGGAGACCGTAAGTTTCAATTTATTGTTTGGTGTCCGTTTCGGAGACGAATCGTTCCTGAAATAATCTGGTTAATCCCCGAGCATGATTAAAAATTTTCAGACCCCTTTTGATCATACTAGATTAAATTTATAATATATATATTTGTCAATTTTCCGTAAAAGTTTGTGTTCGCAAGAGCCCCACGAGCGTAACTGTAAGTCCTTTTCGCGTGCACGGTTACGCTAAGAAGATGTCTTCCTTTGAACGCTTCAAGAGCCAGGGAGAAGCTTTAGGTTTAACTGACAAGGAACTAATTGCATACATGCAAGAAGAGGAAAGAAACGAAAGGGTAGAGAAGAGAGATAGAGAACAGTGAGAGGCAGAAAGAGAAAAATAACAGCGAGAGATAGATAAAGGAAGAGAGCAGCGAGAGATGGAAGAAAGGGAAAGAGATCGGCAACACGAACGCAAACTAGGTCATAACCAGCTTGAAGTCCTTTCCATCAGTTCAAGAACCGAATCTCCACAGTCCCAATCCGTCAAGTTACCAGTATTCAAAGATTGTGAGGAATTTGGCGCATACCTCACGCATTTTTTTTTAAATATTTGAGGTTAATCTCTGGGATATACAGGCCGATGGTGTCGCCAGATTACCTCCTCTCCTCAATACTCAACTCCGTGAAATTTTTATTTCCGTCCCCGCCGAAGCAACTATAGATTATTCGACCCTTCAAGTGGGACTCCTGTCTGCAGTTAATATAAACCCCGAATTTTACCGGTCGAAGTTCCACAACTCCAAAATTCAGCCCGGACAGACATTCCGTCCGTTTGGTTTCATCCTGAAGAGGATCTTCAATTTCTGGTTAGATTCCGCCCAGGTTACCCGTGAATATGAGTCCTTCATTGATTTTTTTCTTGGGGATCAGTTGTTGGCGACGCTACCCCCGGAATTCCGCGCATTCGTGAAAGATATGCGATGAATTACTTTCAAGGAATGCATTGAAGAAGCGGATGTTTACGCGGCCATTCACAACCTCTACCCAAAGGACCCTAAGAAAACACATCCTCCTTCTGTCCAAAGTAAGATTAATAACTTCCATTCTCCCTAAAAACCCTCCCAGTTATGTGAAGATCCCCAAACCCCCAAATCGAAGAACCGTTCCCTGTCTGAGCGGAAGGATATCAAGCTCCTCATTACGTCTCCCCCTTCGTCGGCGTACCCCCGAAGACCCATTGTGTGTTTCTCTTGTGGCGCTGAGGGCCACACCAGACCGTACTGCACTCAAAATTCTCAATTCCGATCTGCTCCTAACCATTAAGTTCACCAAATTAGCGCTGCACCAACTTCTCCACCCTCTCGCCCGGAAGCCCCCATAACTCTCTCGTTGGATACTCACGAGGGACACCAGGTAAACTTCTTATTCAAAAAGAACTTCCCCGGTGAATTAAAATTTGAACATGGATCCGCAACTGGATACAGGGTGTCTCGTTAGTAAGGGACACTGGTTGCACCTGTATTGTAGTGTCATACGAACTGCTTCCTCCAGTAGGCTCTAATCATGACAAATATGCGTTGGTCCACGGCTTCCTTGGACGAGCAAACCGCTTACATGTCGTCAGATGCTACATAGAGTCCTAATACTTTACTGGATGGGCCGAAGTAGTAGCTGCCCTGATCAAATTATGTGCCGTGTTGATCGGCCAAAGCCCCCAAATAACCCCTACTCCGGTGGCTCAGCCCGTAATTACCTGGGCTAACCACTCCGACTCTCATGCATACAAACTCTCGAAGAGGTTAGCTCCCTTCTTGCTGACGTTGTTGGATTCACCTCTCCTTCACACATAATCCATTCCTCTAATTTCATTGAAAATTTGGGGAAAATCAAAATAAAAAGCCGATTAATAAGCTTTGATGTAGACATCCTGTTCACTAATGCTCCAGTTAACGAAGCTCTTGATGTTCTATCTAAGGTATTAGATAATCAAAAAATAAACTTCCCTCTAGGCAAAAATAAAATTATAAATCTTGTTAAACTTTGTGTTACTGACAATGTATTTATCAGTGATATCGTTTTTTTCGGGTAAAAATATAGTCTTAGCATGGGTAATCCTTTATCGCTCATATTATGTAACCTTTTTATGGAGCATTTCGAAGTATCATTACTCCCTTCTATGATTCTCCATCATAATTTTGTATGGCATAGGTATGTAGATGATGTCATATCGATTTGGCCTATAAATAGTTTAAACTTATTTGACAATTTCTTTAAAAATCTTAACAACCTCCATCCCACTATCAATTTTAAAGTAAAGTGGGAAAAGATAATTGTATATCTTTTCTTTATGTAAAAATTGTTAGAGTCATTGACAAAACTAGCTTCACTGTATACCGAAAACCAACCCATTCTAACACCTATATCCATTTCTTTTCTCATCATGGTATTAACACTAAGCAAGCCGTTACATCAGGTATGTTTTTGAAAGCACTTAGGATATGTGACCCTTGCTTTCTAGAAGACGAGATCACATATATAACCTGCAGTTTCATTGAGTTAAATTACCCCTTCTACGTGATCAATTAAAGTTTATCTAAAGCAAAATCTACTCATTACCGCCCCAAAGATAAAAACAAATTTAGTAATACGAAGTGTCTATCCCTCCCTTTTTCTCCCCTCCTCAAAGGAGTGAACAAAGTTATTTATCCAGGCCTAACCACATTTAAATACCCGTGGATTAGCCAAATGAAGCAGGTGTATATTTAATCCCGTGTGGTTCTACAAACTGTCCCTCATTTTACATAGGAGAGACCGGAAGAACCTTAACAAAACGAATTTATGAACATAAAGGTGATGCAGACGAGGCAGTACCACATCTAGTATTTTTAATCATATTAGCAATTTCAACCACCAAATTGTCTATTCAAAGGCACAATTTCTTTATTTTCAGATAACGGTTAAAATAGTTTGCCTAATCTTTCCGTTCTCTACATCTCCCATTTTCCTTCTTAAGCTTTCATTGGTACATGTAATATTTTCCTTAGTGTTTTCCCGGGTTGTGTTACCAATTTCCATTTCCTTGGGCCTTTAAATACATATATACAAACACAAGAAGAAATACATAATCTGGAAAAAGCCTTTAAAGAATGTTCTTCCCTCAACTACACCATCGAAGAAAGCCATAACAATCAATTACTATTCTTAGATATCCTCACTACTAATATCAATGAAACAATAACAACTAAAGTTTATGTTAAGCCCACCACCCGGGATTTTGCATGAATGGGGACAGGGAATGTCCTAAGCGCTACCAAACAAGCGTGATATCGTCGTACATCAATCGTGCTTTTACTCACTGCACCACATGGAAGGACACACACAACGAACTCGAGAGAGCCACTCAGGTACTCGTAAATAACGGATTTTTTCAATAAAGAAATACAAACAGCCATAAGAATTAGAATGGACAGATGGTACCTCTTAGAACCCCAGAACACATATACGGATAATGAAGATATTATAAAACTGTTCTACAAGAATACTATGAGCAGAGAACACCAAGCAGATGAAAGAGCCACCAAGGGAATTATAGACCGAGGAATAAAACCCATAAACTCCGAGAAAAAAATCGCAATAATCACCTATTATCAAAATAGACGTACTTCAACCCTCTTCATGAAAAATAACCCCAAACCCCCGCTACAACCGAAACAAAGGACACATCTTCTATACAAGTACACATGTAAACTAGGAGACTGTGAGCTCCTACCTAACTCATATATCGGTATGACAGAAACCACTCTCTCAAGAAGAATGTCATACCATCTGAACAACGGTGCACCTAAAAAACATACACAGGAAGTACACGGAATATGCCTCAACCGAAAAATGATAGAAAAGAACACCAAAATTTTAGACTATGCTCCCAACAGGCGTCGACTGCTCTTCATTGAGGGTATATAAATCCAAGAGAAGCAACCGAATTTAAACATACAGTCTAACTCCAATGAAATCCTGCCCAGCGCAAGAAAAGCAAAGAGAGGGACAGGTGTACTCAGAGCTGCCCCTAGCCACTAATCCCTTTTGGCTAGAAGTTTAATCCCCCAACCCCTCTCTGGCTACCTACTTCTCTGACCTTTTATCACCTGGATCCAACTCGCCTATACGTGTATAGCTTCGTTCGTAATTTTGTTAATACATTTTGTAACATTTATAAACTGAATATTTTATAATAATTCCCCAGGGGAACTCTGAAGATGATACTCGATGTATCGAAACACGTCAGTTAAATTAAAGAAAGTGCTAAATTACATTAACATAATTACACGGATGACAAAAGCCACAAGGGCCTATTAAAGGTCATCCGCCTCCGTTAAAACCCACCCACAAAAAAAACCATCACCAGGGGAAGACAAAATCAAAGTCCCCCACAATACAATATAACAGATGACAAAAACCACAAGGGCTCATCATAGGTTATCCGAGTCAAACGGCCTCTTTTTTAAGGCACCCAAACTCCGAGGAAAACTACATCCAGAAACAAGGGTATCACCAATCAAGGCTTATCAAGAACTAAATCATGCAGCTATAGATATATACAAACAATATCAATATATAAAAAACTTAGGAACCATCACAACCTTCCCTTCCCATAAACTCATCCAACCCACTCTTAAATACATTTAGATTTGGACTACCTACTACCCTCGGCGGCAATTTGTTCCAGGAGTCTACCACTCTATTGGTGAAAAAATATTTTCTTAAATCCAACTTACAACCTTGCTTTTTAATTTTAAAGTGGTGACCTCTAGTCTGATTTCCATCATCTAACTCAAAAAACTTGCTAACATCCAATTTATCTATCCCGGATAAAATTTTAAAGAGCTCAATCATATCCCCTCTCACACACCTCCTTTCGAACGAGAACATATTTAATACCCTCAGTCTATCTATATATTCAAGGTGCCTCAGGGAAGGAATAATCTTTGTTGCCCTCCGTTGCACTGACTCGAGAAGGTTAATATCGTGTCTAAAATGTGGGGACCATGCCTGTATACAGTACTCTAGATGTGGCCTAACATAAGAGTTATAGAGTTTAAGAATAACCTCCTTACTTTTGTAACTGACATTTCTCTTAATAAAACCCAGCACTCTATTTGCCCTATTTCTTGTTTCAATACACTGCTTAGAAAACCTTAATGACTTATCTATTACTACTCCTAGATCTTTCTCATCCTCTACTGAGCTCAGCCAATGCCCATCCATTTCATAGTTAAATTCTCTATTATCTTTTCCCATGTTAATAACTTTGCACTTATCAAGGTTGAAAGTCATTTGCCACTTATGTGCCCAGGATAACAATTTATTTAAATCCCCCTGCACTTTAAAATTATCATCAATATCTTTAACTACAGCTGCTAATTTGGTATCATCCGCAAAAATTGACACTTTATTATTAACTGCCTCCCCAAGATCGTTTATATAGATGACAAATAATAATGGACCGAGAACTGATCCCTGAGGAACCCAACGGATAACATCCCTCCACTCTGACTTTACACCATTTAGCACTACCCTTTGCTTCCTGTCTTTCAGCCACTCAGCTATCCAATTTGAAACACCCCCACATATCCCAATCATTTTTAATTTATAAACTAGTCTCCTATGTGGTACCTTATCAAATGCTTTACTAAAATCTAAGTAAATTATATCTACATTCTCTCCCTTATCTACTTGATCTGTTACAAACTCCAGAAAGTCTAGTAAGTTAGTCAAACATGATCTACCTGGTCTAAACCCATGCTGAGCATCGCTGATTAACCCCTCTCTTTCTAGATGTTGGCAAATCGCTTTTTTAACTATTTTCTCAAGAATTTTACAGACTACAGGAGTTAGGCTAACCGGTCTGAAGTTATTTGGATCCTCTTTACTACCCTTTTAGAAAATGGGGACTACATTCGCTCTCTTCCAATCATCGGGTATTTCTACATATTCCAGTGACCTAGTATATAACTTCTCCAGAGCTATTGAGATACTTTCTACACCTTCTTTAAGTATCCTAGAATGAATATTATCAGGGCCGGAGGCCTTGGTAGTATCTAACTCACCTATTAGTCCTTTTATCGTCCTCCGATCCACACTAATGTTAGTAAACACCTCTTTCCCTGACCCATGAGTACTATACATGAAACTATTTAGTTTCTCCTTTGTAAATACTGATGCAAAATGACCATTTAGTACCTCAACTATTTCTACCTTTGGCAAAATAACAAACATCAGTCCCGATGAACTTTGGTACGCTTATCCACAGGTTAAACAATGAAGAATAGGCGAATATAAGACAAATCGAGAAGATTGAAAAAAGAATTATTAATTCGAAACCAGCGGTCGCCTTTAATAAAACATCCTATAAAGAAAATATACTGCCCAAATTAACATGTACGATATATATATATATATATATATATATATATATATATATATATATATATATATATATATATATATATATATATATATATATATATATATATATATATATATATATATATATATATATATATATATATATATATATATATATATATATATATATATATATATATATATATATATATATATATATATATATATATATATATATATATATATATATATATATATATATATATATATATATATATATATATATATATATATATATATATATATATATATATATATATATATATATATATATATATATATATATATATATATATATATATATATATATATATATATATATATATATATATATATATATATATATATATATATATATATATATATATACGAATTTTGTTGAAGACCATTGTGTATTTTGCCTTAATTAATTTCCTTTGGCAACTTTCTCTTTTACTAACTATCTTTTTTATTCCATCTTGTAGATGGTGGATTAATGTCCAGTATTCATTTCTTTTTTAAATAAATGTGTTTGTTAAAAACCAAACTAAATGGCTAAGCTTTCGATCTTATTTAGTTTGTTTTTACCAAACACATTCATTTAAAATAGAGATGAATACTGGACAAGTTATCCACCATCTACAAGATGGAATAAATTAATAGTTAGCAAAAGAGAAACTTGCCAAAGGAAATTAATTAAGGCAAAATACACAATGGTTTTAAACAAAATTTGCATTCAAGAAAGACTGCTACCCAACTACACTAATATATATATATATATATATATATATATATATATATATATATATATATATATATATATATATATATATGGAGTAAAACAATATGAAAGTAAGCAAGCTTAGGATACATATGTATTAATGACTCACAATAAGTTAAAAGTTTGTTGAATTTGAAAGAAAATAATGCGACAATATAATAATGAATAAGTTTAGTGTTTAGAAAAATTTCAAGAAAACAATGCAGAAAATTATCGAGAGAACAATGCGAACTTACAAAGAAAAACACTGCAAAATTTTAAAAACAAACAGAAAACCATGCAAAAATTAATAATGAAATAAATGAATAAACACTTACCAACTTGAGAGAAGGACAGGAATCGAATGATTTAATAGGTGGAAATTTTGAACTGAGCTACTAAACATGGTAGTTGTTTAAAATAACTGAAATATAATCGGGTCATTGAGTGAGTTGTTATTACATTTTAGGTAAAAATGAATTATAAAACAAACTAAAATTAAGATATTTGAATTAATAGATGTAAAATGGTGTAGAAGACTGACTCGAATTTAATTCTGGATTAAGCATTTGAATAAATAGCGATTCCAAAATGTTGAGATCTAAGGATTTATGCGCAAAATCCCGAACCTTGAAATTTGAGGGGGACAGTAATGAGGTGTAGGTACCCGAATGATTCCTTATTGCAGAGAATTCTGGTTTAACAATGGGGCTGTCTGTGTAGTAGGAAACTCGCTTATGTTGGCAAATCCTCAGCTTCCATTGTAGCGTAGTTTTATCTACGTAAAACTACGCTGCCATAGGCTGTAGACAGACGTGGTTCGGATCACACGTTAATCGGAAGTTTCACAGGCAGCAATAAAGGGATCTTAATTGATTACAGATCGCTGGCAAAAACAACTTTAATATATATATATATATATATATATATATATATATATATATATATATATATATATATATATATATATATATATATATATATATGCTCTAAGGAAAAGGTTAGAAATTACCGATTTTTTAACAAAATATGTCATCCTTCCTATTTTGATGAAGAAATTGTCATTATCAGGACCATTTTTTCTAATTTGTATTAACCCGATTGGTTCATATCGTCTGCCCATTTTGCAGCTAGAAAAACATTCTATGGTAATAAGCCTTCCCGCACTAACGACTTCAACAAATGTATAACATTGCCATTTAATAATAAATTAAATATTTTAAAGGACATGTTTGGAAAAGCGGGTATTAATCTAGCCTTTAAATATAATAATTCCTTAAACCAATTGATGATGGCCAGGAAACCCAAAGAACATCATAACATAGGAGTATATGCAATACCATGCAACGATTGCCATAAAGTTTATATAGGGAAAACGGGGAGAAATCTAGACAAGAGATTGTACGAACACAAAAGAGATATTAGAGTGGGCAGCGAAAGCAGTGGAATATTTTGCCATGTTAGAGACAAGAATCCTACGATCGATTTCAATGGGAGTAAAATGGTATTTAAATCGGCTAACTATGTTAAGAGAAGAATCGTAGAATCGAGCTTAATATCGTCAGTTCCTAATTTAAATCTATCTGAGGGTCAATTTTCTTTTAGTCCTGTAATAAGAAAGCATATAACCAAAATAGTTAAATGTCAGCCCTTCAATATGTTTAGGCCTACCCCTTCCCCCCCAGATTAGCCACAAGTAGGGGATTGGGGAAAAAAAGAGGGGATCTTGTGTTATGCTTACATGCACTTCTCTTATATTTTCTACGCAGTGTCAGTTGAAAAAGAGTATGAGATACACCGAAACTGTTCTGAATTAAATTGTCTTCGGAGAATGTGGTTTAATTCCTTATCTTTTCTTGCGATATTGCATTAATTTTCATCATATATATATATATATATATATATATATATATATAGGCTATATATATATATATATAGCCTATATATATATAGGCTATATTTGGCAAACACAGGCTTCCTCAAAGCCTTCGGAAGGAGCTCTTCTTACATACACGAGAAGTTAACACACAAAATTAAATAAACTTTTTCTCAGACAGCCCCAAAAAGCTTATTTTATGTGTTACCTTCTCCTGGATGTGAGAAGAGCTCCTTGCGAAGGCTTTGCGAAAGACTGTGTTTGCCAAATATAGCCTTTTAACCGCATAATTATGATTGCGTTACTGCAATATTTTTTCTCATTATATATATATATATATATATATATATATATATATATATATATATATATATATATATATATATATATATATATTAATATAAAATATGTATCTGCATGCATGCAAATTGCATACGTAATATCAGAAATGATTTCTCTACCTATATTTACCTCAGATTGTTCAGAGAACTTCTCTAATTTTCTCTTTGGAAGAAGCAAACTGGCAAGAAGGTTTTAATGAATGTTTTCATTCGCTGTCTCCACCGTCCTTATTGGTTGTGTCTCCATTTTACGACACTCAGCTCGCTACCTCCTACCACTTTGGAATACAGGTGGGTCGTTTCTACCTTCATAAAACAATATAATTTAGCAAGTGAGAAAGAAATTAAACAGAATTTATAAAATATATTCTCTCAATGTTCAAAGGGATTGTAGGGGGTAGTTGCTCAGATTTATAAAGAAGTGTAATAAGATAATTATTGTGCTTTCAATTTCAAAATTAATATAGCCCAAATTTTAGAAACATTAACCTTATATTCACAAAATAGCCTCTTTTTTCTTATTTTAATAACCTCAAGTTTAGTTTAAGTCATAAACTTAGTAATTTCCAGAATCTGGCCCAATTTCGGGACTAAAATCTGTCAAATTTTATTTTCCTTCTACAACTTTTTATACTTTATTTTTGGCAAATGTTTCGCAAGGGACTTTTTTTTACTGGGCATTAGCAAATATATTAACATTCTTTCTCTTTTCCCGTTCTACTTTACTTGAAATATCTGCTCTAGGCGAGTAAGCGTAATATGCAGCGATTACTCATAACCGTCATTTTCACATCTAATATAACTAAATTCTTTCCATTAGAAAAATACGGCCTTTTTTCTAGCTGATTAATACCGACGGGGTGAACGTAAACACGCCATGGCATACCATAGCACAAAAGGGATAAATATTTAATAGAATTAATGAAAGAACCAAACTCCCAAGAATATCAGATCCAACAAGAGGGAAGGTTCCTCGAATGTCCTGCGGCGTTTTGTGATCAGATGATAAATGGTTATTGCATTGATGGTTTCCCATGGTTCAAATCACTTGCAAGTGCTTTTGAATGGCTAAGTAAGGCTTCTGCCACTAGATGGCGCCACCCAGCGCCAAATCCAATGGCAGATTAGAAATCTCCAGAGTGAATAACTATATGTCCCATGGTCATAGGGATCATTTCATGGCTCTAAATGGCTACAATTTAACTTTACTCCTTTTGACAAAAAAGCGATGCCTTGAAATGGCACTTCACCGCATGTTAAAACACACAAACACAAAGGATTAATCAATCCTAGACAACGAGCCCAAGCCTATGTTAGGAGTCATTATCTAGGATTAACTTTGGGGGGAGGCATTACTTAGGATTCAATTATATTTAAACAAGTAATAATAATTGAACTAAAATTAAGATAAAAAGATAAAGTAAAAATGCTACTTCGGATTGAATTCGGTTAAGATAATATTGGTTGGGTAATAATAATTAATTGATAATAAGATTAGGATAAAAAGATAAATGCTACTTAGGATTTAATTTGGTTAAGCTAATATTGATTAGGTTAGGTTAGGTTCTAATAACTTAACCAGAAAAACATAAACAAATAATACAAAATTAATATTTTAGAAAAATATTGAATAATATACCAAAAAGGTGGATTATAGCCTAGCCGAGCGGCAATACCGCTTCCAGCTGTAGCATATTTAAGCTGTATCCGGTGCAGGTGGTCGCCGGGAGGAGTCACCATTCGGCCCATCTCAGTAGGCAGCTGCCATATCCTTTAGCGACCAAAGATTCGGATCCCAATTTAAAGTGTAGGTTTCCCCTCGGAAAGAAATTCCTGAGAAAAAGAGGATTAATAGGTAAAACAACATTATAATACCTAGTAAATGAAACCAGTACATAAAGAATTTCAGGATAGGGTTCATCAGTTGTTCGAAAACCAATTAAAATCATTAAATTGCCTCTACCTTCTGTATTCGACAGGTTGTGGACGTAAATTCCACCAGCGTGGTAACAGCCGTGCTCACTCCACCGCCCCTCCGGCGCTCTTTGAAGACATCCGACGTCGGCGTCTACAACATCTCTGCGAGCTTTCCATTACGTCCACGCTTGGTGTACTCGCTGTTGACTTCGTCTAGCGATCGAGGAACGACCTTCTGCACCAGAGGCTATTGCCTCAATGGAGGACGCTGTGTGCCTACTGCTACTGCCAGCAGGTTGGGAGTTTTGTCTTATATAGAGAGAATCAATTCTCTCTTCCCTAAAAGGAAATGGGAGCTAGAATAGACCGTCTAAAGGCAAGCACGTACCAGCGAAACCAGTGACTTAATCCAAAGGCAATTAATACATTTATGCAATTATTTTAATAGACTAGCGAGGGGCTGTCTAGCTTACGGGTGCCAACCATTTTACTCATGGGTCCGATTACATTGAATCGTGTTTTTCGCGAACGGTTGACACCAGAGGTGGTGCACTACCCCCCCCCCCCCTCTCCTTAAAGGCAAAAGAGAAAATTCTCAGATGTTCAAATCATTCCCACTCGTTTATCCTCGTGCTTCTGAGTTCTTCCATTATTTGTACAAACTTGTTCCTGGGCATTTCCAATCCATCTAATGCTGGATTATCTTTTCCCAGGACTAATGATGATGAATAACAAGATTGTGAATGAGTAAAACGAGCAGGAATTTCGAGGTCACAAGAAAAGAAAAAAAAATAAATAGAACCAAAGATTTATTTAAACTATTTTTAACTGCTTTTCTTCCTCCCGCGTTTATTATCTCGCACATCTCTGACGAGGGCTGTTTCCCTTCGTTGCTTAAAATAAGCAGATGTGGAAAAGCTTCACGCGGTTTAACTCATATATTTGGATGGGATTTTTATCAAAATGGGAATATGGATAAGGGAATACGAGGAAAAACACACAACGCAAAAATGTATTTAAAGTATAACGAATAAAAAGAAAAATAAGACATAAAAATATGTATTTATTTATTAAAAAAGTATATCTTATATATGGAGAATTAAAAATAAATTTATTATTTTATTGCTTTTTTTAGATTTAATCTCAAGATCGCGAAAAATTTACTTAGCAATCACAGTCAATTTCTACAAAATGATCTTTGATCAAAATATGGAACTGGTTTTGAATATCTTTTAGTTATTCATTTTTTATTTATTTCTGGACGTTTCGTTAGTATACTAATAACAGTTTCAAAGTTCAAATAATATATTCTCTCCAAGCTATTTGTAGTTATTTAAAATCAAGTGTTAAATGGTGCACCACTATATATTTTTCTTAATGGTATTCATCATCATCATCACTAACTCTATAATTGGAAAAGCGGATTTTTTTGAGTATTTGAATAATAATTTCATCTTAGTTTGGTTATGACTTGTTATTTTATCAAAGTTATTTCTAATCATTCTTTTCTAATATCCAAAATCAAAATGGTGAAGTTCAGAAATAAATATAAGTATCGAAATTTTGTGAAATTTTCAAAACCCAAAGAATTACAAATGGTGAAGTTCAGAAAATTTATTTTTATATATCTTCTTCTATAACTATTTTAGCAACGTGATATTTTGAAAGGGGGGAAAATTTAGTTTGGAGTTCCTTTTTTTAAAATTAGCAGGCAATGGCTTCGCTACTAAGATTAAAATTTAAAATCTAAAAAAAAGTAGTCATGGTTAAATTTTATACATTTTCGCTAATTATAATAATTTTAAAAAGGAACTCTCCTCTCCATCTCCCAATCTCTCCCTCACTCTACCCCCTCTCTTTCGTCCATCCTCTCGCCTCTCTCTCTCACTCTCTCCCCCAATCTCTCTATATCCCTCTATCTATCACTTTCCCACTTTCCGCCGCCAAATCTGTTACCGGAGGTAACAGTGAAAAATATTTTTATCAAGCAATTTAAAATCAAAAATATCATAGAAACCTGATTAAGCTCTCCCTCTGAATGGGTTTAATTAGTCTTTTTGTCTCTATATCCATTCAAATAAATGAAATAATTAATTTCTTTTAAAAAAGAGGAAATCTTTGTGGCATAAGGAGAGCAAACCGTTCAATTGTAAAATAAATTACAAAGTGACGACAGGTTAAAATAATAAATTAATAAATAAAAATAACTTGTTTATGATGTTCTTAGCACAAAAGAATAAATTAGTCGCTGAATGAGAGGTCGATTGGGACCCGCTAAACAGACACTGCTGTTTCCTAATTGTAATATCGGAAATGGTCTCATATCCACATAACATCCTTCCTAAATTTCCCCCTGGCTGAATAAAATACACTGTCAATATCATCACTGGAGACTTCAGCCGGTATGGTAGGCTCATTCTTGCCGCATCAATATCTCAATTAATAGATATCTCTAACCAACCGGACTTGTTATGGTCGTGCTATGTGGAGAGGCCTTGGTCTTTCCATTAACTTCAAGCAAATATTCACTGTTTTTAACCATATTCAAATAAATTTATTGAAACTCTGTCATGTTTGTTGTTCCAGTATTTCTCAAGTAATAATTCATTCTTTTTTAAAGGTGCATTTGTCCAGGATACACCTTAGGTCCGCGATGCAAAATTCTCTCCAGGACTTTTTTCGAAGACGGATGGGTTGGGCTGCCTCCTCTCCCGTCATGTCTGCCTCTTCAAATTTCTCTTCAATTTCGTTCTCATCACTCAGACGGACTCATCTTGTACCAAGGACCAGTGTCAAACCCTATAATCTACCAACATAGGTCTCACAAATTCAGTCTCCTCCTTCAGTTGAGGGAGGGTTTTCCTGTGCTGATATTGGAGCATCCCAGCGGGAAGGTGAAATTGATCCTTTCTCGGAATGATTCTTTGACTGACGGGAAATGGCATTCCATCCATTTGAACATCACAAAAAAGGTGAGATGAAATTGATTTGGATCCAAGCATCTGTTCACATACGTTTTACTTGTTCCATATACAGTGAGGTGACGCACACTTAAATTTCTAATATATCTTAAATATTTTCTGCTTTCTTCTGGTTATAAATCTAACAGGAAACTCGGTAAACATATTTAACAGGAGAAATACACATAAGAAATATTTTCTGTGTATATAACAACAATTTAGCAGGTGACAAAAGTATTGAAACAATAATAATTTCAGTCATTTAATATTTTCTGACATACCCTTTGTTTGTAATAACAGAAGAAAGACGATTCATATATGTTGATATTAGCTTTTTGCAATCATTTCTTGAAATTTTCTTTCACTCTTCTACGCAAATATCCCTCAAAGGGGCGAGGTTCTGGATTTCTCTTTGGGATTGCAGCCTTCAGTATTCGCCGCAAATGCTCAATAGGATTAAGGTCTGGAAGTTTCTTTTCTCTTCTTAAACCATTCCTAAGTTAATTTAGACATGTACTGAGGATCGTTATCCTGCTTAAATATCCATTTACTCGTATGTCGTCCGTAGAATCTTTCCGCATTTTAAAGCATATTTTACTACAGTATCTTTCGATATGTACCACCATCCATTTTTCCATCAATGATGTGGTTTGTTCCTGTGCCATGTTCAGTAAAGAAGCCTTTTCCATGAGAAAAA
The DNA here is from genome assembly GCA_963969495.1 of Ceratothoa steindachneri. NCBI lineage: Eukaryota > Metazoa > Arthropoda > Malacostraca > Isopoda > Cymothoidae > Ceratothoa > Ceratothoa steindachneri. The sequence continues at coordinate 68,344,690 of OZ018329.1, read as the reverse complement.
CCCATCTGGGTCTCACGGTTAGGATGGTAGGCTTAGGATCATAGGAAGATACTTCTGTCCTACAAACGTGACGACCATCATTTTGGCCGAAAAGTTCTATTTTAGTCTTACCTGAGCATAAAAATTGTTCCAAAATTCACTTCCCCTTTCAAGATTTTTTATGGCAAACTTAAAACGGATCGTTACATCCTTTTTTTTATAGAGAAGTGGAGTTTTTCTTGGAGCTCTCAACTAATAGTTTTTTTATCCTTTTTTTTCTCTGAGAATTCCAGATCACTTTGTAGATCTTTCTCAGTAATAATTAGATTCTTCTCTAGCTTTCGAGGCATGTAACATCGAGAGAGCGATCGATAATCTTACCAGGAGCACCGGCTCTTAGCAAGTTGGAGGTGATTTCATACTCGCAATGCTTTCGTATTATAGAACATACAGTTATATAAGTCACTTCGACCCGCTCAGAAAAAGTCCTATAGAATAATCCGTCTGAATGAAATTTAATTATTTGATGTCGAATAGCTTGAGGAACTTCGCTAACCTTCGGCATTGCTCAAAGCAAATGTCCTTCTTCTATGGATTAAATTGGTCGACACTAACTTTATTGTCTAAGCATTTTTAGCTGATTTAGGACTTTTTGATGTATTGAATCCAAAAATCACATTGTTTTTGCTCAATCTGGTCAACCTTTTGATTTATCGCCACATGATGTCATTTTTCGATTCAGCGATGCAAAATCGTCTTAAATCAGTTGATAAAACTCTAACGACTTAAAAAGAAGTTTTTTTGTAACCCAGTGTTATTATAATCAATAGATGACGGTGCTAATATTAGATCATTTATATCAGTTTTGTGTCTATACATTTTTTGAATCTTCAAATTTACCCTTTTCATCGAATTTATAAGATTTCTTTTGCTTAGTAACAATATTCTCGCATATGATTAAACTGTTTGAATACTTTCGTCACCTGCTAAATTTTGTTTAGAGCGATTGTTGTTATATACAAAGAAAATCTGTCTTGTGTATTTCTTCTTTTAAATATATGTTTACTGAGTTTCCTATTAGTCTCATAACGAGAAGAAAGCACGAAATATTTCGAAATAGTGAAAATTTATTTGTCCAAATACTTGTGTCACCTCACTGTATAAGCATCTTATGTAGAATCGTATAAAGATATAATATTTTATATCAATTCAAGAAAACAGGTTATCCGGAAATGAATTATCCCTTTAAAATCTTTATATATAACTTCAATATTTTGGAGTTTATAGTCCCGCAAAAAACTTAAAGAGACAACCTTAGAAAACAAAATTAGGGTCCAGGATTAAAATTAGTGACACGGCGCTCAATGGCGGAAAATGTGTGGAGGACATAAGAGATAAAGTTAACGCATAATAAGGGGATATTCGATGACAATTGCTGAAATTATGGCAATTACCGCTACACTAGCCCCATTAACCCTGTAGGATATGTTTGGCTTTAAAAGTAGGTATAAAAGAGTGCAAGAACTTTATGGACGGAGACAAGGGAACCTCCCAAGAACCAGAATTACATATAAATATAAAATTCAAGAGTAAGGACTTAGATGTATTATTAATGTGTATAGTGCATTAGAGCATATATCATATAAACAAGGGTCCAACTCTGAATTTAAAAGGGCCCAACTCTCACTTCAAAAGGACCCAACTCTCACTTCAAAAGGGCCTACTTCATTTCAAATAATCTCCGTTTGCGATTGAAATGGACCAAATTGCTATGTAAATATTTACGTTCAAACCCTCGAGAAGAGACTTACCTTCATAGTCTTCGATTTTTAAAATTTAATTCAATAAGTCGCATCACAGATTAAAAGCGCTTTGCTTCAAATGCAAAGCAATTAAGTGGATTATCAATTTCCATGAACAAAGCTTCTTTAAATAAATTGCATCCCAAAGTATATGTCTCTTTTGTAAAATTGCTAAACGACATCACAAAGCAAAGAAAGATCTAATGAAATTCATTTATGAATTGGTAAAAAGAATAACTCCCTTAGAAACCAAAAGATGTGACTGCGCTATCAATGAGAACCAAATAACACACGTCGATCAAAAGGTGATTAAATTAGAACAATCTCTTCTGCTGTCAAAAAATAAGAAAGAACATAATACCTCTAGAGAAGAGGAATTTATCACAGTTATTAATAAGGACAACTTTGTCCTAAACCAAATGAGAATTCACGGATAGAACTAAAAAATAGGTTTACGGAATTGAAAGAAGATACTTATTTAATTGGCTACTCTTTAATCAGAAATCAGATCGACTACTTTGGCATTAAAAATTGAAAGCGCAAATTTCGGTCTTACCCTGGAGCTAACATCAAGAAATTAACCCGAGAGATAAATAACTTAACTTTAAAAATACAAAAGTGTCCAGTAATAGCCAATGTCGGAAGCAAAGATGTCTTCTGTGGAAATAACTACATCGGAATAGAAAAAAATAATTGAGTAGTATACTGCCCTGGTTAAAAAGAAAATCAACTACAAAACTAAACGAGGTACGGTAATAGCATAATAACAAGATTGAGTTAAAATAGAGAAGCTTTGAGTCGAGTAATATTCTTTAACGATCGCATGAAGAAAATATGTGAAAAAGAAAATGTTAAATTAGTTGACTTTTGGCTTAAGTTTATTCATAACTACGAGTACTTCAGCCCCGATTGAAGGCATCTTAGCCTAAAAGGAAAAAAAAGAATATGGAGATCTGCTCCATCTGAATTTAAGAAAGCTTCAAGAACAAGCTAGGATCTGTTCAGAACCGCAGGAAAACTCAGGAAACGACTTCAGTGCAGCATTAGAAGCAAACGGATAAGTTCACTAAAAGCTATCTTATTTAATGCTAAGACAATTAGAAGCAAATTTTCAGTATTCAAAGTGTTAGTAGCTTTAAAAAAATAGGACATAATAGTCATCACCGAAACGTGGATCCACAGTCATTCGAGGGATTATATTACTGAATTTCAATTACAAGATTACAAAATTTTCGCAAGGATAGAATTGATAAAGAGGGGGACAGGAATGCTCTTATCTATCTGTGATGAGGTCCAACCTATTGATTGCAATATATGTAGAGATAACATTTTAACTAATATGAATAAAAATAAATGTAAATAAACGTTTGCATGTATTTCTGGCCTATAGGAAGCCTCATCAATAAACAGAAAGAGACAATCGATTTTATGAATTTTTGACGAGCGTGAGTAAGGACAGACTCTTACTGATTATAATTAGTGATTTCAACTCCCCCCCCCCCAAAGAAAAATCAATTGATTGACGAAGAATTCCGATTCTGAAGAACAAATATTACTTAATCATAAAGACAATAACCTGATAACACAATGGGTCGTAGAGCCAAGAAGATTCGACATATATTAGATTTAATTTTAACTAGAGATGATGAACTAATTTTAAACGTAAACGTAGAAGATTGGCTTTGCTGCAGCCATCCCAACCTAATGGAATTTAAAGTAAATTTCCCCACCATTAAAATTGAGAGAAATACCACCAAATTAGATTTCCGTAAAACTAATTTCTAGGATTTATAAAAAGTTTTAAAAAATATAACGTATGCGATAGCGACATTGATGAAGCCAGGAATGATTTTAAAAACAATTTTTAATGAAACAATCCCAATTTATTCCTGTAGCAGTCCGAGCCAGTGGAAAAAAAATCCTAAATGGTTAACAAAAGAAATCAAAAGGGACATTAAAAAAAGAGACAATGCTCATAAGATAATCAAATCAAAAGTCTCAGAAACTAACAAAAACAAATATGTCGACCTCAGAATAAAAGTAAAACCCAGGATTGAAAGAGCAAAACATAATAAGGAGATGAGAATAGCATTAAACTGCAAACAAAATCTCAAAGAATTCTTTGCCTTAGTTTTGTAAATATAGCCACTGCACTAAACGATTATTTCGCAATACTCTTCACCATGGAGGCCTTAAATCACAAACTTATACCAAATATTAAGTACTTTGGCAATGAGCCATTACAAATGTTTAAGTGCACGGCCAACGATGTATGAACGGGAATAGATAAAATGAACAAATACAAAACACCAGGACCGGATAAGATAGTGGCAAAAGTTATCAAAGATGTGAAAGAGGCAGTAGTAGACCCAATAACTTATATTTTTAACTTCCCCCTCGAAAGTAATACAGTCACTCAAGACTGGAAATTAGCAAATGTGACTCCAATATTCAAGAAAAGACGTAAAGATCTGGCTTGCAATTATCGACCTATAAGTTCACCTTAATAATTGGCAAAATGATTCAAAGTATTATTACAGAAAAATAGTAAACCATTTAGAAACTAACAAATAACTAATAAAGACGAAACGTGGCTTATGAAACAAACAGATTATGTCTTAAAGATTGATTAGAATTCTCTCATTATATTAACACAATTCCTGACTATAAGAGGTCAGTCGAGCTTCTGTCTCTAGACTTTCAAAAAGACTTCGACAAGGTGCCACACAAGAAACTAATGTCCAAAGTTAGGCAAGAGTCTGAATGGATAAACTGTAAGTAGTGGTATTCCTCGTGGCTCTTTCCTGGGAATCTTGCTATTTATTATTTATGTTAACGACATAGACGTGTGATTGATTTTAAAAATTATCTCCAAATTGGCTGACGATTGCAAACTGGGTAAAAATATAATTACCAAGCAAGATATAGTAGGTTTTCCAAAGGACATTGACCACATAGCAGATTGGTCTACAAAATGGGAACTTCCGCTCTACTTTGAAAAATGCAGTGATACACGTTAGCTACAAAAATCTGAAAGCATAATACAAACTCCTTTATAACACAATGGCAGAAACAGAAAAAGAAAAGGATCTCGGTATTTGTGTCTCAAATAATCTCAGGGTTTACACAGCACTGTGTTGATGTAGAAAAAAAAGCGCTAAGGTCACTCGTCTATATTAAGCGACAGATCAGCTACCAAAGCGAAAAGCTAATCATAAACTTTTACAATTCCCTAGTTAAACCAAAACTAGAATACTGTGCACAAGTTTGGTTACCCTCCATCAGAAAAGATATAGAAAGATTATAAAAAGTACAAGCTAAGGCTAAAAAAAAGATACTTTCAATTAGAAAGTAGAGTTATGAAACCTGTGTGTAAAAGTTAAACCTTTTTAGAATATAAAAAAGACGCAGATGAGGTCAACGAATTAAGGTATATAAAATCTTAAAAGGAATTAAAAATATCGACTACTCCATCTGGTTCGAATTCACTAGAAATATTACACGGAATAACAGCATGAAACTCGTTTCCAAAAAGTACAGACTGAATTTATATGGTAACTTTTTCTCATATAAAATTATCAATGTATGGAATCGGTTGTCGGAAGAAAGTGTCTCGTGTCACGCCGTTGAAACATTAAGAAAAAGGTTAGGTAAAGATATAAGAAATATTGACTATTAAAAATAAGGCTTGTTGCTAATTATAAAAGATATCATAAACTTAAGGAGGTGATTAATATATAGATAGGTTTCTCTTTTCTATAAAAATTCATGACTATGTTCTTTTATTACAAAGACCAGGAGTCTTTGCCGATTTTCCATGCCCGAATGATTCGAGGAGGGAGAGGTGGGTGGAGAGAGCATTCATCTTTACAATACATTCTCTCGGTACGAAGAAAATCTCCGCAGGGAGACCTTAAAACTTGGAAGGTGGAGAAGGAATAAAAAGCACTTTGCAGAAAGACCTGAAAAGAGGAATTGGGACAAAGACCTACGAGTAAGGAATTTGGAGAATGACCTGAAAATAGGGATTCTAACAAAGACCTACGAATCGGGACTTTGGGGAAGACTTGAAAACAGGAATTTAGTTGAAGACAGACGAATAAGGACTTTGGGGAAAGACCTGGCAAACACCTATTTGTTTAAAGACCGAAGAATAGGGACTTTGGGGAAAGACCTGAAAACAGGGATTGGGACAAAGACCTGAAAAACACCTATTTGGTTAAAGACTGGCGAATAAGGACTTTGGAAAAGACCTGAAAACAGGGATTCGGACAAAAACCTAGGAGTAAAGACTTTAAGGAAAGAACTGAAAACAGGAATTCGAACAAAGACCTACAAATCAGAATTTTGAAGAAAGGCCTGAAAACGGGAATTTGGTCAAAGACCAACGAATAAGGACTTTGGAGAAAGGCCTGAAAACAGGGATTCGGACAAAGACCTACGAATCAGGACTTTGAATAAAGACCTGAAAACAAGAATTTAGTCAAAGACCGACGAATAAGGACTTTGGAGAAAGACCTGAAAACAAGAATTTAGTCAAAGACCGGCGCATAAGGACTTGGTAGAAAGTCCTGAAAACAAAGAATTTAGTCAAAGACTGGCAAATAAGGACTTTGGAGAAAGACCTGAAAACAAGGATTCGGACAAAGACCTGCGAATAAGGACTTTAGAGAAAGATCCCCAAAACAGGAATTTGGTCAAAGACCGACTAATAAAGAATTTTGAGATATATCTGTAAACGAAATTTTTCAAAGCAAGTGAAGAATTCTACCGTGAATTTACCAAATCGGGCTACTGGCCCCTTTTCAATATGGGCACCTGGTTAGACTCAAATTCGGGTGAAAGAGGGCGAAAAACGATTATTTAAAAAATCGTTAGCGAGGTCTCGAAGCAGGATCATGAAAAACATATAAAGTACCGGAGGTTATATAGCAACCCCAAGGGCCCAGGTAGTGCCACCCGTCCCGCGTCAAGGTAGTGTGGACATATAAACCCCTTCGCTCGTTTCTGCGACGGAAGAGTGATGTGTTGTGTGCCAAGAAGGGGAGGAGAAAAAAGAAGCAGTCTTGTGATTGATATGTGTGTGATGAAATGTGTGGATGGAGCTGTCTGCAACCACACATTAGACTTGGCGTACCACCCATAGGCGGCTAGCTTCCTTCACACGCCTATTGTTTCTGGCTTCCATTGCTGGCTTTGAACCCGATAACCAGACGTTGGGAGTCCAAGATCTTACCCACTAGGCGAACCGAGAGCTCGACGGATTACGAGGGGCGGTCAATAAGTTTTGCAATTCGGATCTAAGGAAACGAGATATGAGGAAAAGTGTGTTATTATTTTTCAATATAACTACCCTCGACTTCAATGCACTTGCGCCACTTGTCCCTAAGGCTTCGAATTCCCGACTGCTGTTCAATCCACTCCTGGACGGCGAGCTGGACATCTTCATCGTCCCCAAACCGGCATCCACGCAGTGCAGCTTTTAGCTGGCGGAATAAAAAGTAGTCGCTAGGGGCCAGATCTGGACTGTAGGGGGGATGGTTGAGCTCCTCGAATCCGCACTCGCGCAGGGCAGCTTGTGCAACTCTGGCCTTGTAGACTTTGGTGACGTTGAAGTCAATTATGGGGCGTGAGGTTTCTAGGGACTCAACAGGCAGAGACCTTGGCCATGGACAAATTGTCGTGGATGATGTTCATAACACTTCCATGTGATATTCCAAGTTCTCGCTCGATTTCTTCGACCTTCACCCGTCGATTTTCGAGGATCATCCTTTCCACACGGGCCACATTGTCCTCGTTGGTCACGTCTGACGGGCGTCCTGGATGGGGGTCTTCTTCAAGGGACTCACTACCATGGCGGACCTCCCTATTCCAGCGAGCAATGGTTGCATAGGAAGGGGCGGTGTTGGTGTACACTGCTACCATGCGTTCATGGATCTCGTTTACATTCTTGCCTTTCTTGGTCAAAATTTGATCACTGCGAGGTGCTCAACCTTCTCCATTGTTGAAAAATTTGTGACTGACGATCTGCGATCAGCTACTGCTTCTCAAATAGACGAGGCAGGAGCGTGCGGCTGCAGGTCCTGACTTGTCATAAGTTGTCCTAACACCCCCACAAACAGCCATCCCCCTTCCTCTGTTTTGCCCTACCGATTCGCAAAACTTATTGACCGCCCCTCGTATTTACCAATAAATATAAACTCAGTAAAAATTAATAAAATATTTGTTACAAAATTAAAAACACTCGAGTTTTTCTTTATTTTCATAAAGAATAGTCACTATTTTATAAAGAAAATGATTTGATGTGCTCAACAAGGGCATTTCTCTTCTATCGAGAAAGAATGATGGTAAAACTACAAATGAAAGAATTGCATTATTTAAAAAAACTGAAATAATAAACAACCCAACATATACAGGCTGAGGGGTCAGGGGGGGAGGGGAGGATATCCTAAATCTCTAGGTCGAGTGCAAGTAGAGAAAGGCTCAAACTTGTCTCCTTGGAAGCTTGGTAACACCTATCTAATATCTAATAGTGGCAAATTCCGGCTTTGCAGACGATTTCCCTGATGGTGGATTATTGCGCAAGAGCGAAGACGAACGGGGACACTTGGGATACCTCCAGCTGCTTCTCATCTGCGGTTCTACCTAAATGGGGGAAGAGGACCAAAAGGATGATGTGGGGAAGCGAGGCCCCGCTGCAGGTGGGCGGGGTCACTTCAGTCTACTTGAAGAGGGGGAGCCACAAGATCTCGAAGAGCATCCAGGGTTGCATCTCTCGTCTCAAGATTCAAGGAGAGGTAAGAGAACGATAGAGAGAGAGAGAGAGGTAGACAGAAAGTGGCAAAGAGAGAGACAGACAGGTAGACAGAAAGTAGCAGAGAGAGACAGGCAGACAAAAAGTGACAGAGAAAGAGATATAGAGGAAGACAAAAAGAGATAGACAGAAAGAGACACGCTAAGAGAGACAAACAAAGATCAACGCACAGAGACAGAGACACTGACAGATACAGAGAGACAAAGAGACAAAGAGAAACAGAGAGTTAGTGACAGACATAGTGAGACAGACGCAGACACGGAGTGACATACAGAGAGAGAAGGAGGGGAAAGGGTTTAAGTATATTTAAGTCAACAAGGACGTTTTCAACCGATGGAAAAGAACGAGAAAATGTACGGAAAGAAAAGGAGCTCAAGGGCCAAATCTTGTTAATGAAATAGCGTGAATAGGAAGATGAAATCCTCGAAGACAAGCTCCTACCAAACATTCATGGCAAGAACTCTGCAAATAAACGTACGATCAGAACATAATGAAACCTCCCATCATACCAGAAGGCCATGAAGAATGCTGTGGATAAGACCTTGGACTGGAAATGCTTCTGAGAGACCACGTTTCCTCGCTTCCTCCCAAATTGAACAATATTTAATTGCTCTTGCTGAGTCACAACTGCTCCAATTCCTCCCACAATAGTTGTTACTACAATATCAAAGGATCTTGGTTTCTTTAATGCATTATTTACGGTAGGCTAAAACTCGTCTTTCAATCCTGGAATATATCAGTTTCCTCAGCGATTTGAATTTCCCTGCATAGTTTCGATCATCCCAGAATAAACCGAATTACTGGAGGAAACGGACTCTTAGTTAGGCTTCCTTAATTTTCCTCTCCATCGGAGACTAGACTCAAATCTTGATGCGTCATTATTCTAGGGCATTCCTTCTCTCCCATACATAAACACATCAATTGAGATTGCCTCAAAAGAGCAATGAAAAGAAGAAATAGGAACAAATGCGTTTAGGAATTCGAGAAAGGTGAGGAGAATATGGAAATTTCGAATACCATTACGAGTCAAATTGCATTTGAAAGTTTGCAACTAATCTCGCGTTGAGCGGAAGTCGTTGAGCTCACGTTGGAATCCAAATGAGCTTTATTGATATCTGATCTCTACCATTTAAGATTTTTGTTTTCTCTCTCTCTCTCTCTTGAGTCTTGGTGAAAGAAAAGGAGGAGGAGGATGTGATAGAACAGGGGTATCAGCAATTTTGGAAGGAGGATGGAGGGGGAGGGGGGGGAAGTATGATAAAGAAAATCTATAAGACGCGAATATGGAAAAGAATTATGGATGGCACTGTGCTACTGACTCTCGCCACCCCCTCCCCCCCCTCCCCCGAAAGCTCTAACAACAAATTCCTGAAAAGATAATTTAACCTTAATTTAACTCAAATGTGGGTTTCAAGGAGCCTCGTTGGGTTTCCTTTTGTACTTTTCTATGCTACTCTTCTTATAAATGTTTTCCTCGTTATTTATTAGCTGTAGTAGTAGTAGTAGTAGTAGTAGTGTGACAATCGTTGCTGAGCTTGCGGGTACTAGGGGCTGGTCCTTTTTGGGGAGAGGTGCCAGGAAGTTATGTGTTTTGACACCCACCAAACAGCGTTCAGGTGGAACCTTCGTCGCCCCGGGGCAGAGAGACATGTTCCGTGCCATAGGTATGTGGATACCTCCCGAAGACGGGAAAGGAAAGAAAGCAGTGTTGTAATTGGCTGTGTGTGTGATGAGAAGTGTAAGATAAAAAAGACCCGAGTACAGGGCTGAGCTGAGCACCACACGTCCACCAATCGGTAGCCAGAGGACCAAAGCCGTATCCACTGGCGAGCAAGAGCTCTATTAGCTTTGCTACTTGACAATGGTCGCTACTATTCGTTATTTATTCATTCTTTTTTTCATTTAACTCTACCTACAGTCATGTTTTAACTTAAATTAAAATTTTGCTCGTTGGTTAAACTCATTTCCCTCCTTTTGTTCTATTCTTAAAGATATGTCTACTTCTCTCTTCTTCGAAACATCTAAACACAACTCTTGAGAGGTTGAAGAGGTTTGTTATGGCAATCGACTTCATCTTGTTATCTTTTGACCTTTTTCGATTTCTAATTTGTCCAATTTTCCAGCTCTTTTAGATCGTGAGTAATGAAAACATCGCTGGATTAAGTTAGTTTTCTTTTTCTCCAACAACTGTTTCTGCCTAAACCACCTGAGTTGAAAAGATCTTAGTTAAAACTTCAAAATTAGGATTTGTTATCATTTTTTTCGATCATTTATCTACAAACCGGTCATAAATACTGGCACCTTTTTTAATAAAATATAAATTAAGGAAAGTATATCAAAAAATACCATTAGGTTTTTGAATTCGAATTTTTCGCCTTTTTCTCTTATAACTGCAGAGCAGATTATTAGTATCCTATTTGCCAAAGAAACTAAATATTTTTCTTGAATTTCATTTCAACATTTAAGCAAACAGTTCATAACATCTTGTACATTTGTTGGTTGCTTTTCTCTGACTCGTCTGTCCAGATAATTCCACAAAAGACCAGAGTGACCACTCTCCATTACTGTAATCTTTTCTTTCTTTTTGTTCTTCTCTAAATAACTACGATCATCGTCACCAGAGTGACCACTCTCCATTACTGTAATCTTTTCTTTCTTTTTGTTCTTCTCTAAATAACTACGATCATCGTCACCAGAGTGACCACTCTCCATTACTGTAATCTTTTCTTTCTTTTTGTTCTTCTCTAAATAACTACGATCATCGTCCTGCTGCAAAATAAAATTATGACTAAAAAAGCTGGTTCCCGATGAGATAGCATGACGCTGCAAAATTTAATGATAGCCATGTTGATCTAATTTATTTTATCCTCCATAACCCTATATTTTAAGAACGAGATTTTTTGAAGGTTTGAATAAGATTTTTTCTTTTAGTTCGGTTGTCACCTAAGTAGATTTAATTTTTTATCAAAGTTATTTCTAATAATTCCTTTATAATATAAAAAAAATAAAATGGTAAATTTCAGAAATAAGTATCCAATTTTGGGGACATTTTTTAAAACTAAAAGAATTACAAATGGTGAAGTTCAGAAAATTTATTAAAATTTTGGCATGGAAATTATTATAGCAAATTCAGATGGAGAAAAGAAAAAAGAATCATGATAGGCCGTAGGATACAGACCAAAGAAGAAGAAGAAGAAGAAGAAGAAGAAGAAGAAGAAGAAGAAGAAGAAGAAGATGAAGATGAAGATGAAGATGAAGATGAAGATGATAAAGATGAAGATGATGAAGATGAAGAAGAAGATGAAGATGAATATGAATATGAAGAAGAAGAAGAAGAGGGTGTTCAGAGTGTTAAAATAAAGAGTCTATAAAGGGGATTAAAAAAGGCGGTTAAGATTAGTAAATAAGGCCGTAGGCCCCCTTCCGCAAGGGGTGCCTGTGTAACCAAGCTCTTCCTGTTAAGGAAGAGAACAGCGGCTTGTATTTTATACAGATATTCCATTGAATCGCCAACTAAAGATCTCCAAATTACCGCACTACCTTCGCCATGATCCACCGTACCCACAATACACTTAAGAGCCATTCGCTCACCAATTCTACTCCTTACAAAAATGTTTGGAACCAAAAATTTCAAATTGGACTCATCAATTCATAGGACCCTTTTTCATCGATCGGTCAGTTTTGATGGGTTTTTTTTATCCCAAACGTCTTTGCGATATTAAAATATCTCAACAGTTGTTTCTTTGCTCCCACTCGACCAAAAAGCCCAGCTTTTCTAAGCCTTCTTCCCTTCATCCTTGTGGCGGAGATGTTTGCTCCGTTGACGCTGTTTAATTGCTAAGCTCTTTCTGGAGCAGCCAGGTGGCAGTTTCGGAGAGGTATCACAATGATAAACTTATTCGATGACTTTAAACTCTTTCTGGCCCTTCTTCTTCGTTGTCTATCCTGTAGTTTACGTGTTTCACAAAACCTCTTACTTGCATTTCTCGGTTGTTTTATATGATATTCCTTTCTGACCAAAGATTATGATACTTTGCCGTTCTAAAATGAATTTTGAGCACTCCGGACCTATACTGATCACAGAAGATGATTTCAAAGCTGGTTGAAGTGTAAAGGCCTTCAAAAATTGTGATGACGCTTACTGATAAATGGGAAAACAAACGTTAATGAAATTTGGTCACAAAATAGTATCACCTGTTTAGGATATTATCGATAGTAGAATTTGTAGAAATTATTTTGCAGTAATTCAATAATAGATCATGCAAGAAAACATTAATATTTTTAAAAATGTAAAAATTGAAAGTAAAACTCAAAACCATAGCTTTTTCTGTTAAATTTTACTGTATTCTTTAAAATCATTTATAATAATCAATTTTTACAATTATGGTAAGAATTTTATGAGCGGCCCAGTATTTACACATACACAGTATGAGGGAGATTTATGAAAACAAGAGAGCGTAGGTGAATGCAATGCATTCATTAAAATGTGTTTAAATCGACGTATAAATTAATTAATTTATGTATTTATTCAGCTAAAGGACTTGGGTGAGCCTGCAGACAGTCTCAACAGTAGAAAACATTGCATCGTGGATAATGAGCAGTTCTGCGACAAAGCAATACCTTCGTCCTGGTACTCGACGATGAAGAAAGACTGCAAGGCAACATCTGACTGTTCCCCATCATTAAAAATGGCGAACGTCCATGGCGAATCTGAGCTCCCCTGTGATTGCGCCGAGGGAGCGGAATTTCCTCCAATCTGCGAGTCTCACAGGCGCCCAGTGAGTTTGGGGGTCAATAGTTACGCAAGTCTCGCTTTGTCATTTATTCCTGATCCTCAGAAAGTGTCAATTCGAGTCAAATTCAGGACGAGGAGCGAAAATGGAATTTTGGTCTTGTTACCTTCGAAGAAAGCTCCCCTCTCTCTCAGTCTAAAGGTATGTAATGATATAAAGCCGTACTCTACCAGAACCCGTATCATTCAGTATTTAGCAATGAATTGCAGATTAACAATAGATGCCATCCAGAGACCAACCAAACCTATCTATAAACTGAGTACAGATACATGCAAGAATTGAAGAAGAAACACCCGGACCACGGTGTTTTTATGTTTTTCTAGCTTTTGATTGTTACGATTTGCTGTACCTGTCTCTGGTGTTAGTGTTTGGCCCATCTTTTGATAGCGGTAAAGGAGGAAGATGATTGAAGTGGAAGGAAGTTAGAGGTTTGCAGAGAGATGCAAGTTGCGTGGAGGTCAAGCTAATATCTGTACTATAAACTAATTTTAGAGTTAAGTTCGAAATAAGTTAGAGTGAAAGTGTGTCTGGTTGTTTATTTATGTGGTTGTTTTGTTATTATGTCATGTATGTATGAGATAGGTGTTCAAACCGTTGTTAGCGTTATATGTTTTCCTGCTATCTTAATAACTCGAGTTTCAGTGATTTTTGTAGCATAATTCTCGTATATGTATCTGTTGTGTGGGCTCATGTCCCTTGGTTATTTATTTGTTTAATTCTCTTCTTTATTCATGTTGTTTTTCCTTTTCCATTTATTTGCACTTTTTGGTTAGTTTTGTCACTCCTTGTGGGTATCAAGTGCAATCCGATGAATTTGTCATTATTCGGGAATTTTTGTCACAATCAGGTTTCCTTATTTGGTTTACACATAAATCTCATCCTCTTCCCTTTGGTCCACTTTGTTTTTAGCACTAGGAAACAGCATCTGAAATTAATTAATTAATTAATTATATTAAAGTGATGAAATATGGGGTAGGTTTTCATAAGTGTGAAAAAGTTTACTAGTTTGCCCTGTTGTTAGGGCATCACTAGCATGCTTTCTTCTTGTTTGTTTAAAAATTATTTTTCTTCCGTTAATAATGTTGCTGGCCATCGATGACGGTCAGGTTCTTCCATTGTTATATATATATATATATATATATATATATATATATATATATATATATATATATATATATATATATATATATATTATTTTATTTTATTAATAAGTTCCTGCGTCGTGGCTTTCAATCCTTTCAATTGGTTTTTATTCTGCTAATTATCTCTTGTTTCATATGGGCATTTTTGCCTCTTTTATTCATACTTTGTTATTTATCATTGGATCTCCATATTGAACGGTTTTAGTCTGATTCTATCATGTAGAACCGACGATTGTCGAATATGGTCGATCCTTTTCGTGTCGAGTTATAAGCAGTGTGGCTTTATTCTGTACCCTCTGCATCGTCCTGAGAGAGGTACAGCTTGTCATCTGCGTTATCACAGCCGGGTACACCAGGACGGAGCGTACTAGGGCCATGTATAGTTTTTTCTTATTTAGCACGTTGAGGCTTCGGAAACGGTTCAGTTTCTTCAGCTCTCTTTTAGCTAGGGAGGCTGTTTTTTTACGTAGGCTTTGTATCCTAATTTATAGAGTCGTAAGCCCAGGACCTTTCCCTCGTTAGAGTACGGATAAATTTCATTGTCGACGAGGACGTCGTCTAATCTCCGGCGGTTCATTGGAATTATAGGGAACTTCTGGTGGTTGGTCTTTATTTTCCACTTTTTTCATAAAGATTGATGTTATTAATCTCGAGAACTGTCGCCCTTGCTGGAGTTCCAACGTTCCTGAATGGACTTTGGATAATTTGTGTGATATCATCTGCGTATTGCAGATAGATCGAATCGTACCTCATTAGAGCAGGGAGGTCAATTGTTTACACGAGGTACAACAAAGGACTCAGACAGCTGCCTTGCGGAACTCCTGTCTCGAGTTCGAATTCGGGACCCTTGCAGCCCTCGATCGCGATTTGGGCTCTCCTATCCATGACATAGTTATAAAGGACCCTTTCCAGGATTGGGTTTAGCTGGAGGTTAAGGATCTTGAATTGTAGCCCTCTCAGCCATACCTTATCAAAGGCCTTCTTTACATCCCGCAGCACCACGTTTACGTACTTTCTCTCAGCTTTGCTGCATGCGAGTTTTTCCGTTAGGAGGGCGAGGGAGGTTTCCGTTCCTCGTCCCCTGCATAACCCGTGCTGCTGAGGATTGTAAGCTACTAGCTCGGCTAGTTGTTCTTGAAGCCTGTCAGTGAGGAGCTTCTCATAGACTTTCGCAACGAATTCCATCAGGGCGATTGGCCTGTAATTGACCAGTTGATCAGGGGCTTTACCTCCTTTGGGAATGAAGATTATTTTAGTGATCGTAAAACCGTCAGGGAAGTACCCTGTATTCAGGGAAGCGTTGTGAACGTTTGTAATTTCCTGAATGCTATGTTTTGGGGCATTTACCAAGTTGCTTCTGGTGATGCCCGTCCAGCCTGGTGCCCTTTGTTAAAAGGTTCTTACAGTGGTCATGACCTCCTCTGGTGTTATGGGACGGCCATGGTCCGCCATCTTCTTGCCTTCCTCTACTTGATGTTGTGGGTGCGCGCGGTGCATAATCTGATTCAGTTCTTCGATCAGTTAGCCTTCGAATTTATGGTCAACTCTTCATTGTCTTGTGAGATGATCCTGAAGAAGTTTTTCCAAAAATTCCTGAATCTGTCTTTTAGAACCGCCTGGTCCTCTATATAGTATCTGTTCTCTTTTATTCGAGCCTTAGTTTTTTCCGATTAGTCCCTTTAGGTTCTTTCCTTGACGCCAGAATTTAGCTGGGTTGAACTCGCTATCGATTTTGGCTATCAGGCTGTTCCATATTTCGCCTTGTTGGAGGTTGATAGCCTCTTTTAGCTCGGTGCTTAGGCGCCGAAGGAGCGAGCTTCTTTCCCGCTTAGAACCTTCCTGTCTTATCTCTTCGTACACTTCCAGGTAAAAACGAGCGATCTCTCTCATCTCCTCTGTCCATCTGGGCTAAGGAGGTGTTTTATACCTAGTCTTGGGTATGCACTCACGGTCCGCTTCTAGTGTGGACATAGTTATCATCTCCAGTTCCTTGTCTATCTCCTCCAAGGCCGCGTCGCTTAGGTAAGCTGGAGTTTATTGACTGGGTCGTCTCTTGTAACGTTCTCAGTTGGCCAAGGCATAGTTTTTTCGGAGAGAGACTGAAAGCTGGATCGGAGCGAGAGATACTGTGGTGAGGATCGCTATGTGATCACTTGGGACTGTTGGGCTTGGTTCACTATGGTAGCTGAATGAGAAGCCTCCACTTGTTAAGATTCTGTCAGGTTTGGTTGCTGATATGGAAGTGATATAGGTCGGAAAATCCGGCCCTATTCTCTGGATGTTTTTTCTTCCCATAATCAGTTCCGAGTTTCGGCCTCTTTCTTTGGTACTACCATAGCCCACCCCACGGCACCTGGCATTGAGGTCGCCCCTAAGATTGCCATTCTACAGTGCCCAAACAGTGTGTAGAAGTTATTTAACGGGAGATAGGCTTGACGAGGGGGTTGATAGGCTGCAGCTATCATGAGGTCTCCTACCAATGTGTGGAGTTCAATCGCCACAAAGGATTTATCAAGTCTGGTAGATGTTTGAACGAGATGTTTTCCTTGATAGCTATTGCAACACCATCAAACATTTCCTGAGAATGATTCTTCATGACCACTCTGTAGCCCAGTATTTTAACTTGGCCATATGTAGTGTCAATACCGTGCTCCGTTATAAGAACTATGTCGGGGTCAAGCACTCGGAATATGTTTCCATATGCCGTAGCTTTCTCCTCCCATCCGTTTACGTTGAATGTTAGAATCCTCATTCTATTGCCTACTCTTTCCATGTTGTCTCTTTAGTGTTTCTGGGTTATGTTCTTCTTCCTCCCGTTTTTCTTCTTTCTGAACTCTGCGTTAGAAATCTGCTCGCAAGTATTGTGATGCAGGGTCACATTCTGGCAAAGCAGAGCATCTTCCACTGTTTCAGCGTCAACTTTAAAGTCGTATTCCCATTTGAACACTTTTGTTTTAATCCCATGGAATATTTCCCTGGGTTCCATTTCTTCGGGAAAGGGAAACTGGTCGCATGCGTGAATCTTAAAATTGATATTATCCGCACGCAACCTTTTGTTTTTCCGTTTTTTCTCCTTGGCCTTCTTTGTTTGTGGGGCTTCTATCTCCGATGAGTCTGAGGACTCCGAGGAACCATTGGTATCAGACCCAGCATTTTCCCTCTCTTCGCTGATTTCTTGTCTCTGTTTCGGGGCAGGAATTTTCACTTCGACTGCTTGTTTCTTCTCTTTCTTGTTTCCAATTTTGAGTGTGTCTTGTCCGTTTATTTGTTGGTTTGGGACCATTTGCAATTGCAGGACATCCCCAAATGGGGGGGTGTCCGAGAACCACATTTGGTCCATACTGTTTTTGGCTAGCATTCGGTTCAGCTCTTTAGCGAACGCGCCAAGACGTGTGAGATTTATGACGTGTGCGTGAAAGATGCACGTCATAATCTTCGTCGCTTAAGGTATGTTTTCTTTGTGTCCACTTCTGAGAGGGACACCTTTACTGCTTAAGCGTAGGATGTATTTGCTCTACGCGTTTCCTTTTGCTTCTTCGATTCATGTTCCCTTTTAATGATCTCTTTTTTACAGGGCAGGCCATGGCCATTGATCTCTGCCCTTGCCCACAGTTAATGCACTTCTCGTAATTATTAGTGTATGTCCTCCAATTGTGTCCCTTTTCGCTGCATATGGAGCATGTTTCCAGTGGCTCCTTGCAGTCTTTAGTCGCGTGTTCATACATTTTATAACACCTAAAACAGAACTGGACTAGGGAAATTCTCCCTTCCGATCTGGTCCCCACTTACTTTGGCATTGAACATGAGTAGCCCATGTTCTTTTACCTTTTTGGCCATAGTGGTCTCAGTAAAGACTAGCTTAAATACGTGAGTGTAGTCGCTATTGTCCCTTCTGTTTTTTAATTTGATCACTTCAGCTACCTTGGCCCAGGTTTTCCGAAGCTAGATCTCCTCCTTAATATTTTCTTTCGAGTGCTGCCTGATCCACGGATCGAGTCGCCGGCATAGCACGTTCCTATGGGCCAGGATCTGTGGTCGTACGGCTGGCTGCAGCCCAATTCCCCTAAGGACCTCCACTGCCTTTTCCTTGGTGATAGCCTCGATGCCCTTTTCTTTTTCACGGATTGCCACATACCCCGAGGCCACCTCCAGCAGTCTCCCCATGGCAATGCCCAATTTTCCATAGACAACCTCGAATATTTTTTCTCTGCTGGGCTTGGGCTGTCCTTCGACTGCCCGCGGAGGTATTCTGGTTGTATTCTATTGGGCTATTTCTTAGAGAGAGTGGCCCCTCTAGACTGTATTCTTCTTCTTCTCTTTAATCTTTTGGTAGTGGAGACTTGATTCGAGTAAATGGTTCGTGCTCCCTTTCTTCTTACGATGGTGTTCTGTTCTGTATTCGTTTATGCTGACTCCCTCTACTTCGTAACTCAGCTTTCATGAACGTGAACTGCCAAATGGGAGGTATTTTGGTTGTATTCTCTTGGGATACTTCTTAGAGAGAGGGGCCCCTCTGTACTGTATTCTTCTTCTTTTCTTTAATCTTTTGGTAGTGGAGACTTGATTAGAGTAAATGGTTTGTGCTCCCTTTCTTCTTACGATGGTGTTCTTTTCTGTATTCGTTTGTGGTGACTCCTTCTACTTCGTAACTCAGCTTCCGTGAACGTGAACTGCCAAATGGGAGGATGAATGATGATGGGTGAACCCGGGTAGGCCCCTTAGACGGGTGAATGTGGCGGACTTAATGATGGGTGGTGATCGAATCAACGACCACCACCCGGGGATGCCGCCTCGTCTGGGGTTTGGTTATCGATGCTGCTTCCAACTTACACAGGGACGGTTGCATGCCCCCCTGTGGTCTTGGCCGGAAACTACCCTTAGAGATTAGAGTGAACTCTTTCCCAAGGCTTTTAGCATCGCTTCGTAAACGGGTGGGCTCTTCTGTAGAGTGCCACAGTGGGCTAATCCTCAAACTTGCTTTCCTTTACGTCTCCAATTATGTCTATGAAAGTGGACCGGCATAGTTGGAACGAGACTAAATGAATGATAGTTCAGTTCATTTCAGCTTCGTAACTCCGTCAAGGGAGTGGGTGGGGGTGAGGGGGGAGGGGGGTTAGGTCGACATAAAGTCGCCTAGGAGCAGGTCAAAATGTCTTCTGGAGAATCCCCATGGAGAAAGTGAAGAGAATGTTCACGTTTTTGAGGCAGTCTTATCCTTTCCTTTTCCTCCTTTATCGGGTAAGAGATGTGTAGACTAGCGTAGTTTGCCCAAAGAATTCTTCAAACGTCAGCATTGGACCTTTGACATATAAAAGTAGGTAATATAGTAGTAGAGAGTTTTTAGTAGGAGAAAATAGTTGGGAAAATGAAGAAAATTATAGGAAAGCCAAAATTAAAAGTAGAATGAAAGACAGGTCCCTGGTGATAGAGCATCTCTGGCTTTCTTTGCGTTTTGTTATATATTTTATGTTATATATATATATATATATATATATATATATATATATATATATATATATATATATATATATATATATATATATATATATATATATATATATATATATATATATATATATATATATAAGGCATTCAAGCCTTTGTAGTAGCGGGGTTTTTTGTTCTCTACTGGTTTTGTGAAGACTTGCATCTTCTTATCTGGGTTGCTTACGCCCAGATTTTGAATTTTTTATTATTTTGTTTATTTTTTACTTTTGTTGTTTTTATTGTTTTTTTAATCTTTGGTGAGTTTATCGCGCTAAAATTTGGGGGAAGTTTAGAAAATCAGCACTTTGCTAATTTATTGAGATGATATTGTATGGCTTTGCTTCTGTTTGGTATTGTGAAAAAATCTAAGTGAACCTTGGGTCTACGTCATCTTCAATGAGTAGGCTGCTGCTTTTAAAGGGTATTGCGCGTCCTATGTCGTCAAAGTTCATGTGCTCGAGTACAAACTCGGGAGGGAGGTGCCGTTGTAGTTTGTCCCAGATCTTAATTGATCTCAGGTGAAGCTCCACGTGTATGGGGATTATCCCCAGTTCACCATAAAGTTCAATCTGCCTTCTCCGCTCTCCTCTCTCCTTCGGGTTCCTGTTATGATATACATAGACCGCCTTATTTTGGACCTTTTGCAGTTTAAGGATTTGGGTCTTGGGACTCGCGTTTATAGGGACCGTCGGGTACAGGAGTTTTGATCGAATGCATGTATTATAGATCTTAAGTTTGTTGGAGGTACTCAGGTTTATGAACTTGAAAAGTTCCCCCAGGTCCCTCCGTGCATTCGATGTAGTTTTAGCTACATGACTCCCATATCCACGAGTCGTAATACGGAGTCCCAGAACCGTGCCCTCCGTGCGGTATGGGATTCGTGCACACCCCACACGAAAGTCTGCGAGGGTCCATCGGAATAGTGGAATTACACGGAACCTTTGAGCATTGGTAGATATCTTCCATCTTCTCTCGAAAGAGTTGATGTTTACGATTTCTACTACCGTACTCTGTGCCATGCAATTAGCATTCCGATAAGGTGTCGTACATATAATTGTTATATCGTCCGAAAATTGGACGTAAAACGAACCTTCAGTCAGAGGTTGAGGAGCGTCGATGGTGTATATATTATAGAGCAGGGGACTTATACACCCGCCTTGTGGCACCCCCGCCTTGAGTTCGAACTCGGGGCCATTGAAATCCTTGATGATCAGAAACGCCCTCCTCTCTATTATGTAGTCGCATAGAATCCTGTCAAGTATGGGATTGAGGCCTAGTTGGAGGATTTTGTATTGCAGGCCTCTCCTCCATACTTTGTCAAAGGCCTTTTTGACGTCGCGGAGTGCGAGGTTTGCATGGCGTCTTTCAGCTTTCACTTTTGTCAACTTCTCGGTGATCACGCATAGCGCCGTGTCCGTTCCTCGTTTCCTTCGGAAGCCATGTTGCTGGTTGTTGTCAGAATTGTTATCCTCGAGGAACGAATTCACCGTGTTGGCCAATATTTTCTCCCAAACTTTCCCTGCAAATTCTAAGATAGATATAGGCCTGAAGTTGCTGGACTGTCCGGTGGCTTACCGGCTTTGGGAATGAATATATTTTTTGCTATCTTCCAGTAGTCAGAGAAATAACCCACATTCAGGCACGCATTCATGATATTCATGAGCCCCAATAAGATGTCAGGCGGGGCTCGAATAAAATTCTCCCTTGTCAGTTCTGAACGCCCTGGTGCTCGTTGACGAAAGGATTTTAAGGTTTTTGAGAATTCTTCGGCAGTACTTCTACCGCCGAGTCCCTCCATTTCTTTTTCCTGCGATACACAATGGTGAGGATGGGATCTGTGTATCTGGTCGTTTAAGTCGCTTATAATTCTGTCTTCGAAGTCTAAATCAAAGTCATCATTCTCTTCCGGGGATATCTTAAATATAGATGCCTCAAAGAGCCTGAATTCCTCTTCTATTTCTTTCGCGTCAGTAATTTCGGTATTGTCACGTCTAAGATTTATGGTCTTTTGTGGCTGTTCGCCTCTTAGTCTTTTTACTATCTGCCAGAATGTACGTGAGTCATTTTCTATGTTTAGTCCGTCTATCAAATTGTTGCAAAGTACATTCTGTTGGTCCCTAATAAGATTAATTAATTCGTCGCGTATGTGTCGTGTACGTCTGTGTGTAATGATGTTGGGGCCAGTGAGGTTCACTTCATTGATCCGTTCCCCGTATTTCCTCGCGAGAGATTTCATTAAAAGGGTCCAAGAAGGGGTAGGAAGAGTTTTATATTTAACTCGGGGAATGGCTTCCTTATCGGCTTTTAATAAGGTATCATTAATTTTATCCAACTCCTCGTCAATTTCTTCTAAAGTGGCATCAAATAAGGGGTCAGGGTTGTAATTTTCGAAGAGTCGTTTATAATTATCCCAGTTGTCTCGAGCGTAGCTCTTGCGTTTTGGGTTAGGGACTTGAATGGGGGAGGTTGAGATATTTAATAAGGATAGCCTGGTTGTCGCTGGGGATAGGAGGACCCGGTTCAATGAAGTAATTGTAAGGGAACATAGTACTAGTGAGCACTATGTTTGGCTTTGTGGCTGATCTGTGTGTAATGTATGTTGGTAAGTTTGGTCCAATTCTTATCATAGTTTGTCTTTTAATAAGTGTCTCAAGATTCCTACCTGCTGGGTTGGTCGACGTGTAATCTGAGGCAGCACTCCTCGCATTGAGGTCGCCAGCAAAACGAACGGTTCTGCCGTGACCACAAAGCTGCGGGAAGTTGTGAAGGGGCAAGTATCCTCTCCTTGGGGACTGGTACCCTATTGCCAGGAGCAGGGGATCCACTGCCGTACGGACCTCAACAGCGAGGTATGACTCGTCGAGTCCACTTATTGATTTGAAGTCAAGACCTCTTTTCATAGCTATCGCTCATCCGTCGAAACGTTCTTCACTGTGATTTTTGATTAAGACTTCATAGGGGAAAATTTTAGCCTGTCTGTGTCATTCATCTCATGTTCTGAGATAAATATAACGTCTGGGTCGCATTGTCTTATTACGTTACCGTATAGTGTTTTTTGTTCGTCCAGCCGTCAGAGTTAAAATGTAATATTTTTAATGTCTCCATTTTCTAGTTCACCTAAAGATTTCTGTGTGCAGTCATGTTGTTTTTGGACTTATTCTCTTACGAGCTTAGGTCCTTGCATAGTGTTTGTTGGCTTTATGGTTTTTCCTGTTCGTTTTTTCCTGTATTCGTCTTCCCTTAGAGTGATAAAGGTTTCGGGTGCCAGTTTGATCAAGCCTTGGAGTAGAGCCTCCTCGACTTGTTTCTCGTTGTAGTCGTCTAGGGTGAATTCCCATTTGTATCTTCTGGATATTACTCCTTCCGACACATCAAAGACATCCATCTCCTTAGGAAAAAGGGACCTTTCAGCAGCGAATACATTCAAGTTAATTTTTCTTGAATGGTATGCGTGCCTAGATTCCCTCTTGCAAGAAGAGGACGATCTCGGGCGTCTCTGGGGTTGCGAGGTTTTCCGTGAGCGGGGTGAACGTACACTTCCCCCCCCACCTCAGGTCTTGCAGTCTCAGTCACCCTAGCCTCATTATCTACCTGTGTGTGTGTGGTCGAGTTTGTGTCCTGTGAAATTTGCGTGTTGTTTTGTATTCCGGAGCGTGTATTTGCCTCCTTTGCTGCCTGAGCCTGGATCCTAGGATCAACCTTATCGGAATAAATACCCCTTAAAAATCGTTTTATTTCACTCTGTTTGAGACTAATCTTCAGAATCTCTTCCAACCGTGGGTTTGAAGGAAACCATATCTTCTTCATTCCATTATGCGTCAGCATTCTATTAAGTTCATCCACAAAGCACCCCGGGGAGGAAAGATTTGCGATGTGATCATAATAGATGCAACACATAATTTTGGTCGAGTTCTCGTTCTCGACGTGGAGAAATGTAGGGTTTCCTTTAGACTCCGCGATAGCAGCTTTAACAACCTTGGCGTAGGTGTTATTCGCTTTATTTTCTTCATCTTGTCTTTTTTGATTAGCTTTTTTATCAACATTTCTTTTTTGATCGAGCAAGCCATGGAGAGCGTCTTATGTTCTCCAGCGCAATTCAGGCACTTCATAGAGCTCCTTTTACAGCTCCTCCAATAATGTGTATCTGACGCGCGGATAGAGCACATAAGAACGTTTCCCATGGGGCAGGTGGCCGTGGTGTGCTCTTCATACTTGTAGCATTTGAAGCACATCTGGAGGTCGATAAACTCCTCACGTTCGATCTGCTCAGGGCAGACACGGACGTTGAAAAAGAGCATACCTCCCTCCGTCGCTTTAACCGTCATTGCCGTATCACAAAAGACAATTTTGAATACGTGCATGTATTCCTTGAATTTAATGATTTCAGTTACCTTCGCCCAGGTGTATTTTTTTCCACTTCAGCAAGAATTTCTTCGATGTTGTGCCCCCCAACCCATGGATCGAGGCGGCGAAGGATGATGCTACAGTTTGTCTTTATTTTAGGTTGAGTGTGTGGCTTGAGGTTGATCGTTTTGGGGCATTCTGCTGCTTCATGAGAGGTGAGGACTTCGTAGTCACTCTCCTTTGAGCAAATAGCCGAATATCCATTGTGTGTGTGTGTCAATTAGCCTTACTAGGGCAATCCTTAGATCCCCGTAAATTTTAGAAAAGCCCCCGCCCCCCTGATCTAGCTTAGGGACATCGGAGAGGGTCCTTAGCGGTATCCACCGGGTCTCCTTCATCTATTTTTCCATAGCTTCATGAACAAATATTGGAAGAATAAACTTAAACGGAAGAAAAATATCCCGCTGGTGATTGTGAGTGTTTGGCTGTGTGCAGTTTCGAGAGAGACTTATCACGACTTTTTAAGGGAGAGACAAAGAGAATTTGAGGAAAGGTGTCCCAGTCCAAAAAAATATAACCTACAATGGCACTTTACCTTCCTTCTAGGGCGCTTATCAAATGCCTGCAGGTTGATGTCCGTCCAAGGAGACTAGATGAAGAGTTCAGAAGGGGAGGGGAAGAGCAAGTTCACTCCTCGCTACGGGCGCACGAAAGCGAGTGAAAATTTTCACAGTTTTAATTCACCAAAAATCGTAATGAAAATTACTCAGTAAAACTACTAAAACTTGTCCGTGAGGATTTACCAAACGCGTAGCAAAACGTACAAAACTCAGTACGAGATAAAATTAGGCAGTAGAACAATCTTCACAAAAGTATAGAGAATCAGACGAGCTAAGGCAACCATAGCAGTCAACCGTCAGCATAACGATTTTTAAGGGGTATTTATGCCACCTAGATTGAACGTAGCGTTAGAGGAAATGGGCCACTCTTGTGAGTGAAAATCCCACTCACAAGAGTGGCTCATTTCCTCTAACATTACGTTCAACCTTATCGGAATAAATACCCCTTAAAAATCTTTTTATTTCACTCTGTCAGATCCTCACTCCACTCATTACATCGGTAAAGGAGGCAAGAACATTTCAAAACACTCCGAAGATGATCGAATAAGATCGAAAGCTTAGCAATTTAGTTTGTTTTTTACAAAACACATTCATTTAAAAACAGAGGTAAATACTGGAGAAGTGATGCACCATCTACAAGATGGAATAAAAAAGATATTAGAAGAAGAGAAAGTTGCCAAAGGAAATTAATTAAGGCAAAATACACAATGGTCTTCAACAAAATTTGCATTCAGGAAAGACTCTTACCCAACTACACTAATATATATATATATATATATATATATATATATATATATATATATATATATATATATATATATATATATATATATATGCAAATTTTGTTGAAGACCATGGTGTATTTCGCCTTAGTTAATTTCCTTTGGCAACTTTCTAATCTTCTAACTGTTTTTTTTATTCCATCATGTAGATGGTAGATCACTTGTCCTGTATTCATCTCTTTTAAATGAATAGGCTTGGTAAAAATTAAAACTAAATTGCTGAGCTTTCGATCTTATTCAATCATCTTCGGAGCGTCTTGATATATTGTTTCCTCCTTTACCAATGAAATGTGGAGTCGGAATCAGACTGAATGAAACAAAACGGTTTTGGGGGGTATTTATTCCGCTTGCTTGATCATAACGTTAGAGGAAACGAGCCAATCTGGTGAGTGGAATTTTAAAACACCTTTAATGTTCGATTCCAGCTTAACGCTTGACTATTGATGGTTGGCTTTTCTTATTTTATTAATATAGCTTTTAAGATGTTCAGCCTACAGACAACAAGATCTATCTGCGTTTCCCTGCTA
Source organism: Ceratothoa steindachneri (assembly GCA_963969495.1). Lineage (NCBI taxonomy): Eukaryota > Metazoa > Arthropoda > Malacostraca > Isopoda > Cymothoidae > Ceratothoa > Ceratothoa steindachneri. The sequence continues at coordinate 68,318,400 of OZ018329.1, read as the reverse complement.
TCTTTTAGATACAGGAGGCAAGGCCTGGCAAAAATTCGCCAGACGCTTCTCATTAAGAACAGTGATTTCAGCAAGTCATACCTTGGATGGTATCATCTCTAGAGGAATACACGAGGTTCAGAAAAGCCCCCCCCCCCCCTTGAGGAATAAGTTCTTGCCGTTTTATCAAATTTATTCATTACCATAAACAATTTTAGAAAAACTTTATTTTTAATTGATAACAATAGGAAATTTAATCAATAATATATTCTCCGTTGTTATTTACGACTTCTTCCCAACGTTCAACAAGTTTTTCGATGCCTCTGCAATAAAAATCTCTGGATTTTGACTCGAAGAATTCGTCTAACCAGGTTATTAATTCCATATCAGTATTGAACGAATCGCCGCGCAAATTGTTGGAGAGCGATCGGAACAGATGGAAATCCGATGGAGTCAAGTCTGGCAAATATGGAGGATGCGGCAAGATTTCCCAATTAAGCGTTTGGATGGCGTCTTTTGTCATATTGGCAATGTGAGGACGAGCATTGTCGTGTTGCAGAAGGACTCCATAACGTCGATGAGGTCGCTTTTCACGAATAGCTTCGGCGAGTCGATACATTTGTTGAACGTAGAGCTCTACATTAACAATCTCGTTGTTTGCAAGGAGATCATAAAGAATGATGCCTTCACAATCCCACCACAGACACAGCATCGTCTTTCGTGGATGAAGTCCTTGCTTTAATCGCGGAAGTCGTTTTTTATTGGGGCTAAGCCATTGTTTTCCATGGTTCATGTTGACATAAACACACCACTTTTCGTCGCCAGTGATGATGCGGTGAAGAAATCTGTTCTTATATCCACGAGTAGCTTTGGGACGAGCAAGCAAACCTGCGGCAATCGTGGAGCGTTGAAGTTTGTTGCTTTCGCTCAAAGCCTGAGGAACCCATGCACCGAGTTTTTTAACTTTTCCCATCGAATGAAGGTGATTCACTACAGTTTTCTGATCACACGCTAATTTACAGCCAATTCTCTAATCGATTGACGAGGACTTTCATGAAGAAGGTCGTTCAATCGATCTTCATCCAACTTAATGGGGCGACCAGAACGTTCTTCGTCATTAAGATTGAAATGACCGTTTTTGAAACGTGAAAACCACCATTGAGTTGTCCTTTCTGATAAAGCATTTTCTCGGTACACAACACAAATATTGCGACGAGCTTTGGCTGCGTTTGCATTGTACCCGTTTCGATTGAAAATGAATAACAACAAGTGTAGAAAATGCGCCTTTCTGTCAACTTGACATTCCATTTTGAGGGTACAGAACAAAAATTAAATAAACACAACTTTTAAATAAACCGCAATGACTTATTACTCAACTTCAAGACGTAGCCTAAGCAAAAGCCTAATAGTGTACGCTGTTAAGAGATGTAGCCTAACCTTTGCAAATTTTGCTCTCATTATTTATTATTGTTTTTTAATATGTGCACAAATCACGACGGCAAAACTTGAATCAAAACAACATTAAAAAAAACGCAAGAACTTATTCCTCAACCTAATATTTCCCTGGCTCGTCATAGTGATATGACGTGCTAAACCCTTCCCATCCCTGCCCCGCCGTGACTTAGCTCTGTGAATATTACTCTACACATAGATTTCCGTTGCAACTATGCCGTTCTACTTAGAAAGGGCATAATTGCAAACTATGGGGAAAGGAGGGCTGAGGCTTAGCCCGCTGCGGAACCCAGCTGAAGGAACAAACCTGGATTCGGACTCAGTTACCGACGCGGGGAGGATTAATACCCTACCATGCGGCACCGTCCAAGACCACAGAGGGAGATATCACCGTCTTTGTGAGATGTCGGACGTAACTGAGAAATACCCCAAACCCAATCGAGGGTGAGGCACTCCGACTCTATTCAGTTGACTCGGGCTTCAGTCATCATTAAGTCCGCTATGCTTTCACAACCTCTGAGGAACCCAACTAGGTCCATACTCACTCACTAGTCATCATCACATCTGAGTCATTTTCAAGGGGTCGTTATCGGCGTAGCGGGGAACCCCCTCTAAAGAAAGGAAAGTAAGTGTTAAAAACCGATCTTCAATGGCACACAACAATACATTTACACTCACACTCCTACACAGAACATAAAAAAACGCCCACTACCAACAATGAACACACACTTCTCAACCTAGCTGCTACACCTGACACCCCCATCACAAACATAATAAAGTCATTTTCTTGCGGTCGTTATCGGCGTAGCGGGCGACCCCCCTCTAAAGAAAGGAAAGTAAGTGTCAAAAACCGATCTTCAATGGCACACAACAATACATTTACACTCACACTCCTCCACTGAACATAAATAACGCCCACTACCAACAATGAACACACACTTCTCAACCTAGCTGCTACACATGACACCCCCATCACAAACATAATAGTCATTTTCATGGGGTCGTTATCGGCGTAGCGGGCGACCCCCCTCTAAAGAAAGGAAAGTAAGTGTCAAAAACCGATCTTCAATGGCACACAACAATACATTTACACTCACACTCCTACACAGAACATAAAAAACGCCTACTACCAACAATGAACACGCACTTCTCAACTTAGCTGCTACACATGACACCCCCATCACAAAAATAATAAAGTCATTTTCATGGGGTCGTTATCGGCGTAGCGGGCGACCCCCCTCTAAAGAAAGGAAAGTAAGTGTCAAAAATTGATCTTCAATGGCACACAACAATACATTTACACTCACACTCCTGCACAGAACATAAAAAACGCCCACTACCAACAATGAACACACACATCTCAACCTAGCTGCTACACATGACACCCCCATCACAAACATAATAAAGTCATTTTCATGGGGTAGTTATCGGCGTAGCGGGCGACCCCCCTCTAAAGAAAGGAAAGTAAGTGTCAAAAACCGATCTTCAATGGCACACAACAATACATTTACACTCACACTCCTGCACAGAACATAAAAAAACGCCCACTACCAACAATGAACACACACTTCTCAACCTAGCTGCTACACATGATACTCCCATCACAAACATAATAAAGACTCACACAGGCCACAAACTCGTCTTCCGCTCACCGGAAGACGTAGTCATGTTCTCCGAACTTGCGTCGGACACACTCGCCACACAAGACCTTCACACAAAACTAGCCGACGGTGTACACAAGAAACACCAAATACGAGTCGTCAAGACCAACCCTTTATGGTTGTATTTCTCCACCGATGACCTCAGCACACAGCTCAGTATGGGAAGGAGGTCATCAGAGACTTCTATTACAACCGTACAAAACAATGGGCAGTAATTACACTGTCCGGTGAACAAAATAAAACATTGCTGCTAGACCAAGGCATCAAGGTCTGCGTCACACTAACACATCCGCATAACATCAAGCCACAGCTTAACATAAAACCCACACAGTGCCTCCTTTGTTACAAAACCGGACACCAAACTGCCAAGCTGCTCTGCTCAAGGTGTAGTGTAGTGTGCCACCACTACACCACCTGCACAGCCACTTCACTTATCTGCACAAACTGCGGCGGCGACCATGTCGCCGTCAACCCAAAATGTCCTTACTTAAGTAAGGCTTGCCCTTACGCTGTAGCAGCAATACGGCGTCCACAACCCACCAACACAACCACACACTCCACCCCCACCCATCCTTCTCTAACAAGAACATTCGCTGCTGCTGCTGGCCCAACGCTGTCCGCACCACCCCTTGTCCTACCCCAGAGGCAACCCAGACTCATCCACGTGTTCCGACACCCGCCCCCACCCAAACACCCTACACCCAGAGACCCCCACCCATACCCCACACCATACACCCAACGAGACCCACGCACCCAAAGCTACACCTGGCCGCCTTGCTTTCAACGGTGGCAAACGACATGTCGAGGGGTGACGCCAGACTATACGCAAACATACCCAATACACTGTTTGCCTCGCACGGTCTAGAACAGACCATCTTCCCCGAGAAGGTGTTCGCTCTAATTGACGAGCATACACACAGAAGACCCGCACTTCTCTCCACCCCGGAAGGCATGAACACCTTCCCCCCTGGACCCAACGCCCCCTCACACCCCGCTCCCCACCTTCACCACGCTCCGGCCTCCTCCCGCCATTCTGTCCCTTCTCCTCTCGCCACTGTACCCTCCTTACCTACCCCTTTGCCCACTGCTCCCACTTCTCTTCTAACCGCCTCCTCTCCTCCCTCCACAGCTACCGTTCTTTCCTCCTCTATACCTAAACTCCCTCCTACCGCCAGCACTCCTCCTTCGGCAGCCTCATCCCCCCCCTATTGCCACTAGTCCCCGTCCCACCGCCCCCACCCCCTTTTCACAGCCTCCAACCCCACTCCCACTGATACCGAAACCTCCCCCTCCTCCACCTCCCCCTCCTCCACCTTCCCCTCCTCCACCTCCCCCTCCTCCACCTCCCCCTCCTCCACCTCCCCCTCCTCCACCTCCCCCAATCCAACCACACCCTCCACAACCCTCCGCATTAAACAAAAGAACTCCACCACGAGACCCCCTCCCCCGCCACACAGAACCACGCGTAAAGCCGACCACCCCCCCTCCTTGCTGTTTCTTCCTCTCCTCCTTCCACCCCTCCTTTTTCGCCATCCCAACCTCCTCTCTATCCCGACACCCCCCTCCCTCTCATAATATGCACCTCCCCTACTAGCTCTACTCCCTCCTCCTTTGGTCCTAACTCCCCGCTCCTAGACTCTACTCTCTCCAACCCTCCTTCCACGACCACCACCCACTCTCCTACTATCTCTAACCTTCCTTCCACAGAACACACTATCCCCTCTACCACGGCCTGCCCACCCACTAACACCACTGACAACCTCTCCACTCCTATGAAACCACAGCCGACACGCGTGAAGGTACTCGCTCCCCACGCCTCTTGGGAAATAACGAAGGAGAGGGAAACGATCCCAGCTAAATCTGCCCTACGCGCACTCCGCTCACGTCAATAGGTCGACTCAATATAATACAATTAAACGTACGCAGTTGGCACGGTATTCGCCATACTGTTACCAACTGGGTCCTAAACACACAAAGATCTAACATAATACTATTGAACTCGACCAGTCTACACCCTCCCAACAACAGACTTTGCATTGCAGACTACCACGCAGATCTAACTCCACCTCATTCAAACACGCGATAACTCTTTTCTAGTGGCTACGCACTACAGACCACCACGCCTACAATTGAACATAGAAGTGCCACTCCAGGCTCTATCAAACTACAACCTACCTATCTTCTTTGCGGGCGACCTCAACGCTTTCCACCTAACACTCTTTTCTAACACTACGAATGATGCAGGAAGGTAGATGGCCGGTGCCCTGCCACGTTATCGCTGCGAGCACATCGGCCCGGCCTTCGCCACATTCTTCGGTACACGCGAAGGAACCAAGTCTCTGGACGTGGTCTTCCACAACGACCACACTACACGCTTCTGCACTCACATCTCACCGGGTCCTCACGCACTCTCTGACCATATACCGATATGCCTTATCATATCCACATCTCCCATACTCATACCCACATCACCTCTCTTCGACTTCAAAACCACGAACTGGGAAGAGTTCAAGAGACACATAACAGAAAACACGACACAAAATCTCGACCTGGACCACACCAATCCAGATCTGTTAGACAACCACTGGTGCTCAATCTTAAACACTATAACCTCAGCACGCTACCTACACACACACCACACAAAACCTACACATGTATAAAACACTTCAGATATTCTATACACACTCAGAGACTCATCACACAGTACAACAGTCACTACACCAGAGGTCCACGACAACACAACATCACTCACCTACGTGCCCACATCCTACAATGCGTGCAACTAGATAGGAGCCGACAGTAGCGAGAGGTCGTCCGCATCGCGGACGACACTCGTTGCACTGATCCCTCCTTCTTCTGGCGGCGCGTAAAAAGGATGCTAGGCACCGATCCACCCAAACTCATCACCTTTCAAGTAAATAATCAAACCACTCACAGACACCAATGTCATCTTCGACACATTTAGGTCCCACTGGGACACAGTACACACACACAACCCACCCAAACCAGACGCGCAAGAGCACTTCCAGGAAGTCCAAGAGTGGTGACGGGCCCACACTCACGAACTAAGGCCCGCTTTCCTGATACGAATGGAGCTGCTCGACTACACATCTACACTGACCACTCCCATCACCGTCGAGGAAAAAAAACACTACATTAAAACAACACAAAAACGTGCATCCGTCCCCTCCGGACTACCAGCCGCATTAATACACAACCTCCCCACAAACATATACCCTGCACTTACACACTTATTTAACGTCTCACTAGCCTCATGCCACTTTTCCCAAATATTCAAAGTCTCTCACAACATACTTCTACACAAAATGAACAAAGACCCCAAACATCCAAACAATTACAGGCCTATTGCTCTATTAGAGCACCTATGCAAAATACTTGAACGTATGATCAACTGCCGCCTACGGGACTACCTGGAAGAGAGAGGATTGGTTGGTTCTCCCCCATCAATATGGGTTCAGGAGGGGCCGGTCTGCTTAGGCGGCTGTGACCATCGTTCACGACAGAATACAAAAAGAAAACACTAGATACGAAAAAATACACTCTCCATCAGCAAGGACGTGGAGAAGGCCTTCGATAAGGTGTGGCACGAGGGACTCCGTTGAAAACTCGTCAAGAATACGGAATTACCTCTCTGCACCAGAAGGCTCCTCTCGCACTACCTCACTGAACGGAGATGCCACATAAAATACAACAATAACCTCTCACAACCTTTCACACCACGCTCAAGCGTTCCTCAAGGAAGCGTATTGCCACCCAGACTTTACATCATGTACACAAACGAGACCCAACACCCACCCGAAAACTGCTGTCACACATACACAGTGTCCTACGCGATGATGAGACCATTCTCGTCAGCGGCCGTGGACCAGACGAGATCGCGCACTACGCACAAATAATACTAGACGAAAGGACAGAATAGGAGGAGAAATGGCTGATTGTCATGAATCCCCAGAAGACAGATATGACACTCTTCGGCACAAGAGATCACTACATGCATAACCTACAAATTATCTCGCACACACCAGACATGAACCACCCAACAAGGTTCGACTACACACAGCAGACGAAATCCTTGGAGTAACTTTTGACAAGCTACTTAGGTTGAATATACATCAGCACATAATACAAGCAAGAGCCGCACGCATAAACAAAATGCTGCGTAGGTTCTACCCTGCGGGCGAGAAACTACAGTTACACCTATATAAAACACTCGGGTGACCTCTTCTTACGTACGCCCCACTGTCACTCGTAGCTGCGAGTGTCACGTGGCAGAAGAAGGCTCAGCGCATTCAGAACTCTGCTCTGAACCGCGTTTCCCGCTCTCCCATGTACGCGAGAATGTCCACACTACACAACAACAACAAATTAGCACCCCTCAACACATACGCTCATACTAGACTCATAAAACAACTCGGGAAACTCGCCAGATACCCCATATACACCGTACTACACGCAAGACAGTATGTTACAATGGCTCTGCGATACCCCGCAACCCATAACGTTCTATGTATAAGTAAAGAGCATCATGAATAACGCGATTCTGATTATGGAGACACGATCTCCTTCCTGGCCACCTCCCAACCGTCGTCCAGTCACGAACACCCCGAGACACACCCAATTACACTATAAATCGGTGTTTAGCCACCGACCTATCAACTCTTCCTATCTCCTTTCAAGTTATTTCCGTACCCTTTTCCTATACGACTACCTGATCACCTGTGTCACACAGTGACCCCTCTCTTTTCTTTTATATACATCAGTCAGTCAGTTCAGCCTAGCTTTATTTCCCTATTTTCTGTTAATTACGGTGTTGTCAACTAGAATATCTCTCGTTAGGTTGATGTTATGCGCGCTCTCCATATGATTTTTAGGTCCTCTGCTTTGCAGATGCATCGTTAAACGTCTCTAAAGTGTGGTAATTGTCATGCCAATATATTTAGAGTTATTATAAAGCTCGCAGTCTTTATGGGGCAGATAAACTCGTAAACTATGTTGGTTGACTTGAGATTTGAGGAGTTTTGGCAGCTGTTGTTTTTCATAAGGAGATTGTTGTTTTTTTGTTATTTTATAGTAAATAATCATTTGAATTTTGTCCATTTGATTTTTAACCTTGATGCTATGGTTAATAATCTTCTTGATGTTTTTTTCATCTATTTTATAGGCTGTGGACATCTGATTTCTGTAGTACAGGGGTTCACTAGATCTTACTACCAACTGCAAATTAGACCTTGCCGGATACCAAGTTATGTAGTGCTAGTGAGAAGTAAGTTCGAGGTAAAAAGTATGAATAAAGAGCCAAGAATTTAGAAGAAGGAAGACAACCCCTTCGGCTAAGGGGGGGGGAGGGGCACTTCGCTCAAGAGGAACAAGAGGAATCTCCAATCAGCCCCAGGATCGCATATATTTCTTCTTGGAAGTTTTCTTGATAAGGCGTTTTTAGGCCCTTCCTAAAACTTTTCCCCCTTCATCTAAGATATCCAATATAGTTCGCAGCGAGAGAGCAAGCATACTGACTGAGTAAATTAACGAATCTTCCTATATTTTCAACCGCCCGGCCGATTTCCTCGCTCAAAGCCACCATTTCTGGTGTCCACCTAATTTGTTTAATGGTTTGGAACGAGTTAATTTAATTTCTCCTCTGATCCTACTCAACTCCCCGTCTATTTCCTCTAGAGTGGCTTCCCCGAGCGGGCTAGGAACGTACGTCCGAAGTAATTCTTCAACGAAGAAAATCCGGCCATCAATAGCCAAGCGTTAAGCTGGAATCGAACATTAAAGTTGTTTTAAAATTCCACTCACCAGATTGGCTCGTTTCTTCTAACGTTATGATCAACCAGGCAGGATAAATACCCCCTAGAAACCGGTTTTTTTCAAGATGAATAAAAAAGACAGTTAGAAGAATAGAAAGTTGCAAAGGAAATTAACTAAGGCGAAATACACCATGGTCTTCCACAAAATTTGCACTCAAGAAAGCTTCGTTCCATAGCATCCTCCCTGGTTAAATTAGGTCTTGTAAATTTGTGTGTTCTTAGGTTAAGAATCTTCTGTAATCATTAGGTTTCCAGCGACTGAATATGATAGATGCCTCCGCCGAAACCTGGTTTCGCAATAAATTGGTCCAAAATATTGTGGGGTGGGGTTTTCGCTGCATTTACATGTACGTTACTGTACTTCTTTGGATATATATATATATATATATATATATATATATATATATATATATATATATATATATATATAAAGAGAGAGAGAGAGAGAAAGAAAAAAAAACGAGTGCAAATACAAGTTCTGCGAGGCGAGTGGTGGTATCATAATGATTCCGCCATATTTAATTTCTGACTTTCAAAAACCTTTTGAAAATATGCAGAATATATAACAATACAGTAAAAGAGAAGAGAAATCTTGACGTAACTAAGCAATGAGACAAGAAATGGGAGTTTTTTAAAGGCACGAAAAAGGGTCAATGGTAGACACAAGGATCAAAGAGAGCAAATGAGGGCAGAATGAAAGCAATCCATACTGAGAAGACAGAAATAATACAAAGAGAAAAAAGTTTGAATTATCCTGGCCGGGATATGAAAATATAAGATAAAAATCCCTTGGAACTTCCTAACATGGAGAGATACTGGGTTCGATTGGGTGACGTTTTGGGTGGATTTGAGTCACTGTGCCTGGTAGCTCAATGGTAGAGCATCTGACCGGTAATCAGCAGACCTGGTTTCGTTTCCAGGACAGGATAATTCAAACTTTATTCCCCTGGCGTTATTTCTGTCTTCTCAGCAAGGGTTGTTTTAATTGTTCCGTCCTTCTCTCTCTTTAATCCTTATGTCTTCCAACGTCACTTTCACTTGCCTTTAAAAAATTCCTGTTTCTTTGTTTTTGTCTCATTAATCGTTGTCGAGGTATAGCCGATATATATATATATATCTATCTATGAAGGGGAACTAGATTAGCCGAGTGGTGAGGGAAAGAGCGAAAGGACGCCCAAGCGACCTGACCTCCGCTCCATTACTAGATGATGGGGTAAGATAATGATGGGGAATAAATGGAGGGATACTATTTTCCGAGTACGCAGGCAAATAACAAAAGCGAGTGCAGATTGTCCGTTAATTACTACCTATGGCTGAATGTTTTTCTGGGTTATTTAAAAGAGAAGTATAAAAATAAAATTTAATAACACAAGAAAAAATATATTTATCCAAATAAAATGAATTGGGATTATCCAGGACTTTAGGGGCTCGATAGTCAGGCCAAAGAGACGAGCTAATGAGTTAAAGCAGGTAAATGACCAAACTCGGATTGAATCTTCAAAAGGGTTCGCTGAGCCAAAATACAAATCAATTAGTAGGGGGATGACCGGATTAAGGAATCCGCACCCGTCGACGTCTTGCAGAAGTTAAAGCTTGGAAGCCGAAGGGACGGGGGGTCAATTCGAGGAGAAGAATTGCAGAAGGTTGAGATTTACCTCGCAATACCTCGACGAGGGAGGATTTGCGCTGGTGAACGATAACGGCCGTTCCTGGAAAATCGCCAATTGAATGGGGCGGAATTCCGACGGGAGAGCTTCTAGCTTTCGCTCGAGACGAAGGCGGAGCCAAATCGAGAAGAGATGTGTCTCGTGCGGGATTTCGAGCCTATACTACCTTGTTCCGGTCAAACCTGACGTTAAATACGGGCGGGCGATGGGGGTGAAATCGCCTCCAGTCAGGGAGGGGATTCTCCCAAGGTAAACACATAGCTGTGGGTGGGGGGGTACTGGAGGTCTTATAGCCAGGACTTTGATGACTTCCCTCACTCTCGCATGCTTCCATATGATAGGCGTGAAGCAAGATTGCCTCAAGGCTTGGGCGGATAAACCTCCATAAGTAAATACAGCTGCGTTCCAAAGCCTTTTGCGTGGCTTTCAGGCCACTCAGCCAGCTAAGTCGCTAAAAGGCCTCCGGGCACGACTGTTGTTTCAAGGGAAATCCTGGCGCCAAATGGATTAGCTCTGTTTCAGATAAGTGTTTAAAAGGATGCTCATCTGTCGCCAAGTCTGGCTTGGCGGCATGGGTTGATGGAGATTCCTGTCTGGTGGAGGATTAATTTATCCGCAGGGAGGAGGGGGGGAGAATCGACTGATTTAGACAAACCTAGGTGGGGTGTCTCGCCGGCTTCCACGTGAGAATCTTCGTTATTGTCCTTCCTTAGGATTTTGTTTGAGACCACGCGGTCTCTGCTCAAAAAAGGGGGGGTTCAAGGTGGTCCTCCTGGGTCATCCTCCTACAGTATCATATTTTTTTATGCGCCACAAATGAAATTAAAGGATCTACTACTACTAAATCATACATAATTTTTAGGAAAAGACATAATATTAAACAAATGGTTAGAATTGTTATTTTACAACATTTTACATAGGTATAAAAAATAATATCAAAAATAATAAATTTCTTAATTTTCTAGAACATTTTCGAGCAAATAATGCACAGCCCTCATTGTTTATCATTCTAAATTATAATTATAATCTAAATATCTAAATTAAAACTTAATTCGTTCTATTTTATTTCTCATAAATTTTCAAAAGAAAGTCACTTCGTAGTACACAGACCGTACAAACCTCACAGAGTAGGCATGAATTTGAATTTTTTCAAAAATATTTTTAAAATATAAACACTTATCCTATTACTTAATACACTTATCGCAGCACCTTATATAGTTAAATCTTGCATCTAACGTAAAATAATGTTAGATAATAACACAAATAACATCATTTAATACTGATAAAAATGGTCAAATTTGCACTGTGATATATTGTATTTTTATTCATTTTATGGTCGCTTTTTCACATTTAAAACACAAAAAATGTTACGTGATCAACAGACAGTTGTTTCAAAACGAAATCTTCATTAGTATAATTTTCACGAATAGTCAATAGTCAAGCGTTAAGCTGGAATCGAACATTAAGGTTGTTCTAAAATTCCACTCACCGGATTGGCTCGTTTCCTTTAACGTTACGCTCAACAAGGCGGAATAAATATCCCCTAAAAACTGTTTCCTTTCGTCCGATTCTGACTCCATGCATTTCATCGGTAAAGGAGGAAAGAATATATCAAGACGCTCCGAAGATGATAAAAAAAAATCGAAAGCTCGCAATTTAGTTTGGTTTTTACCAAACCCATTTATTTAAAATAGAGATGAATACAGGACAAGTAATCTACCATTCACAAGATGAAATAAAAAAGACAGTTTGAAGAATAGAAATTAATTAAGGAGGAATTCATCATAGGCATCAAAAAAATTTGCGTGTATATATATATATATATATATATATATATATATATATATATATATATATATATATATATATATATATATATATATATATAAAGAGCAAATACCTGTTCTGCGGGTGATAACAACCATCAGAGGGCTTTCGCCATATTTATTTTCTGCCTTTCAAAACAATTTTGACCGGCAATCAGCAGAACCGGGTTCGAGTCTCGGCCAGGAATTTCAAACTTTTTTCCCATGGCGTTATTTCTGTCTTCTTGTTAAAGGATTGCATTCATTGTACCGCCCTCTGCTCTCTTTGATTCTAGTGTTCTTCTAATGTCCATTCTCTTACCTCTAAAAAAACTCTTGTTTCTTGTTTCATTGCTCATTCCTGTCAAATTTCTCTTTCTCTTGTATATATATATATATATATATATATATATATATATATATATATATATATATATATATATATATATATATGCTCATTAACCCATTTATTTTTCCGAGTCCTTGTAAACTGGTGATTTTATTCAAACTTTAAATTCATAGTTTGGGTATTTCATATCATTCGCTGCTAATCAACGGCTATTAACAGCCTTCATCCTATTTAGTTAAATTTTCTTTAAAAAATCGTCAATATCAAATAAAAAAAAACAAATTAAACTTTGGAGAATATGTCCCACCCCCTCCTCCAAGAGTTAATTATACTACTTATTTAATTTTTAGATCTTGAATAGACACCTCTGCCTGACGTTCTCTGCCAAGTCATCTTCTCGCCTCAGCCACTTGAGGAAGATCAAATTCGAAAGATCTCGCATTTTCGCGAGCACTAAAATATCATCTCGGTCACCGTCGTCGTGGAGTACTGTGAAAAAATCTGACAACGAAGATTTACTAAATTCACTTTGTGCAACAAAAGTAATTGTGTCAGATGGTGTCTGGCACTCTGCCTTCGCCTCACGTTTGGGGCATAGCTTAATCCTCCAGGTTGATGCTGGAGACTCTTGGCAGTATAATGAGAGTTTACCTCTAGTGGGGGACAAGGAATCTAGACCTCCTCTCGATTTTTGGATTGATATCCGAGGAGGGGTTTTAGTGGGAGGAATTCCAGAATATATAAGAAAAAACGCATCTCAAGTTTTTCAAGACCTCGCAGATAGTAAGTGGATTTCTATTAAACTAACTAAATGCGCTCATAAAATTCAATTGTTTTATTAAAAGAAAATTGATGACACTAATAACAAACTCACCTAAATTATAAGGGCACTTCACCCTGAGGGGAGAAAAAGAGACGGTTGGGATGAGGTTGGCAAAAGAAAACAGTGAATAGAAAGAACAGCAATATGAATGCCGAGGATAATAGAATTCAATGTCAAACCTTTAAATACTGGTGGCGGAAGGGTGGGATATAAACTTCCCAAATACAGTCCGTAGCAAGAGTATAGGTACTCAGAAGTATGAACATGAACGAAAGTTTTCAGCTTTAAACTTCCTGGAAATCCCAAAATGATTCGATCGAATTTCGAAAAGCGTTCTTCACAAAGCGCTTGCCTGCTCCTTCGATCTCTTCAATGCTCGTATGCATAATGTACTTCATAATCCTCTCTCATCACAACAATGTAATCCATAATTTAATTTTAAGGTAATTACACTCATAATCTTTTTAATGTACAGTGATGAGTAATATTCTGTGTATTGCAGATAGGATACTACCAAACTTATTTTTACTATACTCAATAACAAGAATCAAAGTTTTCACCCCTCGGCGCAACATATAAAACTACAGTTTTTCTACACTGATACTCATCGTCTTCGCCTTTTTGACTTATCAGCTATGTTTACCTGTTCACTTATGCTTTCTTATAGTGTGTACTTGTACCTCATTGGAGTACTTAAGTTATTATTTCAAACTAATTAGCCTCGCATGACTAGCTTAAATTTGACTACACTTGCTCTCTACAAAAGTAATGGACGTCGATTGAGTGTTCCACGATCTCTTTTCAGCTTGCTTGGACGACCTGAAGATCTCCGGACACCAACTTCCTCTCCCGCCTGCAGTGTACAGCACTCAATTTGGTCAAGTTACGACAATGCGAGGAATGACGAAAGGCTGCCCTTCGAGCCAGGGGGAGAAGTGCGCTCCAATAGATTGCTCACCTCGATTGCAATGCCACGAGATTCAAGGGAAACCAGTTTGTGGGCAAGTCAAAATAAAACAGTCCCTCAAAAATAAAAATTTCGAAGCACCCTTCAGGAACAGGACCATTGCAGAATGCTGAGGGAAATCCAATTTCAAGGCCTTTTCGTGATCGTTGTCAACTCCAGAATTTAGATTCATTTGATGCCAGCAATCAACGACTGTGCTTTACGCGTTTTCCCCTCACAAATGGATTTGTCTCAGCATGATTCAATCTCTACTCTTTTATTCGGTCATGTGCCTTAATCTTGAGACCTTGTTTCTGTTCGTTTGTTTACATCTTTAGTCGCCTACACACGACTCTATAAGTTACTATGTCAATCCGTAGGACAGTCGGTCGGATGGTAACAGTTTTACTTTTCAATTTATTTTTTGGCAATAACATCGTAACTATTAGGCCGATTCTAAAGAAATTTGAAACTCTTTTGTTGTTTTACATTCTCTTTTAAATGATGTAACCTCCAAGGTCCTCCCGAGCTTATTCCTGGAATTATTGAAAGTTTTGAAGGTCGTAAGGTCATATGGTTATAAGTCAGAATAATTGAGAGCACGCGACTTAGGTCTGTTGACCTTTTTATAATAACGAATTCCAAACATAGAAAAACGAACTAATGCACATACTCTACGGTGACTCACTTAGTGGTTATTCAAAATTATCGATTTTCGTCAGGAGGATTTTTGGAATACCCCGATGCCCCGCAAGAGAAACTGGTATCACCACAAGTAGTTTCCTTTTATACCCACTCAGGGCGCCCAGCAGGCAAGGCTGTCTTTTTGTAAACTCTAGCCACCCCGCAGGGAAGCTTCCACCCTTAATCTCCCAAACGCTCGGGGGAAGCAAAGGTCATCTACCCCCAGGGAGCAAAGCAACAACAACGACAACATAAGTAATACTCGGACTATGAAATTTTTCACGCTTTTTTAACTTCCAATAAATTCACAAACCTTTAAAATACACTAAGGGTAATATGAAAACTCCCCTCACCCGCCCTCACTGTTTCCGAGGGAAGAATCTCCTTTCTAAAGTTCTATGCAAGCGGTCTCCCATCTAAGTACTAACAAGGCCTAATGCTGCTTAACTTCGCTGAGCGGACGAGAAGCGGTGCTTTCAACAAGGTATGACCGTTGGCTACAAGGTTCCATGCAAAGAATACTCCCGTGCCCCCCATTGTTAAGTGATATTATAATATAGTTTATATGAATACATAGTTACTCATGAGCAGAGCCGTAGCACCCCCCCCCTGGCTCTTAAAGGGGCCTCACTGTAGCGCCCCCCCCCAATTATTTTATTAATGAAAATATAAAATTTTCGAATACACATTTTCTGTAAGTATTCCGCATCATTGACACTGCTGAGAATAGGATTCGTCGTACGTGGCACTACTTGTTATGGATGTCCCACAATCTTGATTTGGTGGAGGGGGCACTAGACATTGCTACGGCTCTGCTCATGAGCCTTATTAATGCAAAACATTTTATTCATTTTTTTGCATAGGATGATAAAGAAAAATATGAATAAATCGATTCTCATAATCATGATTAGAAAATTGGACACGTCACATAAATTCCTGCAAGGGAAAAAGAAAGAGTCTCTCCAGCCTCATTCAACTTTGTGAGATTTTTTTTTAAAGCGCTATCTGGCAACTACTTACATGGGAACAAGTTGCCATGATTATCATACAGCTTAATACGAGGCTATATTAAAAAAAAAAAAAAAAAAAACAATCAAGAAGGAGGGAGCACGCTCCGCCGTCAGGAAAGGCCTGCCTTTCCCTGCGCAAAAGAATGCGATCAAAATTTATGAGAGTTAAATAAATCGAGGAGGCCAGGCTCCTCCAAAAAGTCAAATAGTCCACAAATCTATGTGCCCGAAGCCGTTCCGAGTATAAGGGTCAACTTTATGAGAGATTTATGTTTGTTGTAGCTAGTTTAGGTAACCAAGCTATCTTTAGTTTTGTCATAATTCGTCCAGTTCATCCGATTATTGTAAATAGCACCACTTTTTAAAAGCGCGTTGTTTAAGCCAATTTATAATAGGCAAAGAATCATGAGTCAACAAAGGGAGCGCGACACACTTGAATGTGTGGTGGCCCATGTTGTACTTCGTACTGAATAGATGAATCTACTGGTAGATTAATATAACCAAACTAATTTAACCTACAGTGACACAATCTGGTCACAATCCTAGCCGCCTCTTGTGTCCCCGTAATTGTGCGAAAACTATCGACCCCAAAACGCGTTCATATGAAGAATTTCTTCCGCAGAGCAGTTTTGGTTGCGGTGGTGGTTCGAGATTCTTCATATGATCTTCATATACACGTTGTTTTGCTCATTTATTAATGAAAAATTAGTAAATGGATTTCGAAGGGATAGTCTCACGTTTTATTCATCATCATCATCACTAACTCTATAATTTAAGAAAATGTTTTTTTTAGTATTTGAATAATTATTTCATCTTAGTTTGGTTATGACTTATGTTTTTTTATCAAAGTTATTTCTAATAATTCTTTTATAATATCAAAAACAAAATGGTGAAGTTTAGAAATAAGTATAAGTATCGAAATTTTGTGAATTTTTTAAAACCCAAAGAATTACAAATAGTGAAGTTCAGAAAATTTATTTTTATATATCTTCCTCTTCTATAACGCTATATTTTAGCAAGTGATATTTTTAAAAGGGGGGAAATTTAGTTTAGAGTCCATTTTAAAAATTATTATAATTGGCGAAGTTCAGAAAATTTATAAAAATTTAACCATGGCTGCTTTTTGTTAGATTTTAAAGTTTAATCTTTGTAGTGAAGCCATTGCCTGGTTCTTTATAATAAACTATCACAGCTATCCAGCATTGCCCGGGATAAAAAGTCCTGCCGCAAATAAATACACATGAATATTGTTTTAAATTATTATTTGTGGCACATAAATATCTTTACTTGCTGATAATTATTATTATATGTGAGGTAGATTAAGTAGATTAAGGAGAGTTGCGCACTTTCCCTATCATATAATATCATCATATACTTACAATAAGAAATCGTTTCACCACCTGCGCCCGGCAGTTTACGCGCACGCGTGAATGACCGTTAGTTATGAGCCAACAACGCTGTGGCCGCAGAAACAGATCGAGCGTCTTATAGATACAGATTCTCTCTCTTCCCTATCCTTTGTTGAATATACCAATAAGCCATTTCTACCTCACAAATCAATAATTGATTGCTCTATTAGTTTAGTTTCTTCACGCTAAATGTCGTTTTTCATTTGCAGATGTCGAGCGGGGACAGTTTTTACACCTTCGATTTGCCGTGAGATGAATCTTTGCGTTTTTGGCCCATGTCTGAATGGGGGAATTTGTCAGAACACCAACGGAACATTTTCCTGTCTCTGTCCTCCAAAAATGACAGGAAAATATTGTGAATGGGATAATGATTTAAGGAAGATACAAGAGATAAACTTACTGCTAATTTTAGCCATCGCTGCATCTGTACTTCTATTTTGTAAGTGTATATATATATATATATATATATATATATATATATGTGTGTGTGTGTGTGTGTGTGTGTATGGGTGTATGTAGAAATCTTTCATGAGTGCGAAAGAATGATGAAAATGAATCCAATAAACCGTAAGAAACAGAAAACGGGAAAAGTTTTCTTCGGAAATAATATTTCCTAATTTTCAAAAATTCCGTACAGGGGTGGGATTCGAACCGTCCACACTGAGGCAGCGAGCATGGACTGGCAGAGCCGAAGGTGCCTCGTAACATTTATTTCAAACGTTTCAGGATTATAACTAATCCCATCATCAGTGCTAAAGAAAGAATACAAAATACAGAATTAAATATAAACATAAAAAGTTAGCACATGCAATAAAATTGTGAAACATGAATATTAAATTTGAGACGAATAGATTACAGTGGAAATACGAGGGAAAAAAACAACGAGGCAATTTATATAAAATCGGACTGATAATAAATGACAGTGGATTTTATTCTTGCAGAAAAAATCTAAAATTTAGCAGTTTTAACAACTTTTTTTAAACTTAAAAAAAGAGTTGTTAAAACTGTTGAATTCATCCTATCCTCAATTATTACCATCTATTGTTCTCATTAATAACTTCAGACTGGGATCATTATTTAAGTTGAAAGATCAACCGCCAACCAATATGCAATCTAAAATTATATACGTTTTTCGTTTTACATGCAGTAGCACAGTAACAAGGCGTATGCTTTACTCCCGCTTCATGCAGCATATGGGTAGATCTGAAAGAACTGGACTACACCTTTCAAAACCTGATCCATCCCCAATTCAAAACCGTCTGTCACAATGTGGCTCTAGGGCTACACCCGAGAACTTCACGATACTTAATGCGGTAAGGAACATCTCGGACCTTTACCTGCTAGAATCGATTTATATTACAAAACTTCAACACAGTCTAAATAATAACTCATTATCTGTCCCATTAAATATAATGGCTTATTAAAAAACATGCTAATTTGTTAAATTTCACATTGTTTTCTGCAAGAATAAAATCTAGGCTTAATTATTCTCCTTCCTATTTTATATAAATTCCCTCGTTGTTATTTTCCCTCGTATTTCCACTGTAATCTATTCGTCTCAAATTTAATATTCATGTTTCACAATTTTATTTCATGTGTTAACTTTTTATGTATATATTTAAATATGTATTTTGTATTCTTTCTTTAGCACTGATGATGGGATTAGTTATAATCCTGAAACGTTTGAAATAAATGTTACGAGGCATCTTCGGCTCTGTCCTGGTCATCCTGTACATATTTCGCCTCAAGTTTGCGTCCATCAATTCTTTTGCCACTTATATATATATATATATATATATATATATATATATATATATATATATATATATATATATATATATATATATATATATATATACCAATGTTGCTCTTTTCTGATTACATATAGTTGCTCTTAATTCTTTATTGTAAAGCTACATAATCTTTTTTGAATAAAACATCCCCTTAAATTAAATGAATTCAGTTAATTTTTATAATCATTTCAATATGCTAAAAATATACATAAAAAATGTTATTCGCACTGCTTAAATTCGAAAATACTCCCTTGATATTTCGAACTCTTTTTATTTAGTCAAATCTTGAAATTAGAATAATAGAAATTTGTCAAAGATTTATCTAACAAAGCAAAACAGATGCCCTCTAAAAGGGGCCTTTGAATCACCTTGAATACAACAGTAGCATTTCTTCCTTTTCTTTGTCAGTCATTTTGGCTGCAATCTTCTTTCTGTGCTTCCGAAGAAGGAAATCATTTCAAAAAGGCGGAAATCATCACATAATAGATATACCCGAGAGATCAAATCATTCGAAACAAGTTTCAAGTAAGTAGTACACATTGAATATTTTTTTTTAATTATACTTTAG
The DNA here is from genome assembly GCA_963969495.1 of Ceratothoa steindachneri. Lineage (NCBI taxonomy): Eukaryota > Metazoa > Arthropoda > Malacostraca > Isopoda > Cymothoidae > Ceratothoa > Ceratothoa steindachneri. Next base: position 68,298,423 of record OZ018329.1, on the reverse strand, counting down.
TGAAGTTCGGTGTGGAAATGGAAAGTCCCCATGCCATCTTCGGGAGCGGGTGGTGAGAGATGAACTAAATCTCTATAGGAGTGACAAGTCTAGCTAGCTGCCTACCATAAACCACCTCTCCAGCGACCCTACCAAAGTGTTTAAAAAATGGAAGTGAGTGACAGCCCCGGTCCAGTTAAATTAGCTGTTCACGAAGCGCCAAACCCTGGTTATTTATGTGGTCGTGAGAATTAACTAGATGAAGTTAAAAGATTGTTCTAAATATCAGCAATTCCAGATTAACTGAGAGAATCTTATTTTTTATTGTTACCTGTCTCTAAAAGCCAAGTTGCGGCTTTAAAATACTAGGCTTTCGAAAATCTCTTCTTTTTTTTAAGGAAAATTTAAATAATTTTTATTACACAAAAACTATCTTTATTCAACAAATTGTTTCGATCATTATTGGCAATGCTCTCTCCTCATTTAACTCAGCACTGGATATCTTTCTTGAAGAATTCATTCGGTTAGGAGTTGAAAAGGATTGATATCCTTTTCAACTCTTTCATAACAAAGCATAAACATTGCCATTTAAGTAATGGTGTAATTACATATATAAATGGTGATCAGATGTTGCAAAGTCTAGTGAATATGAGGAATAATTTCCTACCAAAACGCAAAAACTTTTTCTTAGGACAGGCGTGCCATTCGTGGAACTGTATTGTGACGTAGGAGGAGGACATCCTTTTTCATTGACCAGTGAAGGATGTTTTTGTTCAAAAACTTAATTAAAAATTTGCAACTGCTGAACATTAAAGGTTGCAATTGTTGAAGTTTAAAGTTGAATATATATATATATATATATATATATATATATATATATATATATATATATATATATATATATATATATATATATATATATATATATATATATAAAGACCCAAGGAAACGAAAATTGGTTACACAACCCGGAAAAACACTTAGAAGAATATCACATGAACCAATAAAAGCTTAAGAAGGAAAATGGGAGATGTAGAAGACGGAAAGATAGAACAAACAATTTTAACCGTTATATGAAAATAAATAAAGAAGTTGGATTTGAACCTGTGTCATTAAGCGCTCATCGCTTATATGACCAAGACGTTGATCGCCAGAGCTACCATCCTCAACCCCAAAAAAGGTTGATTCAAGAAGCCTTTTGAACAACGAAGTGTAGGTTTTTATGTTTTATCTCACTGGATAAAAACATATTTTAAACGATTATACATTTTTAAAGCGTTCAAGACTTTATATTATAGTTGTAACTGAATTAATTACATTTTCAAGTACCTCTTGAAAAATTGGCAACATAAGTAATTTAAGACAGATTTAAGTCTTAAGTTGTTATTTTTTTGCTCGGGCTAAGGACTTCCTTGTCTGCACCGGTATCTGAATGGGCGCAAGGGAAATCGTTGTAAGTATAGGTATGTGATCACTCGGGACGGGCGTCCCGTAGTGCTATAATGGTTAAATGGAAGTTGCAGCTGGTCAAGATTACGTCCGGCCTCGACGCCGAGCGCGAATTTACGAATGTCGGGAAGTTACGTGCAATTATGTCTAGTCTGTCTCGGTCCAGAAAGAGTTGCAGATTGCTGCCTCTTCCGTTGGTCTTTTTGTATCCAGCTGCTCCCAAGTTAGCGTTAAAGTCACCTCCGAAAACTACTTTTCTTTGGTGCGCACATAGTGCGTTGAAATTATGTATCGGCAGATACTTTATCCTAGGGGTTTGGTACCCTGCCGCTACCACAAGATCTCCGACGAGAGTCGGGGTCGCTATTGCCATAAAGGATTCATCAAGTTAAGGAAAGTGTTTCAACTTGAGGTCTCTCTTTATCGCGATCACCACCCCGTCGTACCTTTCCTGGGAGCAGTTTTTTTGTTAATATCGTGTAATTTGGGATTTTCATTTTTTGTGTTCTTGTGTCGAGTCCGTGTTCACTGATAAGAATGATGTCTGGATCTGTCTCCCTAAAGATATTACTGTTTACTGTGTTTTTCCCTGTCCATCCGTTTACGTTCAGTGTCATTATACTTAGTCTGTTGTTTGTCCTTTCCATGTTTGTGTCTGTCTGTTGTCCTGTCTGTTAAGGGTTATTTCTTGTCCTTTCTTGACCTTCCACACTGTATTGTTTTGTATTTTTGCGGGGTCCTAGTTTTGTAGTAGTCCTCGTTGAGTTCTGTGTCGCCAAGTATTACTGCGTCTTCCAACCTTTTGCGTCTACGTCGGCATCAAATTCCCATTTGTATCTGCCGGATCTGATTCCCTCGAAGAGACTTTTTGACGTTATTTTTCTAGGGAACGGGGAATCTTCACTGTCGTATATCTTGAGATTGATATCGCTTCCGTCTATTTTTTTCTTTATTTCCTTCTTTGATTTTCTTTGTTTCTAGGCGTTTCTCTGTTGCCCTCCGAGCTGTCGGATTCGACTTCCGTGGTCGTCTCCTTCAAGTTCCTTTTTTGTTGTTTCATTTCTCTTTTTTTCTGGGCTATGATGCGTGAGGCCTGTCTTCTTGGTGGTTGTGTCGTACCTGTCTTCTCTTCCTTCGTCTCTCATGTGCTTTTCTCTTGGGCGTTAAGGGGTACCGTCGGGGCATACTTCATTTGAAGGATGTCTTCGGATACTGGCTTTGGGGAAAAGACCATGGGGCTTATCCCATTGTTCGCTAGCATGGCATTTAGCTCATCTTCGAACGTCCCTGGCCTCATAAGGTTCGGTGCGTGCGCGTATATTATGCAGATCAATATTTTGATTGGCATCTCGCTGCCGATATTAAGGTACACCTTCTTCGCGTCGTACTCGTTTAGGGCTGCCTTCACGACCTGGGCGTATGTGGTGTTTTTTTCTCGTAATTTCGGCTTATCTCTTTTTGTTGGCCTTTGCCGTATGATTTCTTTTTTTAATGGGCATACCATGGTCATGGCCCTGTGTCCCATCTTGCAGTTAGCACACCTTTCCTGGAGGCTCTTACACGTCCTCCAGTTATGGCCCAGCTCGCCGCATCGAGAGAATGTCTTCTGTTCTTCTTTGCACTCTTTGCTGGTGTGACTCTCCATCTTAAAGCAGCGGGAGCACATCTAAACTGGGATGAAATCTTTCCTCTCAATTTGATCGCTGCTTATTCTTGCGTTAAAAAGCTGGAGCTCTGTTTCCTTCGCCTTCTTTACCATTGCTGTTTCAGCGTATACAACTTTGAATACATGGTTATATTCGTTGTTTTCTCTTCGGTTTCTTTCGATTTCTGTTTTGATTTCCTCCTTCCCGTAGTGTCCGATCCATGGATCCAACCTTCTGCAAATAATGTTTCGGTGGGTCAGGATTTTAGCTAGGATGTTTGGTTGGAGGTTTATAGTTTTTAGGGCATCGATTGAGGCTTCTTTTGTCAGCGCCTTGACGTCGCTTTCTTTCTCGCAAATTGCTATGCAGCCCGTTGCAACATATATTAGTCTTATTAGGGAGACGTTTATCTTCCCAAAGACCAATGTGAAGACTGTTCTTCTTTCAGGTCTCTCTTGGCCTGGTAGCGTCCAAAGAGGAATCCTTGTTGTATTGGTGAGCTCCATGGTTGAAGCCATAGAGCTCTCAACCTTCTTCTCCGTATTCCTCTCTGTTGGGTCTCCAAAATAACTGTTTCTTTCTTCCTCTTTAATCTTGAGTTGGGTTTACAGTAGTGTCCTTTTTTTTGGTGTCTTCCCCCGTTCCGGGGTGTCATCGTTTTCACAATTGTGAGTTGCCTTAATGGGATGATGATGATGATGATGATGATGATGATGATGATGATGATGAGGGGATGAGCCAGGGATGGGGGGCTCACGAGGTGTGATTGTATGGCGGACTTTTTGTTTGTTAATGTGGAATCAACCAGCACTAACCGGGGTAGCCACCCCTCGCGGGTTTGGGTGTCAGAACAGCATCCGGCTTACATAGAGACAGGTGTACTTCCCTCTATGATCCTGGCTGGGCCCCCGGGGTTTTCTCCGGAGGTGCAGTTCTACCCCTTGTCCTGGTGCCTCTGACCCTGGGTTCTACAGTGGACTAATCCTCAAACCTGCTTTCCCTAGTGCCCCCAATTATGCCTTTCTCACAGAAGTGCATAGTTGGAACGAGGCGATAAAAGACATTCACAATCGCTAGTGTGGCTCCACAACAGAGTGGGGGAGTGTGATGGGTTTAGGTGCACATACTGTTGATTTGGTACCCGAGTAATTTATTCTTCCTTCAGTTCTTCCTCCAGGAGAAGGTAAAGTAGAAATCCAGAGGCATTTCGTAGGAAAAAAGTTTATCCCCTGCCTTTACCTCCTTTGCCGATTTGCTTATGTACTTCTTCAGCGTATTTAAGTGTTGGCTTTCTGATCCGTCATTTTGGTCTTGCAATCTTGCAAGATTTATTGAAGAGCAGAGTTTACAGATTTTAGTATTTTTGCATATAATTACATATAAGCAAAAACCATTTAGATCACAGTGCTGAATATACACACTAAAAAGGGGAGTAGACAAGTGTAAGTTTACATAGAGAAGTAAGAAGAACAAAAACTCCAGGAACTGTGGAGGTCATCTATATTTTTTTTTTATTATATTTACATAGTTATTGTATATATTTCATTTATAAACAAATTATCGCATCGAATTTTTACGTTATTTATTTTGTTATATCTCATTTCTTATTTATACATTCAAAATAATAATTTGTGTGTGATATTTTATTTGAACATTTAAAAATTATTATTCTTGAGTGATTTACTTATTATTACAATTTTAACGTTTAACATTCTATTTATATTATTTCACTTTAGTATCCAAAATGTTTACACTTTAATATTTTATTTTATATTTTTCCTTATTTTATTTATATTAATTCTCAATTGGTAATTCATTTTCGCTTTAGTTTATATTCATTTCACTTTATTTTCATACCTAATTTACGTTCATTAATCTATTCATGTCTTTTTGATTTATTTCTACACTTTCTAGTATTTCACAGTTTTTAACGTTTAACACTTTTAATTTATATTATTTTATATTAGTACCGCTATTATTTACACTTTATTTTAACACATTCTACTTATAATTATTTCTCATTAAAACCGAAATTTTATACACTTAATTTTTATTATATATTCTATTGATATTATTTCACTGGGAATTTATTTTCACTAATTTATTCTTTTATCGTATTTTCACTTTGATTTATTCCCTTCGTTTGATATTTACACTTTTTGTGTATTATTCACTTTTTCATTCCCATATTTGGCTCGGTGTGAGGTCTTTTGTGCGTTCTTAATTACCTTGAAAACATTCAGGTTCACTGCTGGATGCATGAATCCGGAATGTAGAATGTGCCTTCCTCCAGCAGTCCTGCTATCTCCTTCGGCGAGTAGGGTCCTTCGTGAGTCCATTTGAATGTCCCAATTCTTATGCTTTCTGTAAGTTCCACACTTTTTCCTTTCGGCGGTCTGTTTATTGGTGATCCGAAGACCTTGAGAGACACTTCTTCTGCGCTAAAGAAGTACCCCATCTTCAATATCTCCTTCTTTTCTGTGAGAGGAACTCCTGGGTATTTTAATGTTTCTTCGTCCTCGTCCTCTTCTTCTGTGGTTGGGTTTTCACTTTCTTCGGTTTCTTTTTTCTTATTTTTCCTGTTTTTTCCTCTTTGGAGACTTCTTTGGTTTTTCATTTTTTGGTCTTTCTTCTCCTTCTGTCGATTCCTCTTTCTTTCGTTTCCTTTTTCTTTTCTTCTGGCTGTTCTTCTGTGAGCTGTATTTTAAGAATCCCGTTGGAGGGAGGGTTCGGCGGGAACCATAACTTCTTTTTCACTCCGTTCATTTGCAGAAGCTGATTTAGCTCGTCTGCAAACGCGCCGGGGCGAGCCAGGTGTGCCAGGTGGGCAAACATTATCATTGCCATAATTTCGGTCCCTTCCTTTGGCATGAAATTTTTTGTCGCGGTTTCCGTGGTGTACCTTGTTGTGGCTGCATCGAGGTATGACTTTGACTTTGCCTCCTTTTCCTTTTGTTGTTTCTCTTGCTTTTCTTGGATTGCTTGTTTGTAGCGAAAAAAAACATATTTTATACTTTTCTACTTAAACATAAGGGATATAAAATTGAACAATCACAGTTTAGGAAAATTTTAAGGACAAACTAACGTTCAAAACATAGACACTGCATGTTTTTCTATTTGAACATAAATGATACAAAATTGGCCAATCACACTTAAGGAAATTTATACAGACAAACTAACATTTAAATCATAGGCGCTACAGAATAACTGACTTTTTAAGATGTAAAGACGGCTCAGTTCATCTGACAACTCACATCGATCTTTTAACTTTAGATAACTTTGTGAAGAGAGCTTTTTCTATATACGTTTAATTTGGCTAATTCAGAACTGGACAAAACGGAAACCACAGAATGTAGCACAAAGCATTTTCAAGGATTTACAAATCGCCCTGATCAAATGCATAGAAACAACCAATGGATTTGTTGCCATCTGTGCGGAAAACAACGATGTCAAACTGCTTCTTTCATCGGCAGGAACCATAACTTTAAGGAAAATCCACATAGAGGCTAAAGTACCACCCTAGATTATTGCCAACCGAAGCATCGGAAGCCGTAAGGTAGAATCATGGGTAGGGGGAACACTCCCCAGATGAAATAAAACGTGAAATAATGGAACAACAACCCTGTATGAAGATACATGACATAATCAAATTTAAGGAACACACACATGTGTTCAAGATAGTGTGCGAGTCAACTGATATTGCAACAAAGGGACTACAGAAGGGAATCCTCACATAGAGTATGAGAATCCCAGATTGAACATTCAAAGAAACCAGTATCACAATATTCAAATCTGTTTTAGATGCTACAAAATGGAAGACCACATCACCGCAAACTGCCCAAGAAAAGAGGAAGAAATATGTTCAGAATGCAGTGGCCCACATTCTTGGAGGAGCTGCACAAACTCCACGAAAAAGTGTTTTAATTGCGGAGAGAGCCACAGAACAATGGCAATGATATGCCCGAAGCGAAAAAAAATAATAAAGAGAAAAGAAACTTAAATACAACAAAGAAAAGAAGGAAACACCTCATATGCGGCGGCAGCAGTAACAAAAAACAATGGAACAACCACTCAAATGACGCTTGATGGAACTCTGAACGCAAAAATACTAACATGCATTCTGCACTCACACGTCTTAAACTTTGCCCAAACAGGAAACTATGCCACCACGTTGAACTCCATGCTCAAGGAAAATGGGCTGGGGCTAGTGAAATTCCGGCAAAATATTTATTCATCGGCTATATTTAACATAAAAATTTCAGAAGATACAAAAAAGAAACTCTTGGAAGAAACATAAAGAAAGGAAAGTGAATCTGAACAAGAGGAGGGCACAGACAGCGAGGAAACAGAATCTGAGAGCAGCACCGACGAGAATAATAAGAAAACGTAAAAAGAAACACACGAAAAACACAAAAAAAGAAAATCGACTAGGGACACCTCGTCATGCGACCAAAGACCAGAAATACCAACCGCGAAATGTGAAACGGATAAAAGTCAGACCTCAACAAGGACAGAGATGAAAGGCAGAAATACCAAGAAAAGATACAAATAAATTTACGTAATACCTCCACTCTCCCAAAAAGAAGAACCGCTTAAGAACATACAAACAAGATGGATAATAGTAAATTAAGAATTCTACAGATAAATGCGAATGGCTGGAAGAATAAAGAAAACACATACGGAAATATCTTTAGAGAAATAGATCCCGACATCATTCTAATTTCAGATCACGAGATTAAGCTTGAGACTCACAAACTAAAAATATGGAACTACGACGTAATAGCAAGTAATTACACAAACGAGCCACATGACGGAGCAGCAATAATAATAAAGAAAGGAATCGAGTAGAAAACAAAGCAAATACTAACCAAATCTTACCTCGCAATTGAGGTCAAAATGGAATTAACCAATATAATAATCGTTACGGGATACCAACCCCCGCGACGACCGGGACTCCCAATAAATAACTTTGTGAGAATATTTAACAATAGACTTCCAACTTTGTTTTGGGGAAACCTGAACGCAAGATGCACGTACAGAGGATATAGGAACAGAAGCCAAAGAGGAAAAGACCAACAAGCTCTAATAGACAGACGGATAATAAGAAGACTAGGACTAGAGTACCCAATGCTAATTAAAGACAGAACAGCGATAACTCCAGACATCTGCCTAGCAAACAATAACATTCCTTTTAACTACCACATAGAACCTGTAAATGTTATCTGCAGCGACCACACAGCAACACTACTCACCGTAAATCAGCAACCAATACAAATAAATACCCGCTAAAAAATGTAAGGCATACCATAGAGCAGACTAGGAAAAATACAAACAAGAATTGAATGACTACGCAGCAAACAGACTAAATGAAGCTACTTTAGAAGAAATCAACGGCGAGCTGGAAAAAATAAGAACGCAAATAAAAACAGTTGACGAGAATGCAATACCCAGAAACACATACAAAACAGTTAAATATTTTATATGCACAGACGAAATGAAAACTATGAATGCAGAAATAAAAGCGATAAACGAAGACATAATAATAAACAGAACGTGAAGGAAAAAATACCGCAATCTAAGAACGAAGAAGAGGGAACTACTAAGCGCAATAACGGACAAACAAAGAAAATACTGGGACATAGCCGTTCAAAATATTGAAAACGAGCTATTGCCCCGAGAATTTTGGAAAAAGATAAAAAGAATGGGAAATGCTAAAGGTAAAGAAAAAATAAAGATTAAGGACAGAAACGGGAAATTAATCGAAGATGAATGCGAGATTGAAAAATTGTTCAAGGAACAATGGAAAGGAGTGTTCAACATCGGCGAAGAGGTAAACGAAAACTACGATATAGACTTCGAAAACCAAATAATCTACGAACTAAATGAACGGATTGAGAGGAGTTTGCCCTATCACTACGTAGAAGAGGAACGGTATGCGAACGATAGATTTAACGCTAAAATCACAATCAAAGAATTAAAGAATACCATCTCAAATTTTAAACAAAAGGCCCCTGGGAAATCGGGCCTCACCAGAAAAAAAACTATATAGAAGCCCCGTGTAATATACTCAAAGGGATAAGGAACGTGTTTAACGCTTGTATAAACACGGGATACTTCCCCGATGAATTAAAGATAGCCAAAATGATATTCATACCGAAGACCACCTTAGGAGGTCGAAAACTCCTGACCTATATCCCTTCTCGACTTCATCGGGAAGGTGTTTGAAAAAATCCTAAACACAAGATTAAAAGAATATCTCACAGAAAACAATCTCTGGAACAATCAACAATTGGGCTTCAGAGAAAAAACAAGAATACGGAGATGGCCCTCAGCGTGATTACAGAAAAAACAAGCAAAGTGAAAGGAGATAAATGCAGTATGGAAATTGTATGCCGGGACGTATCGAAAGCATTCGATAAAGTCTGGCAAAGAGGCATACAACATAAAATACTAAATATGGAAATGAAAAACTATTTGGAAAGAATTTTATGCGACTACGTCATGGAAAGATATGCATACAAAGACACGGGGAATTACCAAGGTAAAAGATTCAAGCTTAATGCGGGCCTCCCTCAGGAAGGGTGTTTAAGTCCTTCGCTATACTCAGTGTATAGCTCGGACATTCCCCCACCCAGGAACGAGGGCTGTGTAAACATACAATACGCAGATGATTTCACTCAATTAATTCCCTGTGTTTATCGAAACTCTCAGATGCAGGCCAGACTAACGGCAACAGAAATAGAAAATCTAAACGAGTATGAACGCAAATGGAAAATTAAAACGAATAAAAATAAATTTAAAAATATATCTATGTATCGCAGAAAACTATCCGACGTTTAGTTAGATGGAGAGCGATACATGTATAATGGTGAAGGCAAGCTTTTAGGCCTAACTATTACCAAAAATGGTTACAATAAACACGTGACCGAAAGAATAAACAAAGCACGAGGCATGCTAACTTTACTCTACAGATTAAGAAACCTAAGCATGAAGAAATAAGAAAACGATATACCAGGCCATGATACAGCCTACCTTGATATATCCAACAATTGCCATGTATACGTTTCAAGAAGCAATCTAATAAGAATGCAACGTATACAGAATAAGGTAGTATACATAATTACGAACACGCGACGATTAGAGAGGAAAAAACAAAGAGACTTACAGTGCACATTGAAGCGAAAATAAAACCATTAAACAAAATAATTGAAGAAAGAGCCAAAAAATCATAGAAAAACACAAGAAGAAATAGGAGAGGAACTAAAAAATCAAATAGCACCAGGGGCAGGATGAAGACAACATATGCTTTTTCCTAGTGCTAAAAACAAATCGGACTAAAGCGAAGGAGGAGATTTACGTGTAAATTAAATAAGGAAACCCGATTGTGACAAAAATTTCTCTAATAATGATAAATTCATCGGATTGGACTTGATACCCACAATGAATGACAAAACTAACCAAAAAGTGCAAATGAACGAAAAAGGGAAAACGAAATGAATAAAGAAGACAATTAATAAATACATAACCAAAGAACATGAGCCCACACAACAGATACAGATACGAGAATTATGCTACAAAAATCATAGAAACTCGAGTTATTAAGATAGCAGGAAAACATATAACGCTAACAACGGTTTGAACGCCTATCTCATAAACACATAACATAATAAAAAAACAACTAGATAAATGAACAAACAGATACACTTTTATTCTAACTTATTTCGAACTTAACTCTAAAATTAGTCTATAGTACAGAGATTAGCTTAACCTCCACGCAACTTGCATCTCTCTGCAAACCTCTAACTACCTTCTATTTAAATTATCTTCCTCCTTTACCGCTATCCAAAGATGGGCCAAACACTAACACCAGGGACAGGTATGGTAAATATTAACAATAAAAAGCTAGGAAAAAATAAAAACACCGTGGTCTGGGTCCCACGTTGAGCAGGTCCAGAGGCAAACTTGGTCAACTTTCAAGCTTTTGACTATATTTCAGTCTGTCATATCCTTACCTCTTTCTTCTTCCCCTCCCTCTCTCCCTGTCTCCGGAGCTCTTTTTCATCGGTACCTCCAGGCCCAGAGGGAGGAACGCACCGGGGAAACTCGGGGGAATCGGGCTTCGCCAATCCTCGACAGGGTCCCTCCTCCGGGGGGCGGCTGACTTGGGGGGGGAGGGCACAGGGATCTAAAACTTTTTCTCCCACTTTCCCTTACATTTTATTTCATAAGATGTAAGCGCTGCAAAATGACCAAACACATTCAAGGAAATAACTACGCAGCTATCTGTGCGAGGGGGTCTGACATCGAAGCTCTCTCCTCCCCGCGCGCCTCAGACACCTTTCGAAAAATTTATCTCACACCTCAGACACCGCCACAAATACGCACACATAGAAGAGTGATCTGTCTTCGCCTCTACTCATAAGTTGGAGGCCACTCGATCGACCAAATCACGGACGAGATTCTTCGGAATCATAAGTGAGAAAAAGTAGCCGAAATAATCAAATTCAATGACTACACCCACGTTTTTAAAGTTGTCTTCACGGAAACCACATTGGCGATCAAGGCAAAAGAAAATGGCCTTCTCCTCTTTAACGTCCTCGTTTGCCCCGATCAGATTGAGCGTGAGGAGTTAGTTGACCTGAAAATGTGCTTCAGGTGCTTCAGGTACAACGAACACACCACCGCCACTTGCCCCAACCTACACTCACAGTTTGTTCTGTGTGCGCCGGCCAAGACCATTCTTGGTGCGAATGTAAAAGTTCGTTCCTGAAATTCCTCAATTGTGGTGGTGGCCCACACAGAACCATGCCAATGACCTGTCCAATGAAGGAAGGAACAAATTCAGAAAACAAAGGACAAAGGCAGAAAAGAGGAGAAAAGAAAGGCTAACGCTACCTACGGGAAGGTTGTTAAGGCAACGGAAGCAGAGAGTAGTGTTGCCACTGCACCTACGTACCTGGAAATCGAAAACGAGAAAGCGACAAAAATAATGTGTTGCATATATTATGCACACATTGCATACTTGACCAAGCCTGGCACCTTCACGAAGTAACTGAACACCATGCTCGTGAATAACGGCATGGAAAAAAGGTGGTTCTCCCAAAACCATCTGTTAAACGAGGTTCTTCGAGTGAATCTCCAACCGCAGACCGAGAAGAGGCCAAAAAGCTCCGGGCACGAGTAATGCCCTTTCACGGGATTCTCGAATGCAAGTTATGGCTGCCCGGAAGAAGGCACAAACGGACTCGCATACACACCCAACTACCCCAACTGAAGCACAAGTCGAGCGAAAGGAAGCTGTTGCTGTGAGGCCTAAGAAGGTGGAGCATTTGTCCCTTCCCCAAAAGGCCTCGCAGTCATGTCGACCGAGTAGGTCCTCGTCTTCAAAGAATCGGGCTCTCAGGTACATGTACTACTCAAGGATGTCAAACCTCAGATTATATGTTGCCGAAGGGAACCAGTTTCCTGACGACGCAGTCCCAGAAGATATTGCCGATGGCCTTAGGGCCGGACAATACAAATGGAACCACGAGGCTAACATACCTGAAGATCTGGTAAAGCAGGCTCTCTTCCGCGACCTTGTTCAATTTTCAACTGACACTTACGTTGTCCTCATGGACGCAGAGTTCCGTAAGAACAGATCCGGCAAGGAAAAGACTCCTCCATCCTCCCCCCAAGGAACAAAGGTGGACCGAGAATAGAACACTCCTCGCCATAACATCTACGCTACATTGCGAACGTAGTATCAAAAGCTAGCCAAAAATTGAAGAAGCCCTTACCCGAACGGGAACATCAACCCTAATATGTAACACCCTTACTGATTATGACAGCCCAATTTACGACAGCTTTTCATCGGAATTTTACCTACCGTAGTAGCGAGTTTTATTAGTTACTACAAAAGCTTGAATGTCAACCAATTTCGACACCCAAAACAACACAACACGAGACTAACATTACCAGAGCTACCCTTTGACCAGGAAACTATTTATCCCTGCTCTTGCGTGCTATATTTTTACTATACTATCTACTTTTGCTGGAGATACCCTTCTACCAGGGAAATATACCCCCTTCAAACTTATACTAAACTTACCTTCTATCCTTGTCAAAACCCTTTCACCACTATACTCTCTTACTTTTGCTCTACTAGTCTATACTTCCTAACTTCTTATGTCCAATGTTATTCCATTTTTGTTCATTTCCTGAAGATGACCGACCACGGTCAAAAGACGTCTCTGAATAAAATATGGCTTTTGCGAATGTTTTTTCTCTCCTACAAGAAAGACCCAGACAAAAAACTTGTATGAAAAATAAAGAGAATACAAGTTAAAATCAATAATGCTGCCACTACTATAGACTTGAACATTGTATGTATACAACATGGCCTCTTACTCAATTATATATATATATATATATATATATGCAAGTTCTATTGAAGTCCACAGCTGTGGCAGCGTTATTAATTTTAACTTGTATTAATATTTAATACAAGTTTTTTAAGAAATATTAAGAAAATACAAGTTAAAATTAATAACGCTGTCACAACTGTGGACTTCAATAGAACTTGCATACAACATGGCCTTTTACCTAATTATATATATATATATATATATATATATATATATATATATATATATATATATATATATATATATATATATATATATGGTGTCCCCAAAAATGTATGTATACACACTTTCAATAATTGTAAAGTAGGTGTTTATTAAAATACATTTCATTTTTAAAATTTACAATTATTTACAATTACTATTATTTAAAGTGTGTATACATTTTGGGGGGACACTATATATATATATATATATATATATATATATATATATATATATATATATATATATATATTCAGGGGTGGGCAAAAGTCACCTGACAATAAATCAAAATCATTTAATTCCAAAATTTATTTAGGTTTAACAACTGAATGAACTTTATAAAAACATCTAAATAAGAAAAATTAGAAAAATTGTTCAAACTGAAGTTCTTCTTGAGCGTTTATCCATTCTTAATGGACTCTTTGTGCATTACCATATTTGTAGTATTTTTTAATAACAAAGATTCTCTGTTGGAGAGTTAGTTTGTTCATAATTATGAGCTTAAAAAACCTGCCAATAAAACAAAAAATATTTTATAATAAGATTTCGCGAATAAAAACGAATGTTAAAATTAACGGTGATTTCGACTTACAGCATTCAATTATTAAACATTAATAACCGGACTGAATAAATAAAATTGAATATAAAAGAAGGAAAAAAAAACAAAGACAAGTTTGGGTTGTGAGCAAAATGAGATGCCTTAAGTTGGCAAATGAAAAGATCAAGGTTAGATCAGATATGAAAATATCAAGTATAGAAAAAAATCTTGCTAGATCTAGTATTGAAAGATCAAAATTAGATCTAGTATGAAATGAAATAAAAAAAAATGCACCGCCAATGTCAGTTCTATAGTATAAAATCGCCTGTTTCAGAATCATTGGTGATGAGCATCGAATCGGCAAAGAGAATGTGTGTGCTCCTGCCTCAAGACGATCTTCGTAATTATGTTTACGAAGGAGGTGGATCTTCCGCTGAATCTTTGGGTTCTGTTTTCAAAGGTAAAAGATATTTTCATCGTTTGAAAATTATTCCTTCTAAATGTGACTTTTAAAATTCGTCCGATCAAAAAATACAAGTTTGAAGCGAGCAAGCTGTTTTGTCACACTCATTCTGGTAAAAGTACTCAACAACTAGTGGAAGATAAGCTCTTTTTAACCACTCCCACCAGCAGCGATCGATCCCGGGTTCCACCACAACAAAACTTTGACCCCAATGAATTATTGTTACCTCGATTGAGGTCCATTCTCCCCCAGGAACAAAGGCTTGCATGATTGGGCTTCACTCCGCATCATATTCGACAATACCTTTCGGTCTCACTCTCATCATATTAAACAATGTCTTTCAGCTTCACCCTCATCATATTCGGCAATGCCTTTTGGCTTCACCCTCTTCATATTCGACAATGCCTTTTGGCTTCACCCACATCATATTCAACATTGCTTTTTAGTTTCAGCATCATCATATTCAACAATGTCTTTAGGAAGAAAATTAATTTTCTTTCTCCCCTTTAGGAATCCTGGGGGAAATTGAAGACCCACTGGAGACAGCAAGTCTAGCTCCCAATCTATGTGCAGTCGTGGACTTATTGAAAGGGCTTCCGGATGCTACACCTTCACTCTTACCTACTACAACTAATAAGAGTTCATCCTTCCAAATCCATAGCTCATCACAAGAGCACCAAACTCAAAACGAATTTAAAATAGAAAATAATCCAAAGAAATGTTCGGGCATATATTATGATCCGCATCAATTGTCGGGGTTGGAATTAACAGAGGTCGTTCCTGAAAATATTATATCAGCTTAAACTTAAATATTTCAATGCGATTATTAAAATTATTCTTTATGTGAGACAACTCGAAGAAGACATTACATTTAACTTAACAGATATTAAATGGGTCAACGATTTTGCATTCTACAGAAATGTAAGACTAATTATATGTATCTGGCGACACTAAACAGAGTTGAATGTTGGACTATGGAGATTTCTCAAGAAGGATACTGCATATTTAAATCATTCCCACATAACTCAACATGTGCAGGTTAACATTCAATTGTGTGGACGAGATGACGACTGAAACAGTGTCTAGATGGTTTGCAAAAAAAGGATTTTTCATTTAGATTTATACGGAATCCCAAATAACATTGCCCCGCCCCCATTGGCTGGTTGGAAGAGTACATAAAAATCAATGTCTCACATTACAAATGTCACTTTTATTAGCATTGAAATAACAAAGAAACCCTTACCTCCACTTCGGCAGAAAATATTTCCAACAAAATTTAAATAAATAGTATCCTCAGATCGTGAGAATCAATAGCACTATGCATTGTTCCGCGTTCGCCTTTAATCTAATTCCCATTATAAAGATTTTATTACTCGTTCTAAGACAATTTACTCGTTCCTCTCCTCTCGACACTTATTTCTTCGAGAGAAAACAGTACAAAATATGATCGTGCAAAATAAAGCACAGGTTATTTATGTTAAGGTAGAGGAAATGTATAGAATGGAGGGACACAATGCATCACCAAAATAAATTACCAATAAATCCTCTTCAGAAAAATAAAATACTGGTCAATATGTCTCTTGCAATGCAATATATCAAGCATCCTTTCTTCCAGATTTCTCCTGATAATTTCCTAAGGCATTTCTGAATGATTGTTTTGGTTAGTATGTTAGTGCGAGTGATCAAAGCTGTGTTTATTAACATTACCTTTGGGACTATTTGGCAGAGCTATTTATTTCGCTTGAAAAGGGTTGAAATTTCCACTTCTCAATCTGAGAGCTGTTCTTTAGAAAATAGCAAGAAAACAAAAGAATAACGAAAGTGAATAAATACATTTTCATTCTGTAAACTAAATGTACTAACAAAATTAATGACAATCCAAATGCGTGTTTACACTAAAACATCTTTAAGAATGTGTTGAGTACTCAAAATGCTTAAAATATTCCATGTTTTACGTTTAATGGTAAATGTATTTTCTTATTATTACAAAGATGACATAAATGTTGACATATACAAGTGTTTTAAGCTAACCTGAGTCTAACCTAACCTTTAAATTCTGCTAAAGTTGAATCAGAAAATTTTATATCACGGTCCAGCTATTAAACCAGCCATACAATGAAATGAGCTTTGATCAATAAGACCCTTCCTTCCCTCCAATTAATTTTATGGTATCTTTATGTCCTAAACTTAATCTATTGCAATCGAATTTTCATAGAAGTAATTTTAAGGTATAGCAGTCGCAGCAACTGACGAGGGATTGCCACAGCATGATCCATTATACAGTGGACCTCAATACACTCTTAGAAATGCAAATTTACATACTTATAGTTAACGCATGTTAATGAAATTTAAAACGTACGTTGAGATTCATGTAATAAATACAGTGAAATTTTACAACGCAAAAGTTTACAACATATTCATATAAACATGGTTTAGTACTTAGTTGCATAATCATTGTTCTCAATTCCAGCTTGCGGGGGCTTTGAGTACTGAGTAGTCTCCTACGATCTTTCTACAGGTGCTTGGGTTGATTTTGTTCCATTCCTTCAAACATTATTTTCTTCACTAAGAAAAGTTACGCGGATCTCATTTCTGGACCATGAGTTTCAATTTTCCCCACAGATTTTCGATGGAATTCAGGTCAGGATATTGGCATGGCCATTTGAAAACATTAATTTGACTGTAAGCAGTCAATTCTAAGTTTGTTTTCCTGTATGCTTAGGGCCATTGTCCCTTTGAAATACACATCCTGGTTTCAAGTTCTGAGAGAAAACGCTACATAACACATTTCTTTGCAAAATTCCTTTGTACATTCGCTCTACATTTATGGAGTGCTCACATTGCAAGTTTGAAGGAGACAACCAAAGAGCCCTTAAAATTCAGCACTTCGGGGTCTTATAAAATCTTATAATGGGTTCACGGTAAACCAAAATAACATTCCATGAAAAGAGAATACAAATAAGTGTTGTGAAGGAAGCACTGTTTACAAATTGCAAATACTTCTCTTTTGCATTATAATCAAAATTAAGAAGCCTAGTTATGTTTCTCTAAATTACTGTCATTTTCTCAATCACTTCCTTATTTTTATCACTATCTAAAAAAAATTGGTAAACCTGAAGATCAGCGGCGCGACCGATGGGACGCAAAATATTTCGTCCCTGTTCTAATATGTTTCACCTTTTTTTAGTAAATTCAAGGGGACTGCTCGTGGGGGTGATATCACTACAGGAAGGGGGGGCTTGAATAGGTGTGAGGGTCCCCGACTCGCTGTTGGGCCGGGGACGGGGTCGCCATCCATGATTGATCCCTCATCGAATTTGACTGTAGGGATTGTATTCTTTGGCGAGTAAGCTTCACGATTTTTTCTCCAAAACCTGGTGATTCAATTTCGACCGAAAAGTTATATTTTTGTTTCATTTGACCAAAGGATTGTTGCAAAAACGTTGCTGTTTTATTTAAATGTTCATTGACAAACACAAATAAGCTTTACAGTGAGCTTTCTTTAAAAGTGGGATTTTTCTTGGAGTACGAGAAAAGGGATCATAACGATGCAGCGTTCTACTTATTGTATCCTCGCTAACTTCAACTCCACTTTTTTCCAGATCTTCATGCAGTTCTATGGTTTATCACATACTGTCCTAGCATTTTTTTGAGCTGCAAGTTCCGTTAACATTCGAGGGCGACGTGAAATATCTAAATGATGAATTGAATTACAAGAAATCCCCTTCCATATTATAGGACCAACCGAATACAGAGGTATTTTAAGCTGTACAAAGATCTTCCTGTACCCAAGGCTACTCTTATGAAGGGCTACAATGTGTTCATAAAGACCTTGACTGATTTGTTTGTTTTTTTCCATGATGAAAATGTTGACGGTACAACTACGAGTATCTTGTAAAGAATGACGCAGTAGCCTTGCCTCACACCAGTTTAGAATATTCGAGGACGAATGATGATTAGTTTTTAATGAGACATTTTGTAGATGTAACCTATTAGGTAATTTATATGAATGTATTATAAACCTTTGCCTTGTCAAATTTCACTATTGTCCTTATAAAGTTTTTCTATTTGCCATTTTGCATTTCTGATCGTTATATTGTATTTATTAAGTTTCACGTGCGTTGTAAAGTTCATTAACTATGTTAACTAAAGTATTTAAATTTGCATTTCTAACAGTGTGATGTAAACATAGGCCCCAAAATAGAAATAAGGCAAGTCTTACCAAAAACATGTAAGTCGAAGAAGACCAAGTTGCTTCACAGACTCAGGGTCCATAGTCCATTACACCCCCCAAGCACCAGGAACAAACGGTAGGGACCACCACCGTGCCCATATCGAGAAAGGTTCTACGCTTGCATCCACACTAGCCTGAGACATTCAATCAAGGAGGTATTAAGAAATAGGGTGTTCGCAAAGTCTTTAAACAATTTCAAAAATTGATTACAAATTTAATTGAGGTAGTAATAAAATAATTCCTTTTGCATATTAATAAATTAACATTTTTATCGTTATGTATTTGTTTTGTTTTACAGAGCAATTAAAAAAAATACAAGAATTGAAAACTAAAAATTTATCAAAGTGACTAATCCACAAGAAAAAGCAGAGTGTGTTTCGTGGTTTATCGATACTAAATCAGTTATTCAAACAATGAGATTACAAAACAAACTATAGAAGAGATCCTCTAGTACTTAAGTCGATCCGAAACTGCCATAAACAGTTTATAGAAAGGAGGAGCGGTGGCACATAAACCGAGAAGTGGAAGGCCAAGAAAATTTGAAGACAATGAGCGTATCCGTCAGTAATTTATTGGTAGCCCACCTAAGTCGTTCCGTACTGCTTCCTTTCAGCTACAACTGCCGAGATCAACAATTCACAAAGTTACGATAAACCGCAACGAACATGGTAACATTCTTGAAAAAAATCGAAGAAGATAACCACTTCCTAAACGGCATTTGCTTTACAAATAAGGCAATCTTCCATGTGTCTAGAAAGCTTAACAAGCATACTGCAAGATTTAGGGGTCCTGAAACCCCCTACATTATTAAATAATCCGATGCGACAGCACTAAGGTCCTTTGTGTGGCGCAGAACTTTGTGCAATAAAGTTGTTGGTCCATTTTCTTTGGGGAAAAAAGCAGTAGCAGCTGATGGCTACCTTGAGGCTCTAACAAAATAAGTTAAGTCATAACTAGAAAAGAATCAACCAAATGTCATCTTTCAACAAGATGAAGCATTAACTCATTAGGGGCTAAATGTCCGTTGGATAGGAAGTGGTGTAATTCCTAACCCCCCGCCCCTTCATTGCTCCAGATATAACACCCGTGACCTCTTTCTTATGTGCCTATAATCATAGGTGAGCGTTATCGCGATAATGATATCAAGTTATCGGTTATGCGATATTTCCCCCCCACGTTATCGATTCATCAGGAGGGCCGATACTTTTTGGATCCAAAATAGCGATAATCGATAATTTCAGTTTTTGGTTCCAGTTTAGCACAGGAGCGAGCCGCGCATGTCTTGGAGGCAGAAATAGGTAGGACCGAGTTAGGGAGGAAGAGCGTCAAAACCTATGAGGATATGAAGGAGAGCCTCACCAGGTAAGAAACTAAGAAACAGTATTCAAATATTCTTACTATTGTATTATAAAATAACGCTATATGTAGTCAATAATCAATATTGTATTATAATTTTGGATTTATTGATTTATCGGTTATCACCTTATCGGGCGATAAATTTATCGCCGGTTATCGATTATCGGTTATTGCCGATAGGGTTATCGTTATCGATTTATTGGTTATCGTGATACAATTTTTCGTTATCGCGCCCACCTATGCCTATAATAACAATATTGTGTAGCGCATTAAAGTAAAGGAAATATATAACCTTAAGCAAAGAATATCTGCCGCTATTTAGACCATTAATGAAATGATGTGAAGAAGATTATGAGAAAAAATTTAATATCCCTTAGATATCGTTTATGCAAAGAAAGGAGTACGTATAGAAATTTATTAACTATTGGAAATCTTTACTATTTACTTGATAATATTCAAACATTTCAAAAGATTCTAACTTCAATTGTAATTTTTAAAAAAGTTAAATTGTGTAAAGGCTTTGTAGAAACACTACACCTTTACAGTGAGAAAAGAGCAGAAGGAATACTGCCCTAAATTCAACCATTATTTAACGCAGTGGTTACCAAAATTTTTAGTTCATGGCCCTCTTGGGATCTTTAATATTTCTATGGCCACCTTGGCATTATTAGCAGACAAATAGTACTTCGATATTATAATACCTTCTATAAAAATATCAGTGTCCATTAATTGTACATACGAGGGGCGGTCAATAAGTTTTGCAATTCGGATATAAGGAAACGAGATATGAGGAAAAGTGTTTTATTATTTTTCAATATGACTACCCTCGACTTCAATGCACTTGCACCACTTGTCCCTGAAGCTTCAAATTCCCGACAACCAGAAATCTCTTGACTGCTATTCAATCCACTCCTGGACGGCGATCTGGACATCTTCATCGTCCCCAAACCGGCGTCCACGCAGTGCAGCCTTGAGCTGGCGGAATAAAAAGTAATCGCTAGGGGCCAGATCTGGACTGTAGGGGAGATGGTTGAGCTCCTCGAATCCGCACTCGCGCAGGGCAGCTTGTGAAACTCTGACTTTGTGGACAGGGGCATTGTCGTGGAGGAGCAGGACACCGCGTGTCAACTTGCCGCGCCGCTTCTGACGGATGCACTTCTTCAACCCAGCCAGTTCCTCGGCGTAATATTGGCTTGTGATGGTCCTTCCACGACGCGCATAGTCCACCATCAATACTCCCTTAGAATCCCAGAAGATGGTGGCCATGATCTTCCCGGTTGAGGATTGGGTCCGGAACTTGATGGGGGTCGGAGAGCCCCTGTGTTCCAGTCCATGCTTTAACGCTTGGTCTCGGGATCCCAGTGATGGACACACGTTTTATCACCTGTCACTATGCGTGACTCGAATTCCGCCGGGTCTTGGTTGTAGAGGAGCAGCAGCTCCTCCGAACTTTGACGACGTTGAAGTCGATCATGGGGCGTGAGGTTTCGTGGGACCAACAGGCAGAGACCTTGGTCATGGCCAAATTGTCGTGGATGATGTTCATAACACTTCCATGTGATATTCCAAGTTCTCACTCGATTTCTTGGACCTTCACCCGTCGATTTTCGAGGATGATCCTCTCCACACGGGCCACATTGTCCTCGTTGGTCACGTCTGACGGGTGTCCTGGACGGGGGTCATCTTTAAGGGACTCACGACCATGGCGGAACTCCCTATTCCAGCGAGCAATGGTTGCATATGAAGGGGCGGTGTCGGTGTACACTGCAACCATGTGTTCATGGATCTCCTTTGCATTCTTGCCTTCCTTGGTCAAAAATTTGATCACTGCGCGGTGCTCAACCTTCTCCATTGTTGAAAAATTTGTGACTGACGATCTGCGATCAGCTACTGCTTCTTAAATAGACGAGGCAGGAGCGTGCGGCTGCAGGTCCTGACTTCTCATAAGTTGTCCTAACACCCCCACAAACAGCCATCCCCCTTCCTCTGTTTTGCCCTACTGATTCGCAAAACTTATTAACCGCCCCTCGTATATTCTCCTTTATTCTATTTTACTAACAGAAAAAATATTTTGTGGGTTCAATAAAAGAACCATTTAAGGTTATACATTATTTCTCTGATATATCAGCTAAACGAAAAACTTCTATGGACACCGAGAAAATAAGTAGCCTTTAAAAAATTATTATCTTTTGACTTAAAAAAAAATAGAATCATTTAGCAAAATAAAAACAAATATATCATATTATCTTTCTCCGTGTGTGTTTTTCAGTGAGATCCTTTTGGCTGATGTAGTTGCGCAAGTTTTTCAATGGCACGGTCCATGGTTGTTAGAGACAGACGAAGATCACCTCTAGTTACAATTTCTAAGCGGTTGCGAGCTTTAAATAATAGGTGAGAAACTCAGCTAAAACATGACTCAACTAAGTAAGACGTTGGAAAGGCAATAAAATATTATTTTACTTCCTGCCAAAGCAATGGGAATTTGATTGCAATTTCACTACTTTTCCATAAGTTATTGAGGCCATGTTTAAATTTAGCTTGAGCAGTTTGATTACTCTGCAACTAAATGAGGCTTTCTTGCAGCATGATGTCAACATCAGCGGCATTTGTCTTAAATGGGTCTACCACCCAACTTGGAATGTTCATTTCCAAGAGATTTTCGAACCTAATTTCCATATCATTGTGCAATTTTTTCAAGGGATCAATGTACACTAAAATATCATCTTCATGCAGCTCCTCTTCAATAGTGGCGAGGGTTGGTAAATGTAACAATTTCTTACGCCCAATATTAATCCTAAACAGATTAAGTTTTCCAAGGAAAGAGCTGATTGCCTCTTGGGAAGTTAAAAGATTTGTATTTTTACCTGTAATTTATATTGAGCTAAATTGTATATACTGTACGAATATATATTTCCAAGAATATATAAAATATGATATTATTTATTTACCAGGCAAACAGTTTACAACATTTAACCACTACATAATAACTTTAACCCTATTTGATGCAACTCAATTTAGATCGCGCAAGGCAAGGCGTGTTCCACTTCGCCCTAAGAAACAGTTAATAACTTTTAGAGTTTATGAATGCTGGTATTTACATTAAGCATTATGCTTATGACACCATTTAAGCACATAATTAACATAAATGTAAACAAATATTACCACCAGAAAACGTAATATTTATTGAAACAATAAACATTTCGTATAAGCAACGCTGCGCAGCTGCAATGCAAGCGCGCGATGATACTGTCGTTAGCAATTAATTTAAAGAGAAATAAAGTAGTCGTTAGAGATGTTATATCTACTAGAAATACGACACAGTAAAGAGTGCACGTAAAAATATCCTTATTGGTAGCATATATTTTATAAATATTATGTTTAGAGTCACGATATAATTTTAGTTATTTTATGATGATTGAAAAGATACTGACCAAAATAAAAAAAATACTGCAGACAAACAAGACTGTCACGGAGTAGAAATGATGGTACAACTTGGAACATGGATACTGACTGACTGAGTTAGCAACTGCAACGAGTATACGCTGCCAAACGTATAACTAATAAATCGTTACAACGTTGTTGTATATCGAAGAAAAAGAAACAATGAGTAATGATTAGTAACCCGTAAATAGTTGCTTGTCATTAGATTAACAGATTATGGAGAACTACATATCGTCAAATACGCCATATTGTCAAAAGGCAGATAATTAGATAATTTTTGAATTACTATAATAATTTTATACGAAAATGAAGCTCTGTGGCCCCCTTCATTGGACCTGAAGCCCCCTCACTCCCAAAACTTTTCTGTGGCCCACCAGAAATTTGCCATAGCCCCAGGTTGGGAATCCAGATTTAACGCACTAAAAGGTGTAGAATGAAAGAGGATGGAATCACTACAATTAAATTTACGAATATATATATATATATATATATATATATATATATATATATATATATATATATATATATATATATATATATATATATATATATATATATTATTAACAACTAAACCCCTTAACACTTACCAAGTGGGCAATCGGTAACGTGAAAAAACTATTACGGGGAACAAATGAGAGAAAAGTATCAAAGTTATACAGCGAAAGTTAGAGTTGCCAGCGATCCACGCAGATAAAATTGTAAGGGAATAGTGAGATTATAGTGGATCCTGCACGACATAAGCTCTCCATACATATGAGTAAAGAAAGTCTGGTTGGCCAACCTTACAAAGGTAAACAATTAGTGTATTATAATTAAGGATATAGAGAATTAGAGTAGTCAATAACAATGATTATATGAAAAGAGCTGTAATATAACTGCATGTCAGAAAGTATATTTTTGGACACACTGGGGAGGGTTAGAAGACGAAAGACGTCGTGGAAACGCGTGACATTGGATTATTAAAAATAACAATTAAGGAGACAACGATTCACATAAGAAAACGAGAACCCAAATCGCAAAAGAACGGCATCAATCTGTAACAGCGAGGCCCAATTAGGCAATCACAACCAGGGTATGTAATGCTTATTTAAATACAATTTTGTCGCAAAATTTCTTGGATTCGTTTACGAGCCTTTGAAACAGCTAGACATCTTATTCAATTGAACGTCATGGTTGCGAGGCCCGTGGGGAAGGGGGGGGGGCGACGACTTCAAATTAGCTACCATCTCCGGTACTTCTTGGCACGCAGGAAGGTCCAGGGGTGAGACCAGGCCGCCCGCTGCTTGATATGTGGGACGGGGGCAGGCGTTTTGAACATGCCTGCGGGGACTTGATCCGAAGTGGGTCTGAGGTAGAGACCCTGCCTACCAGAGCTTGCCTCACAGGAGGGTCTGCTTTGAAAACATATCGGCCTGGAGTTACCTGCATTTGTGTCCCATGTTGAAACGATCTCTGCTAAGAGTTTACCATCAGGTGGGTCCATTTTTTGTACATTGATCTAGAGTGGGAAGAGTTTTGAGAGCAGCTTGGTTATTGTCCTCGATTTCATCCGCACTGTTGTCGAAAGAAGTGCCTGTTACGTCCTATATGCCGCTCTGTAATTCGTTCTGTTTTCCACCGTATCCTAGCGGACACGTCTTGGACGAGTATGACGTCATCGACAGCAGAAGTCGCCCCCTATCGACATATGCCTGCTTTCTGTCTCAAAGCTACTAAATACTCATTGTGCCATCTAGAGTAAGCTCGTTGTCACTTTCTTTTTATTTCTGTCTGGCGTCTAGTCAAAGCAAATGGGTTCCCAATTCCGGATCCTCACCACCCTGAAACGTGAGCTGCAGAAGAACCTTCCTATAGCCACAGACGAGATTGGAGTTGGTTAATGGGTCTAGGTCATTAGCGTCGTCTGAAACATAAGTGAGTAGCCTATGATTAAGAAAACTTCCGACTTTTGCTAGAAGGGGCGTCATTTCATCCCACTCGACGATTCGATTACTCAATATTCTTTAAGACTACCAATCTCTCAACGAAACTAATGTACCAAAGCGTCTTAGCCGGGTTAAACAACCATCGTATTACACAAAATTCTTCACAATCGTGTGCAGTACTTAAATATATAGCTGTTGCTTGGAATCTTGCAGCATTATCGCTAATATACTGCCCTAGGTACAGAACATCTAGCTGAAAATCGACTAAACGCTCGAATAAATGTTTCAAGGCCGCCGTCAATTACCAACTCCAGGTGAATGGCACAGGTAGCGCACAAGTAAGCAAGAGTATGTAGACCTTTTCGGCACCCTTTTTTCTTTTATATGGATGCACTGGTGTATTCTATACAATCAGCGAAAATGGGAGGGGGGCGACATTTCAACTCTAGTGCCCGATAACTTTGGCGCGACTGGCGTCCCATAACTCTTAACACGCAAGGATCATCAATAGTTGACTAACTATTGTGTGCCCATAAAAATGGCAGAGATGCAATTGCAATAATTGGAACCTAGTTGAAAAAGGAAGATTAGCGAAATTAAGCCTTCGGCTGTACCGAACGATACCTGCGTCGAAGATTGAACGCAGCTTGTGAATTCGGCTGGTAAAAACATTATCCTTGGAGGAAAGTTCTTTCCTCTCTTCACCATATTTCTTCCTTTGTACTTCTTTGATCTAGTATGTAGTCCATTGCAGCGTCGTATTCCTTTGATGTGATGTTGTGGAAAAAGCTTCGCTTTAAGAAGAACCCTAAAACAAATATAGTGAGTTTGATCACTTTCAAAAGAGAATTATACCTGTTTATGTCAATAAGAGTGGATATATACGAGATCCGCCTATAAATATTGTTTTAGACATTCTCCGGATCTTTGAACCACATGAAATTTTTCATTCTATTATCTTTCATCCCCTTGGTAACTTGGTCAGAGGTGTTGAGATAGGCCTCTACATGACGCCACTCGTGGCCATGAAAGTGCTTTAATTTCTTGTACCTTATCTTTCACGTATGGCCCATTATATGCATTCGAGCAAAGCCATTGAAGGACAATCTGACTATGCGACCAGAGGAATATTTCTCCTGCTAGTGGATGGAGTGTCTTTTTTTATTTCGTGGAAAAGGCGAGCCACAAAATGAGAGGCACTTAACTCTAGTTTGGGCCTGCCTTTTGTTTTGGACTACAAATTAAATGTTTGGATTAAGGTAGTACCTCTAACACTCCGAGTACTCCGACCTAAAACAAGAACTTTACTAGGTTCTTTAGCTAAGGGTTTACATTCCATAAAAAGGTTATTAGTAGATGGTAAATCCAAATACCATTTTCTGATGTTAAATCCTGCCTGACTTACAATTATCTTTCGTGCTATATAAAACTAGATTGTACCTCTTTCTGTAGGTAAAGAACAAAGTAGGTCATCAACATAAACACCACTTTTTAGCAAATCGGAATAACATCCTCCTTTTCCTGCCTTTTAAATCATGGCTTGGCAGTGTAGTAGAGATATGCGGATCCACTAACCAGTGGGGTTGGTAATCAACTATGATTATCCTACCCTGGGCAGTAGAAGAAGGGGCCGACGAAAATGTAGATAAAGTGAGAGTAAAAAAGTGCAGAAGACGAGATAGGGGATAGCGGAAGAAGAAGAAACAGGCTAAGGTGGAGCCTGACGAGGCGCTAACTCTTGTCATTTGGTGGATCGAGTGCACCTTCTGCAATACACGCCCGGCTGCAGATGCGCAAAACTCTCATCTGTATTCAAGCTTTGAACAAACAAACAACAGTAGAAAAGCAAGGCAGTAGCCCAAGTGCTGTACATCACAGAACGAACCATGCCCATGGCTCTTGGTACAATAGACACTAAGGCTGTGAATATGAGCCTTCCAGATAAGGTGTCGATAGAAAGTAAGGCAAAGTAAACGATGCGAATCCACCACTTCCAGGCGAACCGCATTTAGGAAGAAGTTCGGTTTGGGGTGGAGCAATGGATGGCGGCAGATGTCCAACACATTAGTCTTGGCTTAGGAAAACCGATGTTTGTGCACATCGACATAGCAAGAGATGTGGTAGAATGCCTGTTGGACCGAAATCGACAATCTCACAGAATTTCAGAAATGAAAATTAGGAAGCGTCCGCTCGCTCCATGGTGTAGATGGTCTCCATAATACTGTGCCGCCATGCGGTATCATGGGCCTTCTTCAGCTCGAAAAACACCGTGGCGTAGTGCTATCTACGAAGTAAGGCCGCGCAGATAGCAATTTTTAGTTGAAGCAGGGCATCCGACGTGGAGTATAGATTGCGGAAGCCACACTGTGCTGTAGACAGGTGGCCTCTGTTGTCCAGGATAAAGGTTATCTAACATTAACAATTTCTCCATATACTTGCACACCTATGAAGTAGGAGAAATTAGGTGCAAACCAGCCAGGAGAGTGTGATTTCTTCTCCATTTGTGAAGAGCGAGGACATTAGCCATTCGCCAGGAATCTACGAAGATGCCCTCTATCTAGTTCCTATTGAACAAATCTTGCAGAAATACCATGCCTCGCTCACCTAAGTAGCGAAGCCTGACCTACTAGACATCGTCCGTACCAGGGGCGGTGTCCGCGCATGAATCGAGAGCGTAACGCAATTGTCACTGAAGGATTGTGCGCCTCTGTGAGTAAAGTCCAGCTGGAACGTAGCCCTAGTTTGACGAAATTTGCCGACGGTAAAATCGTTTGGGCGGCGCTTATAGTGAATCAAGGGATATCACTCCCTTCCTAGAGCTGCCATCACTCGATCGACCACCAAAGAAGAGCATGGTATGCAAAGCGGCCAGTTGTTCAATGAATAGTAGTTAGGCCCACGGCGATGAGGTTGCCTAGTAGAACTCAACGGCCCCATCTCCGATCTCTGCTCCTTGACTTGGACAGAGAAATTAGTCATTTTCTGAAATGCGGCTCACCGCTTTCGCTTCAAGCACCAGCGAAGTGGGTTTTTTCCGGCGAAAGCGGACCAGGAAATGAGAGTTGAATGGGAAAGTGGTCACTACCATCAAGGTAATAGACCACCTCTCACCCCAAATCAGGCTATGCATCAGGAGAATACAGGGGTAGGTCGAGATATGACATTGAAGCAGTTCTCGGGCAGTGATGCGTAAACTCATTCATAATTAGAACACCTATTTCCAGCTCGTCGTTCGGATCAGCAAAACCTGACTCCTCGAATTGATTGGGTAGTACTACCGTTTAAATCCCCGAGCAGGAGAAAGGGCCTTGGCAACCGTGCTACAAACGATGCGGTGTAAATCCCCGTTTTGAAGTCGGCTGGCTGTGGAATGTATGCATAAATAACAGTATATCTACTATTGAGGTGGAGCTCCACAGCTAGTGCCTGAAAGGAGGCATTTATAGGAAAAACAGAGACATCAGTTTTGGTGTAAATCGCGCATCCTTCTGCCCAAATACCATTCCGTGGTGGTAAGGTCGTAAAACCCTTATCCCCCAGGAGAGTGGGCAAGGCGCGCACACCCAAAATTCTTTTCTATAGACATACAGATGACGAGGAACAAGAAGATATGAGACTCCGAAGCTCCTCCCAGTTGGCCTAGAGTCCTCGGCAATTCCAAAGGAAGGGGGGTGATGGGATATATCCCGCGTCCAGCAACTCACACCTATCCGTTCTCGGGTTTTCGCACTTTTCAGGGGTCCATCTTAGGTGCGTTAATAAATGGTTGGCTGGCGTGTGCAGCGACGCACAACCACTAAAAGTCTTCCAGTGATTGGTCTCTCTCCAAGACCGTGGCTCCCAATTGAGAAGCCAGAGAGACAGAGCAGATTTCCATAGTAGGACGTATTGATCCTCGACAGGGGGTCCAAGAGCTGAAAACATGTTGTGGCCGACCCAGAGTCTGGACCTGAGACTTTTAGTTGGCCTGGCAGCAACAAGGCATTAAAGCCCTCCCGTCACAAACAGCCCATCATTATGCACCCGAGAAGGTTCACAGGGAGTTGTTCAGCCCCTTATAGAGAGGATGGCTATTAGTACTGACTGATATTTCCATTATTCGAGCCTAAAAGCTGATATTTCTATTATTCGCGCCCCAATGCCAGGACCCCTCAAGTCCTGATCTTTGCAACCTGCGGGCGTTTTTTATAGAGGTTTCAAAACCTCTCTTCTAATACGGCATGAGGTAGCTGGTAAGGTCTTTAAGCCTAGACAGAGAGTTGAGGGAATAGTCATAGAAAAAGGGGGATGTTAAAAGGGAACGAAGTAGAAGCACAACAACTTCCCTCGGCCCCGCCAAAGAGTTAAATTCAACCGAATGACGGAGCTTTCCGTATTTTTACTCCTCCGTATTTGTATTAAGTATCACAAATTACACAAGGTACCTTCGTGCGTTGAAGGAGATAAGCAAAGTTGGTATTGAAAGGCAGAAAGTAGATGTCACGAAAAGAGAGTAGAAGCTAACCTAGTGCCGGACAGGGTGCTGAGTCCCGTCAGCATGGCGGCCAGGGAAACATATCGCCGTGCCCTTACGGAGGAGTCGGTCCGCAGTCTGAACGGCCAGGACCTACTTACATAGAGCAATTCACACACACATCAGGTAACACCGACTTTACACACCTACATGAGCGATTCATGTGGCCGAAGCTTTATCACTAGTAGTCGAATGCATTGACGCGGTGCGATATCAACTGGCACGCACCAACTCAGGCAGCACGATAGCCATGTCGTTGATCGAAATTGGGGAGACCATGGCTAACAAAGGAGCACCAGCCGGGGATGAGATCGCTCCTCTCCTTGTGATTCTATAGGGGGTAAGCTGTGTATGCTCTTTGGGAGTAGCTTGTTTACCAAAAGTCATTTGCCACCGAGCTTTGGTACCACTCTAGGGGCGGCCAAGTAGGTTTCTTGGTCGGCTTTCGGGCTACCGGTTTGATTCTTCTGGGAGTGCCTCGTACATGAGGCACCGACTCCAAAAGGGTAGAGCGTTCGCTTCTTCTTCCTCGGAGGCTTGTGCCTGCTCAGTCGGATCTTGCAACGGGTAAACATTGGCTCGAGATGGGGGGAGGGAGGCTCTGCCACAGTCTTAAGAGAGATTTTCAAATGCTCCCCACCCCCCATCTAACTGTTTGGGCTCCCGACTGATGACTTGAAAAGCCTATGGCCCGTCGTAATCTTCATTGGAGTGGATGAGCCGCCCTCACCTGGGAAGAAAGGGGAACAGGCACGCCGGCCCTCAAACAAGGCCATGAGTCTTAAAGTGAGGTGGCATGGTCAGACGTGCCGCACCAACCCTTGTCCCTCTAAATGGTGTAGCACTGCCAGATTCTTATAATCCACAGTAATCCAAAAGTAAATAAAATAATGTATATTATGTATTTCTGCAGTACTTCAAAGTAATTTGTATCCAACTTAAGCGGAGTGAGAAGTCAAACAATATATATATATATATATATATATATATATATATATATATATATATATATATATATATATATAATTAGGTAAGAGGCCATGTTGTATACATGCAGAGCCGTA
Source organism: Ceratothoa steindachneri (assembly GCA_963969495.1). NCBI lineage: Eukaryota > Metazoa > Arthropoda > Malacostraca > Isopoda > Cymothoidae > Ceratothoa > Ceratothoa steindachneri. The sequence goes on along the minus strand of OZ018329.1, from coordinate 68,267,208 downwards.
ACAACCCCTCCCCGCCCCCGGCCGGAGGGGCTCCGGCTCTTGAAGGGGCTCCACTGTGGCAAAAAAATATTTTATTAATGAAAATATAAAATTTTAGAATACACATTTTATGTAAGTATTCCGTGGCATTGGACTGCTGAGAATAGTTTCGTCGTGCATGGTACTATTTGTAAATGTATGATATATTGTTATGGGGGTCCCACATTCTTGATTGGCGGGGGGGATGGCACTAGACATTGCTACGGCTCTGTATATATGCACTGTTGAAGTCTCAGCAATGACAGCGGTATTAATTTTAACCTGTATTCTCTTAATTTTTCTTACAAGTTTTTGGACTGGGTCTTTGAGGTGAGAAATTACGTTTCTCGCCTCAAAGACTCAGTCAAAAAAATTGTAAGAAAAATTATGATAATACAGGTTAAAATTAATACCGCTGTCATTGCTGAGACTTCAACAGTGCATATATATATATATATATATATATATATATATATATATATATATATATATATATATATATATATATATATATATATATTAAACTCTCTCAATCAAAATACGTTCCAATAATGTAACTGCCTAGACTCACAAAATTCGTACGCGCAACAATCTTCCAATCTCACTCGCACCTCCATCCAAAAGGGTTACTTTTAAAAATGGTTCCACTCTCCAGGTCTGTAAATTCATCTCACACGTGAGTACTCTACTTATATAATTTTCATTCATTACAGACCCCAATTTATTTATTGCCATTGTGATCCATTAACATTCTTTGTTCTCTTAATATCCTGTTACTATCCTGTTAACATTCTTTATCCTGTTAAATACCCTTTTATTTACATCTATTTAGTATCCTGTTATTATACATTTAATTAACAATTAATATCTTGTTAATTGCCTTTTTATTCCTTTTACATATCCATTAAATAATGACTCGTTTTATACCAATTTGTATCTAGTTATATTCAATCAATTATCTTTGTTTTCATTGTATTTTCATACGTTCGTGTATTCAAACCCTTCGTGTTTACCGCATTCTGTCAGGTAGGCCGAATCTGAAAACTCAACCTTCATTTCATATCAAACAAATTTATATATTCAGGATATTATATTTATATGCTCTCTAGGACAAAAATATAATAACTAGTTGATATAAAATAAAAAAGACGCATTCAAACGAAGCTTATTTAAGCCGCTCGCCTGCACTTCTCGTAGGCTACAGGGAATTCTATCTATCGAATCGATTCCAACAGGAACGCTTAATTCTGGGCAGCCTGCTTCCTGCCTTCTTGGCCGGCCCGTATGAATGAGAACGAGGGGTCGCAAATGTTGCTGAGTTTGAGTCGTCCAAGGGCGGCTCAAAGGAAGTGAAGGGAAAGCCGCCTCACCTGCAGACATAGAAGAGGGGGAACCCCCTTCTTCGTTACAAGAAGTTTGTAGGAGCCTTTGAAAATCACAAGTGGGGAAAGCTTTAGAGAAAGAGCTGCCCAAGGGCCACTACGAAGATGGCAAAGGAGAAGCCCCTTTGCTGCACACAGATGGTTGAGGGTTCCCCTCCATCGACCGGTCGGTGCTGCTGTCGCATTCCTCAACATCAAAGTTGGGCGAGTTTTCAAGAGTAAGGATGTAGTCTGAATTTTTTACGAAAGTTCAACAAACGAAAATCCCAGACTTATAACCATAAAAAAGAGAACAGAGGTTGGTGGGTTTATTTCGCTTACAGCCACTCGCTCCAGTCTATCCAATCTCAGATTTTCGGACTTTTCAGGTCTCCAGCCTGGGCGTGTTAAAGAATGGTACTCGCACCTATGCAGTGGCACACACCAACAAGAAGTTGCCCAGTAAACAGTCTCTCATAAGGGCCACAGTTCGCGTCTGGGCGGGTAAAGGAGAGGCGACAGGGTAGATTTCCTTAATAGGTTGTATTAATCGGCGACAAGGCGCCAGGATTTGAAGATATGTTGTGACAAACCAAGAGGCGTGACACGTGACGTTAAGTTTACAGCCAACAAGGTAGTAAAGTCCGCGTACCATAAGCAGTAGAGCCTTAGTATTTTTTTTAAGTGTCCATTTGGCAACTGTTTGCAAGGCCTTATGAACTCGAGAATGGCCGCAGGGAGGTGGTCAGCCACTTACACGGAAAAAAGGGTTATTGGGGTCGTAAACCACTCTCGCCATTAATCGCGACCCAACGCTCAATAACCCTCTTTTCCTGGTCTCTTACAACATGAGGGCGTTGCTTATAAAGGTTCTAAAGCCTCTCTCCTCTCACGGCATGAGGTAACTGGTCATTTCTTTACGCCTAGGGAAAATAGAGACGGAGTTAGTGGTATAAAAAAAGTGGGAACTTAGAGGGACAAGTAGGAACCGCACCAATTTCACTGGTCATCGTCAAAGAGTACATGTCAACCCAGTGATCGCGGCATTCCCTATTTTCTCTTGAGCCGTAAGGACGTGGAGTTCCTCTGGATCCTACATGCAACAGGCTTCACGGGAATCCTCTTGGTTTCAGATGTAGCAGAGGTAATAGCCCCGGTAACACCATTTACCTCCATAAGGATAGAGAAAAGGTTCATGGGATAGTTGTAGAAAAAAGAAAGGTGCTGAGAGGGACCGGTAGGAAGCACCCCAGCTTCCCATGGCCCCGTCAGCGTTCAAGTCAACCAAATGAGCAAGGCCTTCTCCATTTTCATTTGGGTTGGGAAGGCGTGGTGCTACTCTAGGTAAACAGGTTTTGCATGCCACAAAGGGTATCCCCTGCGGGGGGCTCATCACAATAGGGCATTTCCTAGGGTTCGTTCGTTAAATTTCCTGTTCTTCCTTTTTATAAAGACAGTCACTTCCTCTCTTCACATACAAATTAGCAGCAAACTACGTTGACGAGCTAGTGATCTACTGCAGTAGTCTTTTCTCAGGGTCGTCAGACAGGTTCAACTAGCGATCACTGCTACCATTGAGTAGGCTGCTTCTCAGGGATTCTCATTATGCTCCCAAGTCTTCCTGTGGCCTCCTCGTCGAAAACGAACCAAACAACGAAGTTTTAAATAGTAGGAAAACCAACAGCGGCGAATAAATCCGCGAAATTTATAGGTCTCATCTTCTACCATCAACTCTCATGGAAGACTCAAATCTCTCACCTTATTACCGCCACTTAGCCCACTCAACCTGCTAAGTCATCTGCCCTACAGTACATGGGGTCCTGAACGCAGCTCGATACTTAGACCTTACAATGCTCAGGCCCAATCCAAACTCATTATGGCTGTGCTGTGTATATTTTCGCATCACCCTCGACCTTCTACCGCCTTGATCTAATTCTGACCTGGTCTTGGACTGGCTACAGAGGATTTTTGCTCCACACCGGTAAAATCCCACGCGCAAAATGGAACGTCTCTTCACTATTGGACATACGTATATTCCGGTTTGCAAAAATTTTCCTCAGCTTCTGTGAGATGTCTACAAGGCCAGTTTTCCTGCTAATCTTCATTGCCCCCTCCACTAAATATCACTGGCACCTCCCAAGGAGTGGCCAATCTTTTCTGTCCTTCCATTCGCTTTGCCTACACCCTTTCATAATTCTTTCCCGGAGGTTCCTCCCTTGATGTCCTCATCAAGAATATGTAATACTTTTGCAGAGGCAATACTCAGGTGGCAGCTATGGTTCTCCTATTAGTTCTTTAAACATCCGTCCACACACTATCATGCACAAACATTTTTACCTATGTATCCTGTCCCTGTAAGGGGCACGGCGATTTGTTTTCCTGGCTGCTCTGCTGACGGGACTCAGCGGCCCGTCTGGCCCCAGCTTAGCATTCTTTTTCTTCTTCGGCTAACCCCTACCTCGTCTTCTGTACCAATTCTCTTTCACCCTGCATCGTCCTTACATCCACCCTTTTCTGTCCTCTGTCTCTCCTTTTTCCTAGGTTAAATTTTTCGTTTGTTTAATGATCTTGGTGTATCAAAGCTGTCCGTCAGGGGGCGCGACCCCATGGCTGGGTCCTGTCTGTGTTGGTTGGTAGGTGCCTGAGCCTGAGTGATGTACTGGGGGTCTTTGCTTTCCCAACCGGTAAATTTCCGAGGCTGGCAGGCCATTTTTAAAACGATGGTTGGGTCAGGGGTCGCCGGGCTTACCCTCCGGGTTAGCCAGCACTCCAAGTAGGTGTCGCGACGCTAGACAGTGACTGCGGTGCGCGAGTTCACATCCCCTTATATACTTTACTTCATATGGCTGATAGTAAAAAATTCTGTCAGTAAGTACTCTTTTCCAGGCTTGTTAGATCCCTTTGCAGAAGAGATAGATCCTGATTTTGATTATCCTCGTTTTTGGTGCTAAGTTCCAGTTCCGGGTCTCTGCTTTATAAATTGTACCTGTTTGAATTAAATGAGGAGTTTGAGTCCGGCTGTGGTGCACCCCACTGTATGTGGGCCCGTGGTAGTGGCGATTTAGTGGTTGAGGTATCTTCGCGAGAGCAGTGTGGCGCCGTGCGGCACACTGTGGTAGGTAACGCCGTGCGTTGCCTACCCCGTTTTTATTACTTAGTATCGTGAAATGGCCAGACTCTATATTTATATATACGTAGGTACTTTGAAGCTTGGGGTCGAAGTAGGCTGAAGACCGATAGTGAAAGGGGAAATTGTTATGAGTCCAATGGGGATGGTTCATTATTAAGTTTGTGGGGTCCTTTTAAACAAATATTTCAGAATGCAAGTTGGCCAAAGATTAACAGGTAGCTGGTACCCGCTGAGGTTGCAAAAGAAAGCCAATGACGAAAATAAAACTTTACTAACAACAAAATGATATTTATATTGACATAGAAATTGGGTTTAAAGGGAATGGCCGCCCAGACGGGGTTAAAGGTCCACACGCGATCAGGTAGGTTAATTAAGGGATTAAAGAGGTCAAATTCAGTTTGATGATTTAAAGGGGGATTTTAAACTGAGGCGTTCACACAAATAATGGAGCAATTGGGTAAGCCAAATTCAAGATCAATCTGCAGGCGGCAACGGTTACGATTACCTTACGTGCTCGTTGCCGAAAAGCGGCCAGTAGGGGAAGGTGAAGGCGATGGAAGAAGTCGGTTTACCTCTTGCTTCAGACGAGGGAGCCCTTATCGCCTTCAGAGTTTGGAATCCTTGTTAGTCCTGGCCGATTGGCTATGGCAGAGTTCACTGATGTCGAAGCTTGCCGATTGACTAAGGAAGAGTTCATGAATCGATTTAGCCTTCAACTTGAAGCAAAGTCGCCGCTGAGAGGGAGGGGGGAGAGCGTCCTTTAGCTCGTTTGTCGGAGTAGGTGGAAGTCTAACAGTGCTGCTCTTTAAACTCAGTCGAAGCGTTATATAGGCGCATAGTGAGGTGGCTCCAAACGTGTGCGCAAATTTGGGAAAAAGTCAGCGACTCCTTCAGGAGAAGGGGAAATCGTGATAACGTTCGTTGGAATGTCCAACGGATTTCAATCTTCGAGCGGAAAGCCAGAATGCTAGCGGAGAGGTGACCGTGGGGAGGCGGGCGATTCAATTTGTCCGTCGATAAATACAGCTGGGGCGTGTGATAACGGCGTCGGCAGTCTCCTTGTCGAGGTTCAGCCATGCTTTACCAGCTCCATGCGGTGATCTCCGGATCTACGTATGTACAGAATAGCACGTAGCCGCCATTTGATCTCATTCTGCTACACTTAGTAATTTTAATGCTTGGGGTGATACTGCCCGTAATCTCCGGGGTGGTGTGGCTGAGTCCCTTTTATTATCCAATTCCATTTGTCTTTTAAATTCCAACGATTTTACTTCTTATCATGTTCAAACGGATCCTTATAGTGTTGTAGACTTGTCCTTATGATCGCCCGACTGTTTCCTCGATTTCCGGTGGTTGATTCGGGACGAATTTTCCTGGAGGGATCACTTCCCGATCGTCCTGTCGGCCGCCCTTCCTGGAATGTGCCTTTCCCTCCCTCTTCGTTGGGATATGCGGCGAGCAAATTGGGTTGGGTTCCAGGAGGCTTGCTTCACCGATGCCGCCCTGGCTTCCTTCGATACCGTTGATTAGCGATCTCATATTTTACGACCCATATTTTCTAGGCTGCTGGGCGCTTTGTTCCGCAGGTTTGCCCTGTTGCGGGGCGCTCTACCGTCCCCTGATGGTCGAGGGATTGCGTGTCCGCTATTTCTGCCTATCAGTTGGCTCATTCCCGTTATAGGTGGAACCCCCATGTCTCGAATAGGGTCGATCGGAACCGGGCTCGTGCCATCCGCCAGAGGACCCTCCGTCGTGCCCGTCGTGAGTCTTGGCGCCGGTACGTATCTTCCCTCTCTTCGTCCACGTCGTTGACTCGGGTTTAGAAGCGAGTCAATAAGATCCGTGGTCGCTACGCTGGTCATGTCATTCCCACTCTGAATATCGGAGGCTCGCTTGTGTCCGATGACCAGTTGGTCAGCGATGCTCTGGCTGACCATTTTGCTTCGGTGAGTAGCGGTTTCTCGATCATAAGGCAGCTTTGGAGTCTCGCCTTTTAGATTTTATTACGTGCGCCACCTACTCTTATAATGCTCTCTTTTCCGTCTATGAGCTGCGGGATGCTTTGTCTCACTGTGGCCTTCCCTCTCCCGGTGACTATTGCATCCACTGCGACTTTCTCCCTCGTCTTCATCCCCACTCCGAGTTATTTTTGGCTGCCCTTTACAACCTGGTTTGGGTTAAAGGGATTTATCCGCCCTCCTGGCTTGTAGGGGTTGTTCTACCTTTTCTCAAGCCAGGTAAGAACGGTTTGGACCCCAGTCACTATCGCTCGATTGCTCTTACGATCTGCCTTAGTAAGTTATTCGAGTGGATGGTTCAAGTTCGCCTTTACTTGGTTTTTGGAGTCCAACTCGCTCCTCTCTCCATTTCAGTGTGGTTTTTGCAGCGGTTGTAGTACTCTTGACCACCTCATGCGTTTGGAAGACTCCGTTTTACGGGCTTTTTCCTCCAGCCATCAGGTGTTGGAGGTGTTTTTCGACATTGAGAAGGCCTACGACACCACCTGGAGGTGAGGTGTTTTACATCAGTTATATGATTGGGGTTTGAGGGGGTTTTTACCGATTTTAATTCAAGAATTTTTATCGTCCCTTAATTTTAAGGTCCGTGTTGGGGATGCTTCCTCAGGCTTGCGAGTTCAAGAGAAGGGTGTTCCCCAAGGGTCTGTTTTAAGTGTGACATGTTTCGCCATTGCTATTAATAGTCTGGTGTCTACTCTTCCGGAGGGGTTTTCTGTTTCTCTCTTTGTGGATGACTTGGCGTTGTTTTGTTCATCTCCCCGCTTGCCTTTTGCTGCCCGTCGATTACAGTTGGCAAATGATGCCGTGTCGGGTCGTGCTTTCTCCAAGGGTTTCCGGTTTTCGGTCACCAAAACGAAAGCCATGCATTTTCATTGGGTTCGTGGGATCTTTGGTCCCCTCTCCCTCTTTTGTCACGCCGATTGAGTATGTCCCCGTTTTTAAGGTATTGGGTTTAACGCTTGATAGCAACCTCACTTGGGTGCTACATTTCCGTCACTTGAGTTCTTCCTGTTCGAAGGCTATAGATTTATTTCAGGTTTTACACCACACCACATGTGGTGGTGATAGGCGCACCTTCAGGTCGCTTTATTCGGCGCTGGTTCAATCTCGGCTGGACTACGTTGCCAGGTGTACTCTTGAGCGTCTCATTCGGCCTTGAAGTTACTTGACTCTGTTCTTCCGCTTGGGGCCCGTCTTAGTAGTGGACCCTTTCGCACCTCGCCTATCTCTAGCCATTTTGTGAAGAGTGGCGTTCTTCCTTTGCGATATCACCGGCTGCAGGTGTGTGGTGCTGGAACCACATTATAGAATCGCATCTGACTCAGTAATCTCAAAAATGAGCCTTTGAAATCTTATAAAATTCTATAATTGGTTCACAGTAAACCAAGGTAACATTCCATAGAATATAAAATTAATAAGTGTTGTGACAGGAGCTCAGTTTACAAAATGTACATACTTCTTGTTTTCTATTATAAATAAATATTAGACGTCTTAGTTATATTAATTTCTTGTATTGTTATGTATTACTTTATGCAAGAATTGCTAAAAAAAATTTAAAGTAAAGTGACTCAAAATATACCTCATAAATGAACTTTTTTATGTATTATGAAATTGTATAATCGGGTAGAACATTATCTGCATTATGATTTTAGGTGAATATGATTGGGACAATCAATCAATCTTTGTATAGAAAGCAAAAGATGAGGGACTCCTGTGTGGCAGGAGATCTTTTAGTCGAAGAGTAGCAGTTCAGAAATTAACTCATGCGGGGATAGGAGGAGGTAAAAAGCCCAGTGGCTATACTACAGTACAGGGTGTCATGTATGCGTTTGTCTCAAGGGGCGCCTGACTAGGACAGAATGAGGGCTGGCCTGGCGGGAAGGAGAGGTGCCTCTACCTAGGGCGCATGATCGTGATGTTGTGTAGTATGGTGTGGCTTTCGTGCTTGTTGATCCCCCACTCGTATCGAGCGCGTTGTATAGGCGGACAGTACTCAAGTACGTGTTTTGTTATACCATGTAATGTACTGCGTTGTGTGTTGGTTGTGTAGGTGCATGTGTTGGGTGCTACGGCGAACTAACTTTTGTTTGTTCAACGATTGGAGGAAATGTACTTTCTAGGAAGTCTATCTCCTCCAGTTCGTTTATTTTTAAGAGCTGATAGGATGTTTGTGCGTCCTTACGGGGGTCCCTCCGCAACATTGCTTTGGCCTCCGCCTTGCATAATGCGAATACTGCCTTGTACTGACGCTGTCGAATCTTTTGGCGTGTTGAGTAAATGTAGTCTAAGGGATGGATCGGTGTAGATGGTGTATTATTATGTTCGGGGATTGATGGAGTCTCGTGGAGGGGAGGGGATACTGTGTGGTGTGGGCGGCAGGAGACGTTTTGGGGTTATGTGTGGATTGTGTAGTTGCAGGTAGATGGTGCCGCGGTCGTGCGTTTTGGTCTACTTCGACTGAAGCAAATAGACTTTCTCGGAAGTCTATCTGCTCCAGGTCGTTGGCTGAAATGCACGCGTTGAAGATGTGCGCAAATAGACGGGGGGTCATCTTTCTACCATTTTGTGGCATGCTCCTTGAAAGGCGCATATAGATGTGTGTTTTGGAGGTCATGTAGTGCGTGGGGTGTGGAGTTTACGATGTCAAAGAGGTGGAGTGGGGTGTGGTTTGTTTCAGGAACAAGGTAAGGAGGAGTAGGAGCGCAGGTAGGATTAGCTGGGGACGGGAAAGGGATAGGAAGTGAGGAAGGGTCAGGAGTAGGAACTGGGAAAGGGCTGGAAGAGGGAGTTGGGGATGGGTTAGGAGTAGAAACTGGGGAAGGAGTATGAGTGAGAACTAGGGAAGGCGTAGGAGTAGGAACTGGCGAAGGCGTAGGGGTAGGAACTGGAGACTGGGTGGGAACTGAAGGGAGAATAGGATTGGGGAAGGAGGGGTAGGTACTGGGTGAGGAGCAATGAGTGGAAGGGTATTAGTGATATGAGCAAAGTAGATGTAGGTATGGGCAGTGTGGTGTGGTGCAGTTGTAGGTAGGAAAGGTGGCCGTGGGTTATTATGTTTCAGTATAGCGTACGAGAATTGCAGGCGAGCGGCTTAAAAGCTTCATTTGAATGAATCTTTTCTGGGACTCATGATGGCGGAGTGGATTCGCCGCTGGCTAACAGTTGTCCAGCGACGCGGGAAGCTGTTCGCAACTCACCTACGTTATTATTTTTTCTTTGCCCCTTTTCCTATTTCCCTCTATCTACAATGGTGCCCAGACCCGGGAGGGAAAGCGTTAGCCCTTGGATAACATTTCCAAACGGGCTCTCTTCATTTCTGCAAAATACGCTCCGCTTCTAAGAGGGGGGTGTATAGCGTACGAGAAGTGCAGGCAAGCAGCTTAAAAGCTTCGTTTGAATGAGTCTTTTTTGAGACTCAGGATGAACGAGTGGATTCGCCGCTGGCTAACAGTGGTCCAGCGACGCGGGAAGCTGTTCGCAACTCGCCTACGCTATTATTTTTTCTTTGCCTCTTTTCCTTTTCCCCTCTATTTACATCGGTTTTCGGTGGTTGCGTGTGTTGGGTGACTGGAGGAGTGGTGATCGTACGTTTTTTTGTTCGTCTAGTAGGGCAAAGAGAGTCTCCGGAAAGATAATTTACCCTAGGCATATGCCTCGGCATATGTGCGAAGCTTACCCTCAGATATGTCTTTTGCCACTGTGGAAAGGACGATGGCCAGTTGCGTTTTTGAGTTGTTTTTGTGGTGGAGTGTGTTAGTTTGTGTGTGAGTATGTGAGATGGGGTGAGTGGCCCCGTGCGCACTGACAGCAGCGGCGAATGTCTTTGTGAGTGGAGATAATGGGGCGGTGTTGTTAAGGCTGGATATGGTGTCAGTATGTGCGGCCTCCTTAGCTATGTGATGACGTCAGCGCGTTTCTGTTTAAGGTACGGGCACCTTAAACTCACAACGACGTGTCCGCCACTACAATTTGCATAGCGGAGTGTGTTATGTGAGCAAGCGTTGTAAAAGTGCCCTTTTTCACCACATTTTGAACAAACGGACTCTGATTTACAGGAGATCGTTTGGTGTCTTGTCTTGTAGCAACGTAGGCACTGGTAAGGGCGAATGTTATATTGTTTCTCCAGTTGGTTTGTATGCGTATGTGTGCCAAGGACCTTAATGCCTTGGTTTATTAGTGTTTTTGCTTGTTCCTCCGTGTACAATGTGAGCAAGGCCCAGAACTCATGTTTATTGTAGTAGAGGTCCTGTACCATGTCTGCACCGTACTCCTCCTGGAGAGGAGAGTAGCTCCTCTGTGCTGAAACCCAACCACAGGGGCTGGTGCGTCGTACTTGTATTTCGTGTTTTCGTTCTGTGTTAGGTAGTGTTGTGTAGTGCTTCGTATTTCCTAACGTGGTACTAGCATGTAAGTGGAAGTGCTGGTTGTCATTTATCGACCTGAAATTCAGTATCAGCCCAGTGTGCATGTTGGTGATTTAGATATGGGAACAAGTGGGCACCGTTAATCAAAAAGTTAACTTCGTTAACCAAAAAATTAACTTCGATAACCGTTAATCATTTAATTCTTTAAAATGTAACGGAAGTTACCGATAAATCGTTAAGGTTAATTTTTATTATAGAAAAAACAAAAAATCAGTTGTTGCTCTAAAACCACCTTTAAAAAGTGCTCTAGAACCCCAAAACTGGGGGGTTTTTTTGCTTTAGAGTTAAAAAGGCTGATTTCATAGTTTTTTACCTTTTTTAAGTTTTTAAAGGCTTTTAGAGCCAGATAATGGTAAAAAACTTAAATGAAACACAATATTATAAAAAAATATTGAGCAAGTGGCTGAAAAAAAGGAAAACACGATATATATGTATATATATATATATATATATATATATATATATATATATATATATATATATATATATATATATATATAAATAATTTGTTTTTTCCTCTTTTTCTCCTTCTCCAATTTGTTCATGAGATGCATGTTGCCCTTCATGAAAATTTGCATGTCAAACTTTTCATCATACAAGGATGATCTCTTGGCCCTTAAGATGTCCCATAGAGAACAGACGTTCCACTGCAGCACTAGATGGCATGGCTGTGTTGAACTTGAACAAGTCTAGCAACACTTGCTCACCCAAGAAGGCAGCATATGTCAGCAAGTCCTTGGAGTTCGACTCCAACCAGATCTTGACCAAGTTCTGGGCCTTGTTCTTGAGTGGTATGTGGCTCCTGCTGCTCTCGTTTGGCTGGGTTACACATCTGAAGAAGTCATCCTCCTCCTCCTCGTTGTTGTTGCCTCCACTGTTGCTGCCCATGGCCTCCTCTACCTTACCCTCCATGTTTTTCTCGTCATCCTTATCCAACCAGATGAGGCGAAACCTGGGGTGGAAGGCAGCAGCCAGCTGGCATTCCTCATCTCACAGGAGGGTCCTAAACCCTAGGGCCGATGCTTGCCTAAAGTGCGTTGACCAAGGGGTTGCAGTAGACGAGGTTCTTGTACTTTAAGTCCTTGAGCCTGAAGATTGTCTCAGCAACTATTGGCAGCAGAGTCCCAAGGAAGGCCTGTTCCTCCCTTTGGATCTTGTCGAGCGCTTTGGCCACGGGTGACATGACCTGGAAATAAAAGAATGGAGAATTAGTAAATTTTAGAAATTCAAAAAATAATAATATATATTATAATAATATATGATATTATTTTATTATTTATTTATTAACTTGGCATACTCCTTCACTAAGTTAACATCCTGGTCGTTGAGGCTGTTGACTTTCAACTTGGTCATGACTGTAGAGAACAGGCCTATGGGTATCCAGGATGGTGTTGAGGACCACCACAGAGTCATAGGTGGAGTTCCACCTCGTCGTGCTGGCTGGTGTCACAGTGATGCGATCCTGGTGGTTCCAGAGGGCACGTGCCTTGTCAATGGCAGCCCTGTATGGCCTCTTGAATACTGCACTCTGCAGTGCAGCATCTGCATCCTTGCTAGCCACTAGGTTGAAGGTGTGGGCTGGCAGGTTGATGGGATTGCCAACGACAGCGTCGACATCGTCAGACACAGCCAGGGAGTCTTCCAGGGAGACATGCTCTAACTCCTGCTCGTCCACGGATTCAACCAACAGGGTAGCCTCAGCAGTATCATCAGGGTCGGTGTCCACTGGCATGTCTGGCAGTATGTCATCCTCTGCCCCAAACTGGACAAAGGCCTTTACAAAGTTGCTACCATTGTCTGTGGTAGTCCTAGAATAGAAAGACAAAGTTTTTTTTATAAAATTATAGTCATTAAATATTATAATTGAATTGAGTTTATAAATAAAAATAATCTACAATTTATGTGAAAAAAAATTTGTGATACAAATTGTTAATATAACTAATAGACTAGTAGGCTAATAAGTAATATTAATATACTATCAACTATCTAACCTGGTGACTTTTTCCTCAATGTGGAATTCATAGTGAACGTTGACCATGGCCTGTGCAAGCACATCATAGGTATGCTGGCTTCTCAGCCTGATACACGCGAGCACTGTTTTTTGCCTCTGCCTGGTAGTGGAGTCCAACCAGTGGACAGTCATGCGCAGGTAGCCTTTCTTGTGAGCAGACCAGCAGTCAGCTGTGGTAGCCACCCACTTAACAGGGCCAAGAACTCTGAAATTTGAAAAAATATAAATTTTATTTTTTTAAGTTAAAATTTAAATATTGGGAATATAAATTAACTCGAGTATAAAAAAGATAAAATTATGTCAATTAATCAATTACCTGATCAAGTAATGCTTCAAGTCAGTATGCAAATCAACGATTCGCCTGCCCAGAGTCCTCCTCAACATGGAGCTCTCGCTGAGGTTCGGCGTCTTGATCAGAGTCTTGAACGTGTCAGACTCTACAACGTGGAGTGGCATGTGGCTACGAACAGGTCCACAATCCTTTGATCCACGGCATCCTGGGGTATGCCACTGCCAGTAGCAGCGATGCCAAAGGACTCAACAATGGTTTGCTGGCGTGCTTTCTTCCCATAAGTAGGTGAAAACAAACTCGATAATTACGAAGTGCTGCTGCCGCTGTTGGAATCAGAAGAAAACCTCTTCTTGGCTTTTCCACGAGATGAACCTGCTTTGACCTTCTCCTCAAACTGCATGAACTTGGCTGGGCGGGTCCTTTTGATGTTCTGCTTGAGGTTGTTGAGGCTTGTCATGTGCCCCTTGATTGGCACAGTCCTGGGCAGGCACAGCTTGCAGTCTAAAATCAACTTGTCTTCTTCCCTTGACTTGATAAAAAGTCGTTGTCTAGGTAGGGTCAGGGGTTCTGGGCACTAGCAGTTTCAACCTCGACGATGTCAACACTGTTAACATCTGTTGACTCAACAGATTCAAGTTCTTGAGATGCCATGATGACTTATAAAATTCAAAATGACACTAGTGTCTGTGACAGATTAAGTGATAGGTTTTGTAATGGTTTTCCGTTTTAGTTAGTTATTTATAAGAAATTAAATTAACTATATATGGAAAGAGGTTTATTAAATGAACTTGGCCCTACAAAACATCTGAGTAGAAAAGTGAACAAGTGCAAGGGACCGTAGCCAGCCTGCCGGCAATAGTAGCAATATAATATTTGTAATATTCTTTGTGCAATACGCAATAATAATGATAAATTTATAATAATATAGATAAGCACTGTATTTGAATTTTAAAGGTTCTAGATAGAGGGGAGTAGGAAAAGAGGCAGAGAAAAAAATAATAGCGTAGGCGAGTTGCGAACAGCTTCCCGCGTCGCTCGACCACTGTTAGCCAGCGGCGATTCCACTCGGTCATCCTGAGTCTCAAAAAAGACTCATTCAAACGAAGCTTTTAAGCCACTCGCTTGCACTTTTTCTACTCTATAAGGTATACCCGGGCCAATATATATTCTATTGAATCATTAATCAACATGCATTTTATATGGATATTAAGCTATATCATCAACTAAAGTCTAAAATCTGAAACAATATAAATATTTAAAACTATTATATAACATGTGGCTAATTAGTCATTATTAATTAACAAACCAGATCTTACAATATAGTAAATATTTTGGCTATGCAAATACTAATATATTATAATAATGAAACTTATTTTTTTTCTTTCAATTAACACTGTAATGGTATCGCTATAATCACATATACTCACGTTGTAACCGTAATAGCTCTCCAGAGTCAGGTGAAGCCGCTTTCTACAGGCACTTCCTTTTATTTATAGCTCTGCGTTGCATGTTATGGTGTAATATTTATTTGTTTATTAAAGAAACTTTAATTGATCTATTAATAGAAAATAATTGCTTCAATATCTAATTCATAAAATATTATTTTGAACTCACAATTCGAAATTTGATTGAAAAGTTATATCTGGGTTGAAATAATGACGCCTTTATTATTAAATATGCTCATGCTCTACATATTTATTTAAAACCTGAAAATAATAGAAACTTTTATATCGGGGTTGAAAGAATGACGCATACATTATTAAATATGCTCAGACTCTACATATTTATTTAAAATCTGAAAATAATAGAAACTGTTAAACGTTTAACGGTTTTTATAAATTTGGGGGGTTAGCTAACTTGAGATAACGAAAGTTAATTAGGCCGGTAATGATTTCCAAAGTTAATCTAAAAGTTAAATCGTTAACGAAAATGTTAACTTTGTTAATTAACAATTAACGGATTAACGGTTTAGTGCCTAGGTTTGAATATGGGGGTGTAGGGTCTGAGTCAGTTATGGTACTCTCTCTCTAGTTTTGCAGGCTGGGTTTAAGTGATCATCAGCTTCCTTACGGAATGAAGGAAAAAATATATATTTATATCTGGATTTTTTTATTCCTGTATATTATAGCCGGAATAAGCTTTTAAAATGGTGAACAAGGAATATAATTTTTCTTATTAAAACAACAATAATTTTCTAATTCTGACTGATTTTTACGCTAAGGTGTAAGAGTATATGTAGGTGAGGGGATAGAGAAAGGGTGTGTGGATACAGTGGAAAGTAGACCAGTGGTGAAAAGAGAAAGAAGTGTGGTAGGGTGCAAAGTGATGCTAGAGCCTGGTGATCAGGCCTATCGCTTTAATTTTTTTTTGTTTTGTAGTTCCATTGTTGTTTAGCATTTTGTTTATATATATATATATATATATATATATATATATATATATATATATATATATATATATATATATATATATATATATATATATATATATATATATATATATATATATAACATATATATAATATGGCGTTCAAGCCATTTTTCTTCAAATTAGTTAATGTAATTTGGTTATGCTGTGCGCGTTTGCTGTTGTTTTGGTAATTGCATTAATATTACTTACTATGTTTGTTTAGTGTCTTTGTTTTTTCGTATATTTTGTAATGTGTGTATTTTGTGTATTTTGTTTCTTCGTTGATGTCTTGTACGGTGTGTTTCCGTCTTCATCGGTAGTTTTTTTCTTCTTCGGTAAGTTTGTCTTCATCGGTGAGTTTTGTCAAAATCGGTGAGGTTTCACAATTTGGTTAGCTTGACTTGTCTGGGGTAAAAAAACGTCTCATCTTGCGTAGAACGGCACTTCTGCTCCGCCAGCTAAAGCCCCGGCGGAGCTTGGAAATCGAGCGCGACTTATAGCTCTTCTATTCTGGTCAATCATTTGGACGATTTCGTCGTCCAGTTCACGATTGACCTTTTTTAGCATATTCCTTGTCCGTTCTTCAATGACAATATTAATGGGAGTCAACCCCACCTCCCGGTGCAGCTTTTCTTGTCTTTTTCTTTCCAATCTGCGTGTACCTATAATTAGGTACGCGCATTTGTTCTGCACCACCTGTAGTCTCCTCTTCTGTGTCTTGAAGACACACGAGAGGGTGGAAGCAGGGTATAGCAACGCCGATCTTACAAGAGTAGTGTAGATCTTTTTCCTGTTGCTTTGGCGAAGATTTATGAATCTATATAGTCTTGACTGCAGCAGTGGCCTTGGTGATTCGTTCTTGGACGTGCTTCTTGTACCCGGTTGAGTTGATCTTCATGCCGAGTACATTGCATTCAGTGGTGTAGGGATATCGTCTATCCCCCACCCTGACGTCATTAAGTAGTCTCCTGCCTATGGGAACTACTTTGAACTTCTCCTGGTTGGCACGGATTTTGCACCAAGCCTCGTAGGTGTTTAGGTTTTCAATTTCTGCTGCTGTCATTCGAGCTTGCAAGGGCGCATTCCTCCATGGGCAAGTGATTATTTGGGTGAAATCATCGGCGAATTGAATGTTGAGGCAAGTGGGGTTTACAGGGGCTGGGACATCTGCAGTGTAAATCAGGTAGAGAGTGGGGGACAGGCACCCCCCCTGCGGGAGGCCCGCAGTGAGCGGAAACTTTGGCCCGTCCGTGCACTCTAAACTGATGTACGTCGCTCTCTCCATGACATAGTCACAGAGACTGATTTCTACACAAAAATTCACCTATATAAATAGTAATTTCATCTAAACTTAACTCTATAACATTTCAACCAATCAGGCGCCAGGATAGATTAAAATGTTACTGGAAGAAATCAACAAAAAATTTAGGCTCACAGAAAAGTTCACAGGCGGCAAAGGAGGAAAAGTCGAGGGTAAGGAAAGTCAAGAACGCCATCGATTTTCACCTTTTCTCCACGGGACTTCATGAACAAGATCTAATTTTGTACGGAGCTACGTATGGCCGACACAAGATTTCGTACCGCGTACTGGGGGGGGCTAACTTCCTGTTTACGAAGGAGAAATGTTGCAATGGGGAAAGTTTATCTTCCTATTTACAAAAAACGTTATTAACAGCGGGAAGTTTATCTTCCTATTTACAAAAGAGGGCTATTAACAGCGGGAAGTTTATCTTCCTATTTACAAAAGAGAGCTATTAACAGCGGGAAGTTTATCTTCCTATTTATAAAGTTCGATGTGTGAACCGTTTAAATTTCAAACAAATGTTTCCTAGGTTCATGTGTGAAACGTTTAAATTTTTCAATCAAATGTTTACTAGATTCGATCTTCGACCCCCACAGGGGTATCCAATTTTCGTGATATACGGAGAATTTCAGCGTAGGTTATCGTGAGTGTATTATCTGTTTTGTGGCGTAAGTGTAGGGCTGTGAGTTCAGCCATGTTTTAGGTGAGTGTGTACAGAGAGCGAAAGTTTCGTGTTTTCATTCAGAGAGGGGACACCTGCCCCAACGCCGGACTCACCCTGCGGAGTGAGACTGAGATAAGTGATGAGAATGATGAGTATGGACCTGGGCGGGCTCCTCAGAGGGTGCAAAAGCATAGCGGACTTGATGATAGGATGCGACCGAATCAACGATCCCAACCTGAGGGTGATGCCCCCTCGGTTGGGTTTTGATTATTCAGAGTTACCTCCGACATGCATGGAGACAGTTGCAATTCCCTCTATGGTCTTGAACGGAATTTCCGCAAGGTATGGTTAGTACCCCCCCGCAGTTCGTAACTCTGGCACATGTCCAGGTAGCATCTTAACCTCGGGTTCCGCAGTGGGCTAGGCCGCAAACCTCCTTTCCCCAAGGCGTGCAATTATGTCTTGTCAAGTGAAAGGCATAGTTGCAATAAGGCTGTGTAAAGAGTCTCGTCCAAGGTGAGAGTCCATTGGCGAAGGAAAGGGAAGGGAGGTATTTAAACCATCATTTTGGTGATGGCTCAAATGGTATTAATCTCCAGTGGAGGGGAGGAGGGAGCAGGTGATGACGAGGTGGAGATGGAGGTGGAGGTGGACGATGGCGACTGTCCCGGGCCGATGTACCTCAATGTGAGCAGGTTCGTATGGTTCTGGTGGCGTTTGCTCCTGGCTAGCCATTTTCGTTGCCTCCTGTTTCCAAGAGGCAAGATAAGTACAGAGCGAGGCGGCTAAGTCCGATTCCGAGAAGGTCCCAACGACGGATATGATTGGGTATTTTGTTATTGTTTATGTTTGAAAAAAATCAGCCAACGTAATACTAATGTCTGGTAAAATAAATTAAACATAAATGTCCCTTTAAAGTACGTATCAACGCTGATTGGTCAATTTGGGATTAGAGAATCAGCTAACGTAACGCTCATGATCGCGAGAATAAATTAAACATAAATTTGTTGTAAAAAAAGCTGTTTAACGCTGATTGGTTCATTTTGCACAACTTAAATCTTAGTAGAAAAAGTATATATAGAGCAGCATTTATCGCCGATGGCAGTTATTTCCGGAGACGCTAATCTCGAAGAGATTGATGAGGAGATAAACAAGATCACCAGCATTCTCATACAAGCCGACGAGAGTTGCGTCCCTAGAATCTCCTATAAAATGCTCCCACAACCTAAGTGGACAGACGAGATGAGAGAAATCGCCCAGGAACATAGAGAAATCTATAAAGAGATCGGTAGGTCAGGAACCAATAGGAAAAGGTCAGCCAGAATAAGGCATCTAGGAGAGGAACTGAAAAACATAATAATTGAAAAAAAAAGAAAAATCTGTAATGACATAATTGGGAGGCTGGACAGGAAAAACAACCCTGTAAAGTTTTAGAATAGCATCCGAAGAATTAGGGGATTGCCTCCCAGACCCAGAACCCAAGTCAAAGAAGGAGACGACATCATTGAGGACCCAGAGTCTTTCGGGAGAAAATTCAGAGCTCACTGGCAAGAGATTTTCATTATATCACCTGAGGAGAACGACGACTTCGACCAGGACTTCGAAGACCAATTGCTCGATAACCTCGGCACATAAGGTCCTTCAAGCAGAGGGCTCCAGGCTGGTCTGGGATTACGAAGAATAACCTCGTAAATGCCCCAAGGCAAATTATTCAGGGTTTGGCGAAAACGATGAACGCTGCCCTGAATACAGGCTACTTTCCTGACGGGTAAAAGATGGCCAAAATCATCTTTATCCCGAAAGGAAACAAACCCCCAGACCAGGTGGCTAACTATCGCCCGATCTCTCTTCTTGAGATACAAGGACAAATCTTCGAGAAGATTTT
Organism: Ceratothoa steindachneri; assembly: GCA_963969495.1. Classification (NCBI taxonomy): domain Eukaryota; kingdom Metazoa; phylum Arthropoda; class Malacostraca; order Isopoda; family Cymothoidae; genus Ceratothoa; species Ceratothoa steindachneri. The sequence goes on along the minus strand of OZ018329.1, from coordinate 68,247,693 downwards.
AGTAGATAGGCTACAAGCTCAACTGAGCGAGTTAGAACGCATAACCCCCAACAGCATGGATTCCGCGGAAAAGGGGGCACAGATACTGCCCTGGCGCTCCTAACAGAGAAAGTAGCATACACCCAAGCGAACAGGTTCTATGTAGACATTGTGTTGAGGGACGTGTAAAAGGCCTTCGATAAAGCCTGTTTGGAAGGACTTCAATACAAGATCCTGAACCTCCAGCTAGACCACATCCTGGAAAGGATCCTTTGTGACTTCGTCATGGACAGAAGGGCCTGTCTCATGATAGAAGGGTACAGAGGTCCTGAATTTAAACTAAAGGCCGGCGTTCCTCAGGGAAGCTGCCTGAGTCCTCTGCTTTACTTGGTTTTCACGATCGACCTCCCAACTCCGGTGCACAGGGACACGATGTATCTGCAATTCGCAGATAACATCATTCAAATTGTCCCATGCCCGGAGAGGAAAGCAAGGGCGCAGGCGGTTCACACTATAGCGGAAATCAAAAACATCAGCTGGTGCGGACGAGAGACGATGGAAGATCAGGACCAACAGGGACAAATTCAAGATCGTCCCGCTGAGCCGCGAGTTATCATGGCCCATCATCATAGATGGGAGGAGATACGGCTACTCCGCCTAAGGCACCGCCCTGGGCCTAAAAATCAGCAATTATGGACACTCGAGACACCACACGGAGAGGCGGAACCTGGCAAGGAGACAAATGTCCAAGCTATAAAGGTTTAGAGATCTTAGCTTGGCCAACATCAGGAATATATATCTGATGTATGTCCGGGCTAAGCTCATCTACCCCGCATTGTTTTCTCAAGCTGCCAGTAAAACCTTGTTGAAAAGGCTACAACGTATCTAGAGCACTGCTTCTCTGCTTATCAACAAAGTCAGAAGGCGTGATCAACTTAGGCAAAGAGATCTGCACAGGAGGAAACGTTTGGAGTCTATCACTGTCGTCAGCCAAAAACTTGGAAAAAAGGTCTGGTCCACTCTAACGAATGGTGTCATTCCTGAGCTACAGGGAACAGGCGGCAGGCTTAATATACCTGCAAGGCTACGGGCGAAAATCTCACGCCAACGTCGGTTCCCGAGCACAAAACTATGCACACAAGAAGTCATTACACCAATTTATACCTAAACAAAACACAACACAAGAAACACGAGGTAAATTGTCGGCAACTAGAGCTAACAAAGGTTTGAAAGCTGAAGGTTTGCAACAACAATAAATACAACTGATCATTAGAGAACAAAAAATAAGAAGAATACTAAATCTCATGAAATTACACAAACATAAGACAAAAAGATCTAACAAACAACACAAGCAAGGGTAAAAATAAATAACAAAAAAAAAAGTGAAGCCCCCCCCCCACCCACTTTAATTTTTACCTACTATTTCTTCTACTATCCCAACTTCTACTAAAAACTGAGTATATCTTCGATGGCAGTTATATTTCATGTTTGCCAGTTGTATACACGTCTACGCTCCTGCCTAATAAAGAAGTTGAATCCTGCTCCCAATTTCCTTTACCTTTAAAGGAAGCAACGATCACCTGATTAACCAGCCTACGAAACTACAAGAGAGAGATATATACCATTCCCGTACACCATAACTGGTGACCCATTTCGTCGAACAAACAGTATGATCATGCCAAAAAATGGCTTCACAAAGCGAACAACAAGTTTCTCGCTCTAACAACATGACATACTCCACCTCCATCGAGCCTCCCGTCTACAAAGTAGCAGCCGATACGGGATGGGGAAAATCATGGAGCGAATTCAACCACCATCGAGCATCCAGTCCTCAACCAAGCGGCCATTACGGGATGGTCGAAAATCGTGTATTTTTCTGCTTTACTGCCCGAGAGGGTGGAGCAAGTTCCACCACTAGCGAGCCTCCCGCCTTTACTTAAGTAGCCGTGGATCGAATTCCACCTAGGATCATTTCATCGAGCTCTGCGAGAATGCAGCAAGAATAATTCGAGCTCATGTCTACGCACCGGACTACTTCGAGCAACACAGGAACAAGGTTAAACTAGCAAACGAACTCACGCATTTCGTACGGGCACAGTTATTAAATTTTTATAATAGCAGTGCAATAGTGCTTTAAAAATCTCAGTGCGAACTAATTCAAAAGTGTAGATTCAGTGTTAAATTTCAAGTGCAAATAGTGAAAATTCCTAAATCCGGTGATAAAAATAATAATAGGAATGTTGTTACACTAAATTAAGTGTGTAATTTCGTGTATAGATTAATATAAAGTTAACTCCGCTACGTGTAGTTTAAAAAAATAGGGTGGTGGCTATAGAAAAGAAATGTCCATAAAAGAAAGAGGTTTAGTTCGCCATAAAAAACTGCGGCTATTACATGCGGAACGCATAATTAATGTCGTGTTGTGGACGCGCACGCGAAGCTGTAGGTATGCATAAAAATGGTACAAAACCCTCAGGAGCGCTTAAGAAATTAATACTGCAGTCAATAATAAAAGTCAATGATGGGCATAATAAAGTTGTGACACACACACACACACACACACACACACGTAAGCGTATTTTGTTCAGATTTAAGAGTGGCAGTTCCTGCGTCTGAACGCTCTAAATAACCTCTGATACTTAGGATACAATGAAAAATTTTACGTAGATGTATTTATTATAATATGGTAACGCACTCCGTGTTCTCGCGGGGAACTTCTGTGGTGCTGGAACTACATTATAGAAACGCATCTGACTCAAACCAACTCAAAGATGAGCCTTTTGAAATCTTTTAAATTCTATAATTGGTTCACAGTAAACCAAGGTAACATTCCATAGAATGGTAAATTAATAAGTGTTGTGACAGGAGCTCAGTTTACAAAATGTACATAATTCTTGTTTTATATTATAAATAAAAATTAGATGGCTTAGTTATATTAATTTCTTGTATTGTTGTGGCTGTATTACTTTATGCAAGAATTGCTAAAAATTTTTAAAGTAAAGTGACTCAAAATATACCTTATAGATGAACTTTTGTATGTATGATGAAATTGTATAATCGGGTAGAACATTATCTGAACTATGATTTCAGGTGAATATGATTGGGTATCTTGTTACCGTTTATGTTTGAAAAATCAGCCAACGTAACGCTAATGTCTGGTAGAATAAATTAAACATAAATGTTCCTTTAAAATTCGTCTCAACGCTGATTGGTCAATTTAGTATTAGAGAATCAACTACCGTAACGCCTATGAATGCGAGAATAAATTAAACATAAATTTGCTGTAAAAAATCTGTTTAATGCTGATTGGTTCATTTTGCACAAATTGAGTCTTAATAGAAAAAGTATATATAGAGCAGCATTTTATCGCTGATGGTAGTTATTTCCTGTTCGCCACATGTAAAGGGTCTTTCAACAAGGACGCTCGAGCGTTGTCAATCGATAATGGCAATGTTGTTAAAGCGACATCTGACAACCTCACTGTGAACTGTTTAGTACTACTTGGCAAATCATGATGGAAGGTTATAGCGCTGAACAGCGTGTGCAAAGCATCAAATGTTATTATCAAAATCAGTGCTCCGCTCGACAAACGTTCCGCGCATTACATGATTTCTATCCTCGCCACAATCGTCCTGCCGAGTCCAATGTTCGACGCTTGGTGGCCATATTAGAAACAAAAGTGTCGATCAACAACCAGCCAACATCCGTACGTCGCCGAAACGCAAGGTCGGCTGAAAACATCGCTGCCGTAAATGTGTGTGTACGGGAAAATCCGAGGCAGTCAATTTCTCGTCGTTCAAAAGAACTTGGCCTTTCTGCGACTTCAGTTTATAGAATTATGCGTAGGGACTGGGGTCTGCACCCATACAAAATCCAACTTATAAGGAAACTTAAGGTAAGCGACCATAGACAACGCCGTGGGTTCGCTAATTGGGCTCTAGAACAGTTGGAAGTTGCTTAAAATTTCCCCTCAAAAATCATCTTCAGCAACGAGGCCCATTTGTGGATGAATGAATTTGTGAAGCAAAATTGTCGGAATTGGGACGAAAACAATCCACATGAGATACACCAGCACCAATTGGATCCCAACAAAGTCACTGTTTGGTGCGGATTTTCGTCTAACGGAATCATCGGTCTGTATTTTTTTGAGAACGAAGATGGGATTGCCATAACTGTCAACGGCGAGACCTACAGATCGATGATAAGCAACTTCTTGTGGTCTCAACTTGATTATATGCCTGATATGGATACTGACGACATGTGGTTCCAACAGGACGGCGCTACATGCCACACTGCGCACGCCACGATAGACATTTTGCCCTAGCGATTTCAGGGCAGGGTCATCTCGCGCGGCGGCGGTGTCAACTGGCCACCGAGATCATGCGATTTAACGCCATTAGACTACTTTCTTTGAGGCTACCTTAAATCGCAGGTCTATGCGAATAATCCGCTAACAGTTGATGTCCTCAAAGTCAACATAACGAACACCATCCAGCAAATTCAGCCCGATTTATGCGACAAGGTCATCGAAAATTGGGCCTCCCGAATACGTTCCACCAAGCGAAGCCGCGGCGGACATTTGATCGACGTCATATTCCACACTTAATGCCATAAAATGTACTTTCAAATTTAAAATAAATTGACGGCATATATCACACACAACTTGTTTTATTTACATTTAAAAATTAAGCGACCTTATTGAAAGAACCTTTATATACGTCTACGCTCCCGCCTAATAAAGAAATTGAATCCTACTCCAAATTTCTTTTACCTTTAAAGGAAGCAATGATCACCTGATTTTCCAGCCTACGAAACTACAAGAGAAAGAGATACCATTCACGTACCCATAGGTGTGCCTACGAGCCCTGTTTCGTGTTCAGCAGTACCCTTCTTCCCGTCCTCTTCGTCATCTTTTGATCAGTGGCAATCTCTATCTCGGCCTCTGGGGCTCTGGGTGGGGACCATCTCACCTCCCTGGGTATTCCCGGGGTGTTGGCCCTCCCATTCTCGCCGTCTCCATGTTGGAGCGTTCGCCCTCCAAAGGTTTGTAGTGTTTTCTGGTGTTTCTTGAAAGGGTTTACTGACCCCCGTCTAATAAAGTGCCTGTTTCTAGAACATGCGTGTTCTCATGCGAACCAGCGTTCCATATATACTGATGGCTCGAATTCGGACTTCGGTATTGGGACGGCTGCGGTCTTCTGTGGGGTCCCTTCGGTCCGCTCTCCCTCTTGTACCATCCGTTTTTACCGCACAGTTGACGGCCATTCTTTTGGCCTTTAATTTTATTTTATCCCGTAATTCTTCGGATTTTATTGTTTTTAGCGATTCCCGGTTTGCTTTGGAGGCGGTTCGTTTTTTTTAGAAATGCCTCCCGTTACAGGGTGACCTTCTGTTGGGGTTCCTGGCAACGAGAAAGCCATTCGGCAGGCCCGTTCGGCTGCCCTCGAGTTCCCGGATGCCGGCGTCTCTGCCCTTTAGGAGCTCCTACCCCGTAATCAAGGCGCATATCTTTCGTTCGTTTGCAGCAGAGAGAGTGGGATTCGTTCTTCCCTTCTAAGCTGTCCCTTATTAAACGTTCTGTCCGTCTCTGGTCCTCTAGCTCTCAGCGACTTCAGTCTTAGGAGGTTGCTCATTGCTGGTTGGGAATTGGGCACACGCGACTCACCCTTGTTTTTAGAATGCGTGTCGTGTGCCTGTAATTTAAAGTATGCGTCTGTGTGTGTTGTGCCGTCTTCTTTTAGTCCTTTGCTTTTCCCAGGTTTATTGGGTTGTTTTCCATGCCCCCTGTGATCCTTTTCGGGCTACCCCGTTTTATCAGTGCTGCCATTGAGTTTCGATTAGGATTGGGCAGCTGTCTTCTTGTTTTCCTTAAACAAATAAATTATGTATCCCGTTCACTCAATAGCTCGTTGCGGTTGTAGTTGAGGCGATACCTCGGCGCTGCCCTCCATCCGTCTCCCCACAGGATACTCACCGCACACAACATAGCCTACGCCATGGACGCCCTCCGTAATATCTTCCTAACGAATTGGTGCTGTTTACCGATTCCCAAAGAATGATTTCTACAGTGCTCCTGCTCCACTACTAGTATCCGTCGTTCGATTGCCCTGCCACAGTGGGGAGCCTGGCAAGGAAGCAGTTTTACAAGCTCCTCTTCCAGCCTCCGGGCCAATACGCACAGTTGCACAAATATTTAAAGTTAATGCCTGGCTCTGGCCCGCTTACGCCTGGACCATACCAGGCTAATTAACTGATATCGTGTCCTGCGATAACTCTCCACACCTTTACCAACTACCGTACTACACACCATGTCCCACGCATATCCTTCCTAGTCGCCGGGTTTTTTTCTTTTCTCTTTTCCTACCCTGACTCAAAACGCGCATTTAATCCTGGTCGATGGTACCTTATTGTCCGTAATTAATATCGTCCCCTCCAAGTCTGCAACTAGACTTCCCCTACGATTTAACAGTGAAAAGCCTGGCTTAGGTCAAAGCAATATCGATAAAAAAATCCCGTAGTCTCGTACCACCCATTGAGCATTACCATAATACCCAATGAGCCTTCAATGGATTAAGGCAGGATTTAGCGGATATTTTTTATTTTTTTGTTTTTTAGGGGCCATCTGGTGACTGCCCAATTGGGCATAAGTCGCCGCAATCAAACAGCCTAGGTCGAGGCTACTTTAAAATAAAAAAATTTAAAACAAAACAACGATAAAAAGATGAAAACAATTAGGAAGTAAGGTCCGGCGTAGGGGGAAGTTCCCCCTCCCCCCGGCGCAGGAGCATGCGACCTACAAAGAAAACAACAATAACAAAAACAACAACAAAACCTTGTTAAATAAAAGGAAGAAGGCCGGCATCCCCCCCAAAAGTCTATCAGTCCACAAGTCAATTGGCAAGCACTCGTCCCGAGTACAAGAGGCAGTAAGTAGCGACCCCGCCCATCCCGGTACTGGACAGGTAACGTGAACGAAGATCACCCAGACTGGGACATTCAACAAGAATGTGCCGAACAGTCTGGGGGACAACGCAGTCTTCACAGTAGGGCGCTGGCGAGAACTCCATCAAGTGGCGGTGCGTCCCGCGAGTGTGCCCAATTCGGAGACGACAGAAAGATTTTTTTTTTTTTTTAAAAGCTCATCTGGCGACTGCCTACTTGGGCATTAGTCGCCGTATTAAAACTGGCCTAGTTCTAGGCTACTTTAAAATGAAATTAAAGAGAAAAAAAAAACAACACCCCAAAAGGGGGAAAGGAAGCAAGCTGGTGCGTCGGGGAGAGGTCCCCCCGGCGCAGGAGCGTGCAACTAAAGAAAAAAAAACAAACAAAAAACAAAACAAATGCAAAAAAACAACAAAAAAAACCAAACAAACCTTGCTTAAATAATAGGGAGAAGGCCGGCCTCCCCCAAGAAGTCAACAAGTCCACAAGTCAGTGTGCACGAATCTGTCTCAAGCACAAGGGACAGGCGGTAGCGACCCCGCCCATCCCGGTACTGGGACAGGTATCGTGCGCCAAGATAACCCAGACTGGGACATTCGACAAGAATGTGCCGAACAGTCTGGGGGACGACGCAGTCGTTGCAATAGGGCGCAGGCGAGCGCTCCATCAGATAGCGATGCGTCACACGAGTGTGTCCGATTCGGAGACGACAGAAAGCAACCTGAAGCCGCCGCGGCATTGGGGGATAGGTCCATGGGAACAGTCGCGGCGCAATGGCAGGCAACTTTAAGTTCCCTTCGACCGTCTCCCATCTTCTTTGCCAAGCAGTCCGAAGAGCTGCCCGTATTCCTGCCATGTAGTCGGTGTGAGGAAGAGCGAAACGCTGGTCCGGTCGCAGAGTCCTCGCGGACTCTTTGGCGCCCTCATCGGCGCGCTCATTCCCCGCAATTCCTACATGTCCAGGAACCCAGCAGAAGATAATCTCGACATCTGCCCGGCTCGCCAAAACCGTGGCGTTACGGATATCGCGAACCAGGGGATGCGGAGATTCCAATGCCCCGAGAGCACTCAGGGCGCTTTGTGAGTCGCTATAGATCACAATCCGGTCTCCGAACCGGGCACGTCGCGTAATCTCCCGTACCGAGTGGTGTATTGCCACCAGCTCGGCCGTGAAGACAGACGCAGTGCCTGGTAGAGCCCCGCTGACTTCAAACAGAGGGGATACGGCGTGGAAGCCGACCCCCTCTTGGGACTTGGAGCCATCCGTATACACTGGCACGGTACCAGCGTGACACGATGTGTGCTCCAAAAAGGTCGAACGCAATACTCCCGGCGCAGTACAAGCTTTGGGAGCAGAGGCGTGGCGACAAATAGCCAAATGTGGTAGCCTCCAGGGTGGCGTCCTGGGCAGAACCAGGGGCGCCACCGGCCCGAGAGCTATATCTACCTCTCGAAGGAGTTTCCTGGCCCTAAACCCAAAGGGCTTAGGGTATGACTGGCGTCTCTCGGCGGCATAGGCACCATCGAGATCAGCTGCGGATGCAGTGAGAGCTGTTGGCGACTGAGGGAGGCGCCGGGCTCGCGCGTACAGGCGAGTGATGCACTGCACGCGGCGCAGAGCGAGTGGCATCTCCCCAGCATCGACCAACAGGCCCTCAATGGGGGAAGTGCGGAAGGCACCGGTCGCAAGGCGAAGGCCGGTGTGGTGGATCGAATCCACCTTCCGCAATAAACGCTCGGCTGCGGATGCATAAAACTCACATCCGTAGTCGAGCTTCGAGCGAACAAAGGATCGATAAAAAAGTAAGGCGGTAGCCCTATCAGCGCCCCAAGCGCTAAACGTCACGGAACGGAGAATGTCCATGGCGCGGGTACAAGAGACCCTAAGGCTGCGAATATGAGCCTCCCAGGTGAGGCGTCGGTCGAATACAAGACCAAGGAAACGGTGCGACTCAACCACATCGAGGCGCACCCCATTAAGAAACAAATCTGGGTCGGGGTGAAGCCGTGGATGGCGGCAGAAGTGCACCACCTTAGTATTGGCCAAAGAAAACCGAAACCTGTGCGCTTCGGCATAGCGAGAGACGCGGTTCAATGCCTGTTGGAGTCGACGCTCCAGAGTTGGCATCTGGGCCGCGCCAAAAGAGATCGAAAGGTCGTCCACGTAGAGCGTAGCGAGAACATCTTCCGGCAGCACCGAGGTGATGCCGTTGATGCTCAGGGCAAAGAGTGTGACACTGAGGACACTTCCCTGCGGGACACCCTCTTCCTGCTCCTTTGGGCCGGAGAGGGCTCCCCCCACCCGTACGCGGAATCGACGATCTCGCAAAAATTCAGATATAAAAATTGGGAGGCGTCCCCTCGCCCCCATCGTGTGGAGAGTCTCCATGATACCGTATCGCCATGCGGTATCATAGGCCTTCTCCAGATCAAAAAACACCGTGGCGTAGTGCTGTCTACGAAGGAAAGCCTCGCAGACGGCACTTTCCAGTCGGAGCAGAGCATCCGACGTGGAGTGGAACTTACGGAAGCCACACTGTGCAGAAGACAGATGGCCTCCGCTGTCCAGGAAATAGGCTAATCTAACATTTACCAATTTCTCCATCAACTTGCACACGCAAGAGGTTAGAGAGATTGGGCGGAAACCGGTCGGAGTAGAGTGATCTCTCCCCGGCTTGCGAAAGGCGAGCACAGTAGCGATTCGCCAGGAGTCTGGGAGAAGACCTTCCACCCAGATCCTGTTGAACAAATCTAACAGAAAGGCAATGCCTCGCTCACCCAGGTGTCGAAGCATGGCGTACGGGACATCGTCCGGACCATGGGCGGTGTCCGCGCACGAAGCGAGAGCGGAACGCAACTCACTCACAGTAAACTTGTCGTTGAAGGGTTCTCCGCCTCTGGAGGTAAAGTCCAGCCGGCGGCCTTCCGCGACATCACGACGTGCATTGAATGCTGGCGGAGCAGCATCACGGCTAGAGAATGCGGAAAAAGCGGTCGCTAAGGATTCCGCCACGGACGCGGGGTCCGAGATTGCGGTCCCATTCTCCTGGAGAACGGGAGGGGGGTCCTGCGAGAACTTGCCCCGAATCCTTTTGACTCGCTTCCACACCTCAGCTAAAGGGGTCTTCCCGTTAAGTGAAGACACGTATGCCCGCCAAGAAGAGCGGCGGGCGTGCTTCGAAATATACCGGAACCTAGCCCTAGCCCGACGAAATTCAGTGACATTGAAATCGTTCGGGCGGCGCTTATAGCGCATGTAGGCATAACGCTTCTGTTTGAGGGCCGTCTCACACTCGGCCGACCACCATGGGAGTGGTCGGCGTGCAAAACGGCCAGACGTCCTAGGAATAGTAGTCAGGCCCACGGCGATGAGGTTGCCGGAGAAGAACTCAACGGCCTCATCTACCGACCTAAACTCCTCGACTGAGATAGAGAATTCAGTCATTTCCTGAAATGCAGGCCACCGCGCCCGCGCCAAGCACCACCGAGGTGGTCTCTCAGGCGGCAGTTGCCCTGAAAATGATATTTGAATGGGAAAGTGATCACTACCATGGAGGTCATCGACCACCCCCCAATCAAAATCAGGCTGTGCATCCGAAGAGCACAAAGATAGGTCAAGGCAAGAAAATGAAGCGGTTCTCGGACAGTGATGCGTAAACTCATCCACGTTTAGGACACCCATCTCAAGCTCTTCGATCAGATCGGCAAGGACTTGTCCCCTGGGATTTATGGAGTAATCTCCCCAGAGAGGATGCCTGCCGTTCAGATCTCCAAGCAAGAGATAGGGCCTCGGCAACCGTGCCACGACGCGGCGGAAGTCCCCCGCGTCGAAGTCAGCTGACGGTGGAATGTACGCAGAAATGATAGTATACCTCCTATCCAGGTGCAGCTGCACAGCCACTGCCTGAAAGGAGGTATCTAAAGAGAAAGGAAGAACGGAGACATCATGCCGGGTGTAAACCGCGCATCCCCCAGCCCGGCCATCCCGCGGTGGTGGGGTCGCAAGACCCTTATACCCCGGGAGGGCAGGCAGCGGGCACGCGCCTAGCATGGTCTCCTGCAAAAAAATAGCTAACGGGGAACGGGACGAGACGAGCCTCCGCAGCTCCTCCCAGTTGGCCCGGAGTCCACGGCAATTCCATTGAAGGAATATGCCCTCCAGGCCTAGCTCGGAGGAGACGCGGGGGCCCTCCTCGAATTGAAGACCCTCACGGGAATGGCCGTACGCTTCCCGGGGGCAGAACCCCGGGCGCTGTTGGCCGGACAAAGCGCTGAAGGCGCTGTCGCCTTCGAGGACATATTGGGGGAGGTTGGGCTCGCCATGCGAGTCTTTTCCTCCCTCCGCCTCGAAACCTTAGGCGGGCGTTGCGGCTTGGGAGGCGGGGGGCCCTCTTTTCGAGGAACCACCGTCTCCGAGCCACTCGCTCCACCTCGGGGCGTGGGCGAAGGGGCCGAAGCTCCTTTGTTGCTGTCCTCCTTTCGGGGAACAGCTTTAGGAACCCCGGAAGATGGCCTAGCGACCATCTTCAGGGGTGTTGCCTCCTGTGCGTCTAACGACTCTGTGGAGGCGCGTGGCCGTTTCGCCTTACGGGAAACGGTCACGCTGGGGGAAGAGGGGGGAGCCCTGGTATTAGCCGGGGCTGGGTGTGAACCCTTTTTGCCGCCAGCTCTACCAGGGGAGCGCCCGGGTGTAGTAGAGCCCGCAGAAGGGCTCCGAATGGGCGCGGAAACAACCGTGCTCGTTGGCCTGGATGGGCCAGGAGAAGAGGGTGCTTTTCTAACTATTGAGGCATATGACGTCCCAGGCAGAGCCGGGCGCGCCAGGACCAAGTCCTTAGCCTCGCGGAATGAGAGTCGATCCTGGGCCTGAACGGCCAGGATTTCTTTCTCAAGGAGATATGCACCACATTGCTTCGAAGAAGCAGGGTGCGGCTCTCCGCAATTGACACACTTGGCCACACACGATTTGGACTTATCGTGTGCGACCTTGGAGCAATTTACACAGCCTTCGGGTGACCCCGATTTTGCACGTCTACATGATCGATTCGTGTGGCCGAAGCGGTGACAGTAATAGCACCGCTGCGGCAGTGGCACGAATGCCTTCACGCGGTAGCGGTACCAACCGGCACGCACCGACTCAGGGAGCTTGTCACAGTCGAACGTGACGAAGAGTGTAGGGGTGGGTCTCGAGGCCCCTCCCTGTTTTCTCATCACACGTTCGACCTTGACCGCCCCATGGTCGGCCAGCTCTAGGGTGATGTCTTCTATGGAGTAGTCAACGAGTTCCCTCGCATAAACTACTCCTTTTACAAAGTTCATGGTAGAGTGCGGCGACACACTCACCGGGGTGCCATGAAGTGTCCGAAGAGCACTTATCTTGGCCGCCTCGGCGGGATTCGCCGCATTCGCCAGAAGGCTCCCGTCCGAGAAACGGGTTACCTTCGGCTCTCAACCAATTGCACTAGCTAATCCTCTCCTCTGATGGATCATGTTGCCCTTGGACAACATGGTGCCATCAGTGGAGCGAATAACGAGGAAGCGTTTGAAGCCAGCGGGCTCGAAAACGCCAGGTAACCTCTGAATCAGGGGCCCCGATGTCATCGAGGCTCCGCCCTGTGCACTCTTGGTCTTAGTCAGGGGCTCCGCACACGAGGGGGTAGAGGGGCCGGATGTGCCGATCATGGCTTGGTCGCCTACCAAAGTGGCAGCAGACCCATCCGTCCCCGCAGCCCCCGCGGATGGAGAGGAGCCCCGAGTCTTTTTCGTCCTTTTAGTCTTTTTCTTTTTTGGAGAGGAGGGCGGGGAATGAATCCGCTTTTCACCTCCGCCGGCAGAAGCCCCTAGGCCAGATGGACCGGCCTCAGCCAGGTCCCTCTCCGAAATGGAGAAGGTCCTGGTTGTCGTAGGGGCACCTGTCGGAGGAGATCCCTCCCCTCCTTCTACTGCCTCGGAGCCCTCAGCCATTTGAGGAGGACCTTGCATAGGGGCGGACTCGGGTTCGGTGCTTGGCGCCGAGCCCGAATTCCCCCCCATGGAAGGCCCTACCGTCTGAGGCTGGGTCTCCTCAAGGACCATGTCTATCACGGGAGGGGCCTCCAGTTGGCCATCCCCTCCCAGGACATTGCAGGTCCCCTTGGCAGTGTCGCCAGTCTTGTTTGGGGAGGCACAGGCCTTGACCCCGGCAAGGTTTAATATTTTTGCCAGCAGGTCTTTTGAGGGAAGCGACCGAAGGGGCCTGGCTTCCCTCTCCCCCCTAAGGGGGTTTGCCCTACCGAGCCGCTTTGATGGGGAGCGGCTGGCTAAGGGATTCCTGCTGGCTTTCTTGGCAGTCCCCTTGGAAAGAAAAGAGGGGACTGTGGCTGGTAAAAGCGAGGTGCCCGAAAGCACCTCCAAAGAAGGGGGTGCAGGGGGAGTCCCCTACACCCGTAGGGGTAGGAGAGGAGTAAGCCTCCTCTCCGGTTAGAGAAATATGGAGGGTCCCCTGTGCAAGCACAGGGGGGGGGGACCTCCATTTTTTTGCTGGAGCTGCCCGAGGGCGGCTCCGTTGTTCTTGGGGAAGTTGGGGGTTGGGTTTTTTGGGTGTGATTTTCATCATTGGGCATGGTGACCCTTCTTTTAATACGGGATGCAATAGCGCACACCTCTCGTAGTAGCCCGCAACGCGAGAGGTGCTTACAGGCCCAGCAGAGCCAGGCGCCGCCATTTGGGACCACCCCTCCCGCCTGGTGGCCTGGCAGTCCATCGGCATGGCGGCTCCACCTTGGACACGGCGTATAAATGATAGATTTTGAAGACGAGAGGAAAAGGGATGTGAGGAAGGTATGGGTGGGGATGAAGCAGGTAGTTAAAAACCAGCCACCCCAGACCGGAGCTCAGGGGTTAGGGAACATTGTCCCCCACCCCCTCAGCCCCGATGCGGGACGGTTGGCTGAAAAGGTCAGCATCTACCCTGTGAAATTAGAGGCTGACCAGAGAAAGTTGTGGGAGAGGTTCTGTGAAAAGAGAGGAAACAAGTGTTTTGAAGGAAGGAAGAGAGGCTAGGCTGGGGCCGGACGGGGTGCTGAGTCCCGTCAGCACGGCGGCCAGAATAGCAAATCGTCGCGCCCCTTACGGGGGAGACGACAGAAAGAAACCTGAAACCTTTGGGGCGGTGAGGGGTAGGTCCATGGGAACAGTCGCGGCGCAATGGCACTCAACTTTAAGTTGCCTTCGACCATCTCCCATCTTCTTTGCCAAGCAGCCCGAGGAGCTGCCCGTATTCCTGCCATGTAGTCGGAGTGAGGAAGAGCGAAACGCTGGTCCGGTCGCAGAGTCCTCGCGGATTCTTTGGCGCCCTCATCAGCGGAGTCATCCCCCGCAATTCCTATATGTCCAGGAACTCAGCAGAAGATAATCTCGACATCCGCCTGGCTCGCCAGAACCGTGGCATCACGGATATCGCGAACCAGGGAATGCGGATATTCCAATGCCCCAAGAGCACTCAGGGCGCTTTGTGAGTCGCTATATATCACAATCCAGTCTCCGAACCGGGACCGTCGCGTAATCTCCCGTACCGAATGATGTATTGCAAAGCGCTGTCGCCTTCGAGGACTTATTGGGGGAGGTTGGGCTTGCCATGCGAGTCTTTTCCTCCCTCCGCTTCGAAACCTTAGGCGGGCGTTGGGCTTCGGCGGCGGGGGCCCCTCTCTTCGAAGAACCACCGTCTCCGAGCCACTCGCTCCACCACTAGGCGTGGGCGAAGGAGCCGAAGCTCCTTTGTTGCTGTCCTCCTTTTCGAGGACAGCTTTAGGAACCCCAGAAGATGGCCTGGGGAACAACTTCAGGGGTGTTGCCTCCTGTGAGTCTAACGACTCGGTGGAGGCGCGTGGCCGTTTCGCCTTACGGGAAACAGTCACGCTGCGGGAAATGGGGGGAGCCCTGGTTTTAGCCAGGGTTGGATGTGAACCTTTTGTGCCGCCAGCTTTACCACGGGAGAGCCTGGTTTGAGTAGAGCTCGCTGAAGGGTTCCGAATGGGCGCGGAAACAACCGTGCTCGTTGGCCTGGATGGGCTAGGAACAAAGGGTGACTTTCTAACTATTGGGGCATATGACGTCCCAGGCAGAGCCGGGAGCGCCAGGACCAAGTACTTAGCCTCGCGAAATGAGAGTCGATCCTGGGCCCGAACGGCCAGGATTTCTTTCTCAAGGAGATATGCACCACATTCCTTCGAAGAAGCGGGGTAAGGCTCTCCGCAATTGACACACGATTTAGACTTATCTTGTGCGGCCTTGGAGCAATTTACACAGACTTCGTGTGACCCTGACTTTGCACGTCTACAAGAACGATTCGTATGGCCGAAGCGGTCGACAGTAATAGCACCGCCGCAGAAGGGGCACTAATGCCTTTATGCGGTGGCGCTACCAACCGGCACGCATCGACTCAGGGAGCTTGTCACAGTTGAACGTGACGAAGAGTGTAGAGGTGGGTCTCGAGGCCCCTCCCTGTTTTATCATCACACGTTCGACCTTGACCGCCCCATGGTCGGCCAGCTCTAAGGTGATGTCCTCAATGGAGTAGTCAACGAGTTCCCTGGCATAAACTACACCTTTCACAAAGTTCATGGTAGAGTGCGGCGTCACACTCACCGGGGTGCCATGAAGTGTCCGAAGAGCACTTATCTTGGCCGCCTCGGCGGAATCCGCCGCATTCGCCTGAAGGCTCCCGTCGGAGAAACGGGTCACCTTCGGCTCTCTACCAATTGCACTAGCTAATCCTCTCCTCTGATGGATCATGTTGTCCTTGGCCAACATGCTGCCATCAGTGGAGCGAAAAACGAGAAAGCGTTTGAAGCCAGAGGGCTCGAAAACGCGAGGTAACCTCTGAATGAGGAGCCCCGACGTTATCGAGGCTCCGCCCTGTGCACTTTTAGTCTTAGTCGAGGGCTCCGGTCCCGGTGGGACAGAGAGGCTGGATGTGTCGATCTTTGCTTAGTTGCCTACCAAAGTGGCAGCAGACCCATCCGTCCCCACGGATGGAGAGGAGCCCCGAGTCTTCTTAGACTTTTCTTATTTTTTTTCTTTTTACGAGGGCGGGGAATGAACCCACCGCTCCCCTCCGCCGGCAGGAGCCCCCAGGCCAGATGGACCGGCCTCAGCCAGGTTCTTCTCCGAATTGCAGAAGGTCCTGGCAGTCGTAGGGAAACCGGTCGGAGGAGATCCCTCCTCTCCTTGTACTGCCTCGGAAAGCCTAGCCGTTTGAGGAGGACCTTGCATAGGGGCGGATTCAGGTTCGGTGCTTGGCGCACAGCCCGGATTCCCTCCCATGGAAGGTCCTACCGTCTGAGGCTGGGTTGCCTCAAGGACCATGTCTATCTCAGGGGGGAGCCTCTAGTTGGCCATCATCGCCCCAGGACATCGCAGGTCCCGTTGGCAACGTCACTAGTCATTTCTGGGGAGGCACAGGCCTTGACCCAGGCAAGGTTAAGTATTCTTGCCAGCAGGTCTTTTGAGGGAAGTGACCGAAGGGGCCTAGCTTCCCTCTCCCCCTAAGGGGGTTTGCCCTACCGAGCCGCTTTAATGGGGAGCGGTCGGCTACGGGCTGCCTGATGGCTTTCTTGGCAGTTCCTTTGGAAAGAAAAGGGGGGACTGTGGCTGGTAAAAGCGAGGTGCCCGAAAGCACCTCCAGAGAAGGGGGTGCAGGGGGTCCCCTACACCCGTAGGGGTAGGAGAGGAGTAAGCCTCCTCTCCGGTTAGAGAAGTTTGGAGGTTCCCCTGCGCAAGCACAGGCAAGGGGGGGGGGGCCTCCATTTTTTTGTGGATCTGCCCGAGGGCGGCTCCGACATTGGAACTGGGGAAATTAGGGAGAGATTTTTTATTTCTTCATCATTGGGCATGGTGACCCTCTTTTGATTACGGGATGCAATATTTTTTTTTTTTTTATTAAGCGGCTATCTGGCGACTGCCGACTTAGGCATTAGTCGCCGTAAACAAACAGCCTAGTTCTAGGCTCCTTTAAAAATTAAACAGGAAACAATAAAACGAAATAACAATAAAAAAGCAATAACAAAAACAATAACAAAAACAACAACAACAATTAAACTGTGTTAAATGAAAGGGAGAAGGCCAGCCTCCCCCCAAAAGTCAATAAGTCCACTATTCATGGTGCACGCACTCGTCCCGAGTACAAGGGACAGGCGGTAGCGACCCCGCCCATCCCGGTACCGGGACAGGTATCGTGCGCGAAGATCACCCAGACTGGGACATTCGACAAGAATGTGCCGAACAGTCTGGGGGACGACGCAGTCGTTGCAATAGGACGCAGGCGAGCGCTCCATCAAGTATCGATGCGTCACACGAGTGTGTCCGATTCGAAGACGACAACCTGAAGCCGCCGCGGCATTGGGGGATAGGTCCATGGAAACAGTCGCGGCGCAATGGCACGCAACTTTAAGTTCCCCTCGACCGTCTCCCATCTTCTTTGCCAAGCAGTCCGAAGAGCTGCCCGTATTCCTGCCATGTAGTCAGTGTGAGGAAGATTTTTTTTTTTTTTTAATTAAGCGGCTATCTGGCGACTGCCGACTTAGGCATTAGTCGCCGTAAACAAACAGCCTAGTTCTAGGGTACTTTAAAAATTAAACAGGAAACAATAAAACGAAATAACAATAAAAAAGCAATAACAAAAACAATAACAAAAACAACAACAACAATTAAACTGTGTTAAATGAAAGGGAGAAGGCCAGCCTCCCCCCAAAAGTCAATAAGTCTACTAGTCATGGTGCACGCACTCGTCCGAAGTACAAGGGACAGGCGGTAGCGACCCCACCCATCCCGGTACCGGGACAGGTATCGTGCGCGAAGATCACCCAGACTGGGACATTCGACAAGAATGTGCCGAACAGTCTGGGGGACGACGCAGTCGTTGCAATAGGGCGCAGGCGAGTGCTCCATCAAGTAGCGATGCGTCACACGAGTGTGTCCGATTCGAAGACGACAGAAAGCAACCTGAAGCCGCCGCGGCATTGGGGGATAGGTCCATGGGAACAGTCGTGGCGCAATGGCACGCAACTTTAAGTTCCCCTCGACCGTCTCCCATCTTCTTTGCCAAGCAGTCCGAAGAGCTGCCCGTATTCCTGCCATGTAGTCAGTGTGAGGAAGAGCGAAACGCTGGTCCGGTCGCAGAGTCCTCGCGGACTCTTTGGCGCCCTCATCGGCGCGCTCATTCCCCGCAATTCCTACATGTCCAGGAACCCAGCAGAAGATAATCTCGACATCTGCCCGGCTCGCCAAAACCGTGGCGTCACGGATTTCGCGAACTAGGGGATGCGGAGATTCCAATGCCCCGAGAGCACTCAGGGCGCTTTGTGAGTCGCTATAGATCACAATCCGGTCTCCGAACCGGGCACGTCTCGTAATCTCCCGTACCGAGTGGTGTATTGCCACCAGCTCGGCCGTGAAGACAGACGCAGCGCCTGGTAGAGCCCCGCTGACTTCAAACAGAGGGGATACGGCGTGGAAGCCGACCCCCTCTTGGGACTTGGAGCCATCCGTATACACTGGCACGGTACCAACGTGACACGATGTGTGCTCCAAAAAGGTCGAACGCAATACTCCCGGCGCAGTACAAGCTTTGGGAGCAGAGGCGTGGCGACAAATAGCCAAATGTGGTACCCTCCAGGGTGGCGTCCTGGGCAAAACCAGGGGCGCCACCAGCCCGAGAGCTATATCTACCTCTCGAAGGAGTTTCCTGGCCCTAAACCCAAAGGGCTTAGGGTATGACTGGCGTCTCTCGGCGGCATAGGCACCATCGAGATCAGCTGCGGATGCAGTGAGAGCTGTTGGCAACTGAGGGAGGCGCCGGGCTCGCGCGTACAGGCGAGTGATGCACTGCACGCGGCGCAGAGCGAGTGGCATCTCCCCAGCATCGACCAACAGGCTCTCAATGGGGGAAGTGCGGAAGGCACCGGTCGCAAGGCGAAGGCCGGTGTGGTGGATCGAATCCACCTTCCGCAATAAACGCTCGGCTGCGGATGCATAAAACTCGCATCCGTAGTCGAGCTTCGAGCGAACAAAGGATCGATAAAAAAGTAAGGCAGTAGCCCTATCAGCGCCCCAAGCGCTGAACGTCACGGAACGGAGAATGTCCATGGCGCGGGTACAAGAGACCCTAAGGCTGCGAATATGAGCCTCCCAGGTGAGGCGTCGGTCGAATACAAGACCAAGGAAACGGTGCGACTCAACCACATCGAGCCGCACCCCATTAAGAAACAAATCTGGGTCGTGGTGAAGCCGTGGATGGCGGCAGAAGTGCACCACCTTAGTCTTGGCCGAAGAAAACCGAAACCTGTGCGCTTCGGCATAGCGAGAGACGCGGTTCAATGCCTGTTAGAGTCGACGCTCCAGAGTTGGCATCTGGGCCGCGCCAAAAGAGATCGAAAGGTCGTCCACGTAGAGCGTAGCGAGAACATCTTCCAGCAGCACCGAGATGATGCCGTTGATGCTCAGGGCAAAGAGTGTGACACTGAGGACACTTCCCTGCGGGACACCCTCTTCCTACTCCTTTGGGCCGGAGAGGGCTCCCCCCCACCAATACGCGGAATCGACGATCTCGCAAAAATTCAGATATAAACATTGGGAGGCGTCCCCTCACCCCCATCGTGTGGAGAGTCTCCATGATACCGTATCGCCATGCGGTATCATAGGCCTTCTCCAGATCAAAAAACACCGTGGCGTAGTGCTGTCTACGAAGGAAAGCCTCGCAGACGGCACTTTCCAGTCGGAGCAGAGCATCCGACGTGAAGTGGAACTTACGGAAGCCGCACTGTGCAGAAGACAGATGGCCTCCGCTGTCCAGGAAATAGGCTAATCTAACATTTACCAATTTCTCCATCAACTTGCACACGCAAGAGGTTAGAGAGATTGGGCGGAAACCGGTCGGAGTAGAGTGATCTCTCCCCGGCTTGCGAAAGGCGAGCACAGTAGAGATTCGCCAGGAGTCTGGGAGAAGACCTTCCACCCAGATCCTGTTGAACAAATCTAACAGAAAGGCCATGCCTCGCTCACCCAGGTGTCGAAGCATGGCGTACGGGACATCGTCCGGACCATGGGCGGTGTCCGCGCACGAAGCGAGAGCGGAACGCAACTCACTCACAGTAAACTTGTCGTTGAAGGGTTCTCCGCCTCTGGAGGTAAAGTCCAGCCGGCGGCCTTCCGCGACATCACGACGTGCATTGAATGCTGGCGGAGCAGCATCACGGCTAGAGAATGCGGAAAAAGCGGTCGCTAAGGATTCCGCCACGGACGCGGGGTCCGAGATTGCGGTCCCATTCTCCTGGAGAACGGGAGGGGGGTCCTGCGAGAACTTGCCCCGAATCCTTTTGACTCGCTTCCACACCTCAGCTAAAGGGGTCTTCCCGTTAAGTGAAGACACGTATGCCCGCCAAGAATAGCGGCAGGCGTGCTTCGAAATATACCGGAACCTTGCCCTAGCCCGACGAAATTCAGCGACAGTGAAATCGTTCGGGCGGCGCTTATAGCGCATGTAGGCATAACGCTTCTGTTTGAGGGCCGTCTCACACTCGGCCAACCACCATGGGAGTGGTCGGCGTGCAAAACGGCCAGACGTCCTAGGAATAGTAGTCAGGCCCACGGCGATGAGGTTGCCGGAGAAGAACTCAACGGCCTCATCTACCGACCTAAACTCCTCGACTGAGATAGAGAATTCAGTCATTTCCTGAAATGCAGGCCACCGCGCCCGCGCCAAGCACCACCGAGGTGGTCTCTCAGGCGGCAGTTGCCCTGAAAATGATATTTGAATGGGAAAGTGATCACTACCATGGAGGTCATCGACCACCCCCCAATCAAAATCAGGCTGTGCATCCGAAGAGCACAAAGATAGGTCAAGGCAAGAAAATGAAGCGGTTCTCGGACAGTGATGCGTAAACTCATCCACGTTTAGGACACCCATCTCAAGCTCTTCGATCAGATCGGCAAGGACTTGTCCCCTGGGATTTATGGAGTAATCTCCCCAGAGAGGATGCCTGCCGTTCAGATCTCCAAGCAAGAGATAGGGCCTCGGCAACCGTGCCACGACGCAGCGGAAGTCCCCCGCGTCGAAGTCAGCTGACGGTGGATTGTACGCAGAAATGATAGTATACCTCCTATCCAGGTGCAGCTGCACAGCCACTGCCTGAAAGGAGGTATCTAAAGAGAAAGTAAGAACGGAGACATCATGCCGGGTGTAAACCGCGCATCCCCCAGCCCGGCCATCCCGCGGTGGTGGGGTCGCAAGACCCTTATACCCCGGGAGGGCAGGCAGCGGGCACGCGCCTAGCATGGTCTCCTGCAAAAAAATAGCTAACGGGGAACGGGACGAGACGAGCCTCCTCAGCTCCTCCCAGTTGGCCCGGAGTCCACGGCAATTCCATTGAAGGAATATGCCCTCCAGGCCTAGCTTGGAGGAGACGCGGGGGCCCTCCTCGAATTGAAGACCCTCACGGGAATGGCCGTACGCTTCCCGGGGGCAGAACGCCGGGGGCTGTTGGCCGGACAAAGCGCTGAAGGCGCTGTCGCCTTCGAAACCTTAGGCGGGCGTTGCGGCTTGGGAGGCGGGGGGCCCTCTTTTCGAGGAACCACCGTCTCCGAGCCACTCGCTCCACCTCGGGGCGTGGGCGAAGGGGCCGAAGCTCCTTTGTTGCTGTCCTCCTTTCGGGGAACAGCTTTAGGAACCCCGGAAGATGGCCTAGCGACCATCTTCAGGGGTGTTGCCTCCTGTGAGTCTAACGACTCTGTGGAGGCGCGTGGCCGTTTCGCCTTACGGGAAACGGTCACGTTGGGGGAAGGGGGGGAGCCCTGGTTTTAGCCGGGGCTGGGTGTGAACCCTTTTTGCCGCCAGCTCTACCAGGGAAGCGCCCGGGTTGGGTAGAGCCCGCAGAAAGGCTCCGAATGGGCGCGGAAACAACCGTGCTCGTTGGCCTGGATGGGCCAGGAGCAGAGGGTGCTTTTCTAACTATTGAGGCATATGACGTCCCAGGCAGAGCCGGGCGCGCCAGGACCAAGTCCTTAGCCTCGCGGAATGAGAGTCAATCCTGGGCCTGAACGGCCAGGATTTCTTTCTCAAGGAGATATGCACCACATTGCTTCGAAGAAGCAGGGTGCGGCTCTCCGCAATTGACACACTTGGCCACACACGATTTGGACTTATCGTGTGCGACCTTGGAGCAATTTACACAGACTTCGGGTGACCCCGATTTTGCACGTCTACATGATCGATTCGTGTTGCCGAAGCGGTGACAGTAATAGCACCGCCGCGGCAGTGGCACGAATGCCTTCACGCGGTAGCGGTACCAACCGGCACGCACCGACTCAGGGAGCTTGTCACAGTCGAACGTGACGAAGAGTGTAGGGGTGGGTCTCGAGGCACCTCCCTGTTTTCTCATCACACGTTCGACCTTGACCGCCCCATGGTCGGCCAGCTCTAGGGTGATGTCTTCTATGGAGTAGTCAACGAGTTCCCTCGCATAAACTACTCCTTTTACAAAGTTCATGGTAGAGTGCGGCGTCACACTCACCGGGGTGCCATGAAGTGTCCGAAGAGCACTTATCTTGGCCGCCTCAGCGGGATTCGCCAGAAGGCTCCCGTCCGAGAAACGGGTTACCTTCGGCTCTCTACCAATTGCACTAACTAATCCTCTCCTCTGATGGATCATGTTGCCCTTGGACAACATGCTGCCATCAGTGGAGCGGATAACGAGGAAGCGTTTGAAGCCAGCGGGCTCGAAAACGCCAGGTAACCTCTGAATGAGGGGCCCCGATGTCATCGAGGCTCCGCCCTGTGCACTTTTGGTCTTTGTCATCGTCAGGAGCTCCGTACCCGGGGAAGCAGAGGGCCCGGATGTGCCGATCTTGGCTTGGTCGCTTGCCAAAGTGGCAGCAGACCCATCCGTCCCCGTAGCCCCCGCGGATTGAGAGGAGCCCCGAGTCTTCTTCGTCTTTTTGGTCCTTTTCTTTTTTGGAGAGGAGGGCGGGGAATGAACCCGCTTCTCACCCCCGCCGGTAGAAGCCCCCAGGCCAGATGGAACGGCCTCAGCCAGGTCCTTCTCCGAAATGGAGAAGGTCCTGGTGGTCGCAGGGGCATCATCCGGAGGAGATCCCTCCCCTCCTTGTACTGCCTGAGAATCTACAGCCGTTTGATGAGGACCTTGCATAGGGGCGGATTCGGGTTCGGTGCTTGGCGCCGAGCCCGGATTCCCCCCCATGGAAGGCCCTACCTTCTGAGGCTGGTTTTCCTCAAGGACCATGTCTATCACAGGAGGGGCCTCCAGTTGGCCATCCCCTCCCAGGACATCGCAGGTCCCCTTGGCAGCGTCATAAGTCTTTAGTGGGGAGGCACAGGCCTTGACCCCGGCAAGGTTTAATATTTTTGCCAGCAGGTCTTTTGAGGGAAGCGACCGAAGGGGCCTGGCTTCCCTCTCCCCCCTAAGGGGGTTTGCCCTACCGAGCCGCTTGTACGAGGGGCGGTCGGCAATGGGCTGCCTGCTGGCTTTCTTGGCAGTCCCCTACGAAAGCAAAGGAGGGACTGCCGCTGGAGATAGGGAGGTGCCCGAAAGCACCTCCAGAGAAGGGGGTGAGGGGGAGTCCCCTACACCCGTAGGCGTAGGAGAGGAGTAAGCCTCCTCTCCGGTTAAAGAGGTATGGAGGGTCCCCTGCGCAAGCAAAGGGGGGGGGACCTCCATCTTTTCTGTGGAGCTGCACGAGGGCGGTTCCGTTGTTTTAGGGGGAATTAAGGGAAGATGGTTTTTTTTTTCATCATTGGGCATGGTGACCCTCTTTGTTTTACGGGACGCAATCGCTCACCACCTCTTGCAGTAGCCCGCACTGCAAGAGGTGCTTACAGGCCCGGCAGAGCCAGGCGCCGCCATTTGGGACCACCCCTCCCGCCTGGTGGCCTGGCAGTCCTTCGGCATGGCGGCTCCACCTTAGACACGGCGTAAAACAGATAGAATGTGAAGAGGAGAGGAAAAGGTATGTGAGGAAGGTATGGGTGGGGATGAAGCAGGTTGTTAAAAAACTCCCATCCCGAACCGGAGCTGAGGGGTTAGGGAACAATGTCCCCTCCCCCCTCAGCCCCCATCCGGGGTGGTTGGCTTGAGAAGAAGGTCAGCATTCTACCCTGTGAAATTAGAGGCTGACCAGAGAAAGTTGTGGGAGGTTGTATGAAAAGCGACGAGGTAGGGGAGAAATCGGGCTATCTGAAGGAAGGAAGAGAGGCTAAGCTGGGGCCGGACGGAGCGCTGGATCCCGTCAGCACGGCGGCCAGGATGGCAAATCGCCGCGCCCCTTACGGGGACGGGATGCAATAGCTCATCACCCCTCGCAGTAGCCCGCCCTGCTTCGGGTGCGTACAGGCCTGGCAGAGCCAGGTGCCGCCATTCAGCACCACCCCTCCCGCCTCGTGGCCTGGCAGTCCGTCGGCATGGCGGCTCCACCTTGGACACGGCGTAAAAAACAAAGATAGATGGTGAAGTGAGAAGGAAAGGGGATGTGAGGAAGGTATGGGTGGGGATGAAGCAGGTTATTAAAAACCAGACCGGAGCTCAGGGATTAGGGAACCTTGTCCCCTCCCCCCCGAATCCGGAGGGTTGGCTGAGAAGGTCAGCATCTACCCTGTCAAATTAGATGCTGACCAAAGAAAGTTGTGGGAGTTGTTGTCTGAAAAGCGACGAAGTAGGGGAGAAATACAGGCTGTGTGAAAGAAGAAGAGGCTAAGCTGGGCTCGGACAGGGTGCTGAGTCCTGTCAGCATGCCGGCCTGGATGGCAAATCACCGCGCCCCTTGCGGGAATTTGGCGGAGAACGTGAGGCGGTTAGCGCCCTCTGTAGGGTAGAGCTCCCAATATCCACTCATATGAGACCCATTCAGCCCTCCCTGAACAAAAGCAGATCTGAGCTAAGGAACCACGGTAGACACTTCCATGTGTCATAGGGTGGTGTTCGCCATAGATTATAGTGTGGTCCCTCCATGAACACCCATTAATTCCATCATGAGACAGTACGAGTATTCTTCCGGCAACGCCTATAGGTGTGGTTGACACAAAAAGTTTAGCGAAAATTTATTTTTTTAGATTGATATAAATGAACACGAGAAAAATGAGAATATATATGAAGTACACAGAATTCAACTGTAAAAACAACGAACTGGGGTATAAAAGTGTTGAGTACAGAAAACTAGAACTCTAATCCTTATTACAAAATAAATCAATTTGAGACAAATGCAATACAATCTAAGTAAAAATATATATTTCCTTTTACAATACAATGGCACCAAACTTGTCAATAGACTCCACATTTTACAAACACAAGAGTAAATTAATCAATTCGAAAGAACGGCCTAAGGAAGGAAACCAAAATGAATAATTAATTCGTGGAGTAAACTCTTTACAAGTTTCAGAGGAAGTTTGTATCAATTTTATATTTCATTTACAAATAACTTTCATTATAAATCTAAAATATGTTAAAGTACTTCAAAGAGTGTGCAGCCTTTAACGCAATAATTTGATCAAATATTCTAAATATATATATATAAACTTAATAACAAGCAGCCCTCAACCGCTTTATTCAAAGTTGGTTGTAAGAAGGACGCGAAGGACGCCAGATTTATAGATCAGGAATGGAATGATCCATAAGTTTGGTGACGAGGGAAGAGGACATGTGTTTTATGATGTGCTCATAGAGGAAACTGGGCATGACTGTGACCGTGACGACATTTCCGCATTCGCTGATCACCTCCGTAATATCTTTGTCCTTCAAACCGACTACATTCTGTCCATTCACCTGGCAAAGTTAAGGGGTTACTTTAGAAATAAGAACCGAGTACAGCTGCAATGAATAGTGTGAAACAGAAATATTATCATTCATTAGCAAAGGGATTCAAAGTAGAGGCATGTGCTCGGGGTTGGAGTGTTGTTTTCTTTTTTGTTTGTTTGTTTTTTTCGAGCATAAGTAAAACCCCCCGGAACACAAAACTAGACAAAACAAGATTTTATTTCATTTCTATCACTATTTCTCTTATTTTCCGAGTCAGTCGTTGCTTGTTTCAGCGAAAAGTTGCGCCTTTGTTATGCCG
This sequence comes from Ceratothoa steindachneri, assembly GCA_963969495.1. Taxonomy (NCBI): domain Eukaryota; kingdom Metazoa; phylum Arthropoda; class Malacostraca; order Isopoda; family Cymothoidae; genus Ceratothoa; species Ceratothoa steindachneri. The sequence goes on along the minus strand of OZ018329.1, from coordinate 68,221,674 downwards.
TGGATCAAGTGATCCTTAGATTCGCGATCCGAGAGTGAAATCTCGACACCGGTTGATTCCTCACGACCTGCGACTCGGACTGGATGAGACTCATTCATTTAAGAGATGTCCCCATGACTCTTAGAACTTTTCCCCTTGCCCTCTTCATCACATCGGAGAAAAATTATTGTGGGTTGGCCTGAGTTAATGCCAGCAAACGAAACAAACAAATAAAACGTAGAGTTAGGAAAAGAGTGATAAATGCTTCAGGCAGGATTGACTCCTACTTTCCCAAAACAATGCAATCTACTCTCATAACCCAGTATTTCAAATTCAACCAACTACACACCAGCAGCAACAATAGATTTGGGGAGGGGGGTGGGGGGTAGCGCCAATCTGGCGACTGCCATCAAAGCCATGTCACCGAAAAAAAGTAGCCTTTGATTAGGCTATTTATTAATAAAAATCAAACAGGCAAACATAAAAAAAACAGAAAACCTATGAAAAATGCACAATGACTATACCGTCCAACCACCAATCATTTTCCTACCTAAAACACTACAGTCGATCAAATCTATCAGAAACTAGCAAGCTGGAAGCACACACAAACACAACAACTTAAAAAGTTCGCCTTAAAAGTTCTTGGAGCAATAGCCATATCTGCGCTCATATCCATCTTTAAATCAGTACCTGGAAATGCGCATACATTGTCCCTGTCCTCAAACCGCCCCACCTCCTAAAGACCCATCTCAAAAATATTAGAAAAACATCCTCACAAGAATTAAACCCATCATAATTCAGCCTTTCAGAGAAAAATACTTCACAACCAAACATCTTGGAGGATTTAACCAAAACCATCCCTAACTATGCAGTCATGACTGGAATAGAGCTCAGCAAAGCACTGTCCTGACGTACAGTTGCGCGCATATGTATTAGCAACATCTCAAATTTTTTAATTTACAATTTTTTTTATGTTACTAGTTCGAAATGCACATATGTATTTATATTATATTTAATTATATTATATTAGCCTAAAAGCAATATATTATAATGTATAAATGATAATAAAACAAATTATTAACATTAAACATGGTGTTTATTAGAAAAAAACAAGAAGCAAAAGTATTGGCAACGTTTACATAACGTTTATTAAAATTAGTGGTAAAGAATGTTCTAGAATGACAGATGGAATATTCTAGACTAATACAGAACAGCAAGTTACTTACACGGCTAACTTTATGGGGGGGAGGGGGGTTTCATTATGGTATTAAACAAGGCTGAAGAATCATCTCTACAATAATTGTGAAATAGCAATGCGGTGAAGAAATCCGAACACTCAGAAGCATACAGGAAGCGTATAATTGCGTTGCACAACCAAGGAAATGGATATAGAAAAATTTGGGCAGGTTTGAATATCCCAATTTCATCTGTAAGGAATATTATTGCAAAATTTAGGGCTGATGAGACTACTGTTAATTGTGTGCGGAAAGGGCGACCAGGAAAATTAACTGTGCGTTCGTGTGTTCGAATTGTCAACAAGAATCGAAAAGTAGAACAATCGTGGACGTGTCAACAGTGCGACCTTACCTGAACCGTGAGGGTCTCCATGGACGTGTACCAAGGAGGAAACCTCTGTTGAAGACGGTCACAAAAAGAGATTTTTAGAGTTTGCCAGAGAACATCTTGATGACAGTGAAGCAGAACTGAGTAAAATATTATGGTCAGACGAGACTAAGCTCGAGCTGATTCGCATAAACGATCACCATTACGTTTGGAGAAAATCTGGAAAAGCTCTGCTGGAAAAGAACATCACACCTACTGTGAAACACGGAGGTGGTTCCATCGTGTTGTGGTGGTGTTTTGCTGCTGCAGGTTACTGGCTCAATTTGTGTAATAGAAGGCACTATGAATTCCGAAAGATATCAGCAAATTTTGAATGAACACGTGAAACAATCGGCGAGGAAGCTTAGTCTTGGCAGAGGGTTCGTCTTCCAACGGTTAATGATCCCAAGCACACGAGCAAATCAACGCTTGAAAGTGATGAAATGGCCTTCTCAAAGTCCAGATTTAAATCTGATTGAAAATTTATGGAAAGAACTGAAGTCACGTGTTCATAAGAGGTCACCAAGCAGCATCGCAGAGTTGAAAGCTTTGGCAGTGGAGTAAAATTCCTACTAAAAATTACAAAAACTTGTTCATACCAACAAGAAACGTCTGATCGCTGTGATTGCTGCTAAAGGAAGTCATACCAAGTATTAATTTATAGTTGCCAATAATATATATGTAATATTTATGAATGTTGCCAATACTTTTGCTTCTTGTTTTTTTTTAAAAAAAAAACATGTTCAATGTTAATAATTTGTTTTATTATCATTTATACATTATAATATATTGCTTTTATGCTAATATAATTAAATATAATATAAATATGTACATTTTGAACTAGTAACATAAAAATTCGTGAATTACAAAACTTTAGATATGTTGCCAATAGATATGCGCGTAACTGTAGCTACAAAACTGTTCACATTAGAATGCCTCCCTTACTAAATTAATTCCCCCCCCAAACAAACGTAAATAATTTTTTTTTTCAATGGCGCCTATCTGGTGACTGCCACCAAAGTAGTCGAAAAATAACTTTAGCCTGATATTGGGCTATTTTGTTAAAGAAAAAACAAAAACGGTGAACAAATTACCAAAGCAAAAGAAACAAAACTAAAACTAGAAAAAAAAGCAAAGAACGAAAGCATGAGCAGGTCGCGGAAGGATTCCCGCTCCCTCCGAAGCACCAGCATGAACCCAAAAATCAACAAACAAAAAACACAACTTTACAATGGGAGACCAGCCTCCCACAGAACTCCAAGTCCATAATCAGGAGTACACGAACCCTTTCCCAATTACAAGGGACAAGTGATAGCGACCCGGCTCGTCCGGTACCGGGACAGGTAACGTGCGCGCAGGTTACCACGCCTGGAACATTCAACAAGAATGCGCCGAACAGTCTGAGGGGCCATGCAGTCGTCGCAGTAAAGTGAAGGAAGCCTTCCATCAAATGACGGTACGCCCCGCGAGTGTGACCAATTCGAAGACAAGACTAGCAGTTTTTTGGGGGGGGTTTTTTTACGAGCTCATCTGGCGACTGCCTACTTGGGCATTAGTCGCCGTATTAAAACTGGCCTAGTTCTAGGCTACTTTAAAATAAAATTAGAGAAAAAAAAAACACCCCAAAAAGAGGGAAAGGAAGCAAGCTGGTGCGTTGGGGAGAGGTCCCCCCGGCACAGGAGCGTGAAACCAAAGGGAAGAAATAAATTAAAAAAAAAACAAAAAAAACCTTGCTTAAATAATAGGGAGAAGGCCAGCCTCCCCCAAGAAGACAACAAGTCCACAAGTCAATGTGCACGAATCTGTCCCGAGTACTAGGGACAGGCGGTAGCGACCCCGCCCATCCCGGTACCGGGACAGGTGTCGTGCGCGAAGATCACCCAGACTGGGACATTCGACAAGAATGTGCCGAACAGTCTGGGGGACGACGCAGTCGTTGCAATAGGGCGCAGGCGAGCGCTCCATCAAATAGCGATGCGTCACACGAGTGTGTCCGATTCGGAGACGACAGAAAGCAACCTGAAGCCGCCGCGGCATTGGGGGATAGGTCCATGGAAACAGTGGCGGCGCAATGGCACGCAACTTTAAGTTCCGTTCGACCATCTCCCATCTTCTTTGCCAAGCAGTCCGAAAAGCTGCCCGTATTCCTGCCATGCAGTCGGTGTGAGGAAGAGCGAAACGCTGGTCCGGTCGCAGAGTCCTCGCGGACTCTTTGGCGCCCTCATTCCCCGCAATTCCTACATGTCCAGGAACCCAGCAGAAGATAATCTCGACATCTGCCCGGCTCGCCAAAACCGTGGCGTCACGAATATCGCGAACTAGGGGATGCGGAGATTCCAATGCCCCGAGAGCACTCAGGGCGCTTTGTGAGTCGCTATAGATCACAATCCGGTCTCCGAACCGGGCACGTCGCGTAATCTCCCGTACAGAGTGGTGTATTGCAACCAGCTCGGCCGTGAAGACAGACGCAGCGCCGGGTAGAGCCCCGCTGACTTCAAACAGAGGGGATACGGCGTGGAAGCAGACCCCCTCTTGGGACTCTTGGAGCCATCCGTATACACTGGCACACGGTTCCAGCGTGACACGATGTGTGCTCCAAAAAAGTCGAACGCAATACTCCCGGCGCAGTACAAGCTTTAGGAGCAGAGGCGTGGCGACAAATAGCCAAATGTGGTAGCCTCCAGGGTGGCGTCCTGGGCAGAACCAGGGGCACCACCGGCCCGAGAGCTATATCTACCTCTCGAAGGAGAGCTGTTGGCGACTGAGGGAGGCGCCGGGCTCGCGCGTACAGGCGAGTGATGCACTGCGCGCGGCGCAGAGTGAGTGGCATCTCCACAGCATCGACCAACAGGCTCTCAATGGGGGAAGTGCGGAAGGCACCGGTCGCAAGGCGAAGGCCGGTGTGGTGGATCGAATCCACCTTCCGCAATAAACACTCGGCTGCGGATGCATAAAACTCGCATCCGTAGTCGAGCTTCGAACGAACAAAGGATCGATAAAAAATGTAGGGCAGTAGCCCTATCAGCGCCCCAAGCGCTGAACGTCACGGAACGAAGAATGTCCATGGCGCGGGTACAAGAGACCCTAAGGCTGCGAATATGAGGCTCCCAGGTGAGGCGTCGGTCGAATACAAGACCAAGGAAACGGTGCGACTCAACCACATCGAGCCGCACCCCATTAAGAAACAAATCAGGGTCGGCGTGAAGCCGTGGATGGCGGCAGAAGTGCACCACCTTAGTCTTGGCCAAAGAAAACCGAAACCTGTGCGCTTTGGCATAGCGAAAGACGCCGTTCAATGCCTGTTAGAGTCGACGCTCCAGAGTTGGCATCTGGGCCGCGCCAAAAGAGATCGAAAGGTCGTCCACGTAGAGCGTAGCGAGAACATCTTCCGGAAGCACCGAGGTGATGCCGTTGATGCTCAGGGCAAAGAGTGTGACACTGAGGACACCTTCCTGCGGGACACCCTCTTCCTTCTCCTTTGGGCCGGAGAGAGCTCCCCCCCACCCGTACGCGGAATCGACGATCTCGCAAAAATTCAGATATAAACATTGGGAGGCGTCCCCTCGCCCCCATCGTGTGGAGAGTCTCCATGATACCGTATCGCCATGCGGTATCATAGGCCTTCTCCAGATCGAAAAAGACCGTGGCGTAGTGCTGTCTACGAAGGAAAGCCTCGCAGACGGCATTTTCCAGTCGGAGCAGAGCATCCGACGTGGAGTGGAACTTACGGAAGCCGCACTGTGCAGAAGACAGATGGCCTCCGATGTCCAGGAAAAAGGCTAATCTAACATTTACCAATTTCTCCATCAACTTGCACACGCAAGAGGTTAGAGAGATTGGGCGGAAACCGGTCGGAGTAGTGATCTCTCCGCGGCTTGCGAAAGGCGAGCACAGTAGCGATTCGACAGGAATCTGTGAGAAGACCTACCACCCAGAACCTGTTGAACAAATCTAACAGAAAGGCCATGCCTCGCTCACCTAGGTGTCGAAGCATGGCGTACAGGACATCGTCCGGACCATGGGCGGTGTCCGCGCACGAAGCAAGAGCGGAGCGCAACTCACTCACAGTAAACCTGTCGTTGAAGGGTTCTCCGCCTCTGGAGGTAAAGTCCAGCCGGCGGCCTTCCGCGACATCACGACGTGCATTGAATGCTGGCGGAGCAGCATCCCGGCTAGAGAATGCGGAAAAAGCGGTCGCGAAGGATTCCGACACGGACGCGGGGTCCGAGATTGCGGTCCCATTCTCCTGGAGAACGGGAGGGGAGTCCTGCGAGAACTTGCCCCGAATCCTTTTGACTCGCTTCCACACCTCTGCTAAAGGGGTCTTCCCGTTAAGTGAAGACACGTATGCCCGCCAAGAAGAGCGGCGGGCGTGATTCGAAATATACCGGAACCTAGCCCTAGCCCGACGAAATTCAGCGACAGTGAAATCGTTCGGGCGGCGCTTATAACGCATGTAGGAATAACACTTCTGTTTCAGGGACGTCTCACACTCAGCCGACCACCATGGGAGTGGTCAGCGTGCAAAGCGGCCATACGTTCTAGGAATAGTAGTCAGGCCCGCGGCGATGAGGTTGCCGGAGAACTCAACGGCCTCATCTACCGACCTAAACTCCTCGACTGAGATAGAGAATTCAGTCATTTCCTGAAATGCAGGCCACCGCGCCCGCGCCAAGCACCACCGAGGTGGTCTCTCAGGCGGCAGTTGCCCTGAAAATGATATTTGAATGGGAAAGTGATCACTACCATGGAGGTCATCGACCACCCCCCAATCAAAATCAGGCTGTGCATCCGAAGAGCACAGAGATAGGTCAAGGCACGAAAATGAAGGGGTTCTCGGACAGTGATGCGTAAACTCATCCACGTTTAAGACACCCATCTCAAGCACTTCGATCAGATCGGCAAGGACTTGTCCCCTGGGATTTATTGAGTAATCTCCCCAGAGAGGATGCCTGCCGTTCAGATCTCCAAGCAAGATAAAGGGCGCCCCGAGAGGGCGAGCAGGGGGCAACAGCCTACCATGGTCTCCTTAAAAAACAAAGCTAACGGGGAACGGGACGAGACGAGCCTCCGCAGCAACTCCATGTTGGCCCGGAGTCCACGGCAATTCAATTGAAGGAATATGCCCTCCAGGCCTAGCTCAGAGGAGACGCGGGGGCCCTCCTCGAACAGAAGACCCTCACGGGAATGGCCGTACGCTTCCCGGAGACAGAACCCCGGGCGCTGTTGGCTGGACAAAGCGCTGTCGCCTTCGAGGACTTATTGGGGGAGGTTGGGCTCGCCAAGCGAGTCTTTTCCTCCCTCCCTCCCTCCCTCTCGAAACCTTAGGCGGGCGTTGCGGCTTCGGAGGCGGGGGGCCCTCTTTTCGAAGAAGCACCGTCTCCGAGCCACTCGCTCCACCACTAGGCGTGGGCGAAGGAGCCGAAGCTCCTTTGTTGCTGTCCTCCTTTCAGGGGACAGCTTTAGGAACCCCGTAAGATGGCCTAGCGACCAACTTCAGGAGTGTTGCCTCCTGTGAGTCTAACGACTCGGTGGAGGCGCGTGGCCTTTTTGCCTTACGGGAAACGGTCACGCTGGGGGAAGAGGGGGAAGCCCTGGTTTTAGCTGGGGCTGGGTATGAAGCCTTTTTGCCGCCAGCTTTACCAGGGAAGCGCCCGGGTTGAGTAGAACCCGCAGAAGGGCTCCGAATGGGTGCGGAAACAACCGTGCTCGTTGGCCTGGATGGGCCAGGAGCAGAGGGTGCCTTTCTAACTATTGACGCATATGACGTCCCAGGCAGAGCTGGGCGCGCCTGGACAAAGTCCATTGCCTCGCGGAATCAGAGTCGATCCTGGGCCTGAACGGCCACGATTTCTTTCTCAAGGAGATATGTACCACATTGCTTCGAAGAAGCAGGGTGCGGCTCTCTGCTATTGACACACTTGGCCACACACGATTTGGACTTATCCTGTGCGGCCTTGGAGCAATTTACACAAACTTCGGGTGACCCCGACTTTGCACGTCTACAAGAACGATTCGTATGTCCGAAGCGGTGACAGTAATAGCACCGCTGCGGCAGTGGCACGTATGCCTTCACGCGGTAGCGTTACCAACCGGCACGCACCGACTCAGGGAGCTTGTCACACTCTAGAACGTGACGAAGAGTGTAGGGGTGGGTCTCGAGGCCCCTCCCTGTTTTCTCATCACACGTTCGACCTTGACCGCCCCATGGTCGGCCAGCTCTAAGGTGATGTCCTCAATGGAGTAGTCGACGAGTTCCCTCGCATAAACTATTCCTTTCACAAAGTTCATGGTAGAGTGCGGCGTCACACTCACCGGGGTGCCATGAAGTGTCCGAAGAGCACTTATCTTGGCCTCCTCGTCGGGATTCGCCGCATTCGCCAGAAGGCTCCCATCCGAGAAACGGGTCACCTTCCGCTCTCTACCAATTGCACTAGCTAATCCTCCTCTGATGGATCATGTTGCCCTTGGCCAACATGGTGCCATCAGTGGATCGAAAAACGAGGAAGCGTTTGAAGCCAGCGGGCTCGAAAACGCCAGGTAACCTCTGAATGAGGGGCCCCAATGTCATTGAGGCTCCGCCCTGTGCACTTTTCGTCTTAGTCAGGGGCTCCGCAACCGGGGAAGGAGAGGGGCCGGATGTGCCGATCTTGGCTTGGTCGCTTGCCAAAGTGGCAGCAGACCCATCCGTCCTCGTATCCCCCGCGGATGGAGAGGAGCCCCGAGTCGTCTTTGTCTTTTTAGTCTTTTTCTTTTTTTGGAGAGGAGGGCGGGGAATGAACCCGCTTCTCAGTTCCGCCGGAAGGAGCCCCCAGGCCAGATGGACCTGCCTCAGCCAGGTCCTTCTCCGAAATCAAGAAGGTCCTGATAGTCGTAGGGGCACCGGTCGGAGGAGATCCCTCCCCTCCTTGTACTGCCTCGGAAACCCTAGCCGTTTGAGGAGGACCTTGCATAGGGGCGGATTCGAGTTCGGTGCTTGGCACCGAGCCCGGATTCCCCCCCCCCATGAAAGGCCCTACCGTCTGAGGCTGGGTTGCCTCAAGGACCATGTCTACCTCATGTGCGGCCTCCAGTTGGCCACCCCCACCCCCCTTCCAAGACATCGCAGGTCCCGTTGGCAGTATCGTCACTAGTCTTGTGTGGGGAGGCACAGACCTTGACCCCGGCAAGGTTCAATATTCTTGCCAGCAGGTCTTTTGAGGGAAGCGACCGAAGGGGCCTGGCTTCCCTCTCCCCCCTAAGGGGGTTTGCCCTACCAAGCCGCTTCGATGTGGAGCGGCTGGCTAAGGGCTGCCTGCTGGCTTTCTTGGTAGTCCCCTTGGAAAGAACAAGAGGGGACTGCCGCTGGAAAAAAGGGAGGTGCTCGAAAGCACTTCCAGAGAAGGGGGTGAGGGGGAGTCCATATTTGTTCGACGGGAAGCAATAGCTCATCACCCCTCGTAGTTGCCCGCTCTGCAAGGGATGCGTACAGGCCTGGCAGAGCCAGGTGCCGCCATTTAAGGCCACCCCTCCCGCCTGGTGACCTGGCAGCCCTTCAGCATGACGGCTCCACCTTAGACACGGCGTAAAAAGATAGATTGTGAAGATGAAAGGAAAAGGGATGTGAGGAAGTTATGGGTGGGGATGAAGCATGTTGTTAAAAACCAACCACCCAGACCGGAGCTCAGGGGTTAGGGAACATTGTCCCCTCCCCCCTCAGCCCCGATCCGGGACGGTTGGCTGAGAAGAAGGTCAGCATCTACCCTGTGATATTAGAGGCTGACCAGAGAAAGTTGTAGGAGAGGTTGTATGAAAAGCGACGAAGTAGGGGAGAAATACAGGCTATCTAAGGAAGGAAGAGAGGCTAAGCTGGGGCCGGACGGAGCGCTGGATCCCGTCAGCACAGCGGCCAGGATGGCAAGTCGCCACGCCCCTTACGGGGAAGTGGGCCTACAGCACGGTTGTAGAATAAAAGGCTTTCTCCGAAGCGGTCGGAGGGAGCAGAGATGCCACCCGCTCCTGGGAGGCTAGGAACAAACAACAACAGGATTCCCTGCTTCTTTATAATGTACACTGTTTGTGCATAGAAAATGCATTATTTTGCCCCGCACCCACCTTTTTCTCCCAATATACTCTAATTGCCCACTTTTTATTTTACTAAACGGAGGCATTAATTCAACATGCCCTATTCTCAACATAATAAATTCTGGTATTTTTAATGAATGTTTGACAAAGGGACTGACTAAGGAGCGAGTGGATGAAATTGTACATAGAGGGGGGTTTGTTAATGGGTGTACTTGGTGGTTTTGAGCTTGATTGGGCATAAAGGTAATTTTAGTGGTAATGATGCACACTGGCCCTATTTTGTGGGATTTTCTCTCCTCGAATTTAGTTGAATACCAATGAGGGCATCTCTCAGAAAGTTTGTAAGGAGATGTGTAAAGAAAATGGTGGTTAGAGGAAGTGAAAATGACTGGAAGATTTATAGCCAAAGGTAATGAGGGTCAGGAGAGAACATAAAATGGGATCTCACTTTAAATTTGATGAAAATAAAATCCCATTTGCAGTTGGAGACTTTTTGAATATTCAGATTAGATTCATTTTGAAAACCTAGAACCAACCACAAGCCCCGCAAAGGAACAGAACCGAAGGCACTATGAAAAAAAGGTCAACATAACCATCAATGATGGTTGTGGTAGGCAAGTAATAACTACAGGATAATGAGTTATTCTGGTTCCTAATATCAGAGGAGTGAAGTTTTCATGGTACCTCGAGGAGATGGTGATTGATGAGGAGTCCATTTCTTGCTGCAGAAGAGTCCTTGACCAGAGCCGTGATTTGAGCATCTTTGAACTGAAACCCGATGTGTCCGGTGCTGTCCTTATGCAATGTGATTGTCCGCTCGAAAGGTCTGCAACAATCAAGTGGTCAATGGATGAGGGATGATTGTGGGCAAGTAAACTGAAAATCTTTCTTCCCAGTGTTACCTTGAAAGGATTAATACTTCATGGCTGCAGTGATACTAAAAGTCCATAATTTATTTAAACCATAAGGAAAATGAGAGCATCTCCAGTTGGTGAGGAGAGGTTAGTAAATAAAAGTGAAAATGTGAGGACAGCACATAGCCCTAATAGTCTCAGTCTACTTGGGGGAGGCTAAGAAACAGTTGCGCACACTCCTTGGTATGTGTGCTGCAACATGTTTGTCAATGCTCCAGCTGACAACCCTGTGGAAGGAAATAGTCATGGACAAAAGGTATGAGACCAATATTCTTATTTTTTTCTTCATTTTTAAAATTTACATGATAGGGATAATTAATCTATTTAAATTATTGTAGGTTTATTAAAAATTAAGCATTTCAAAAATAAGAAAAAATGCATTCCTTCCCTAAATCCAAAATTCCACTCTTGTCCTGTTCCTATAAGAGGAGTTTCAGTATCTCGAGCTTTGCTATTCTATCAAAAGGGCAAAATGACAAATGTAAGTTCTATGAATAATGTTGGATAATTCTAACCTATTTCCTATTTTTTTAAGTAAAAATAATTTTGTTTAATCTTTTTCAATTCCAAAAATGTTTTTTTTTATTCAAAGAAAAGCATGCAACCATTGATGCTCTGCACCATAATGGCAGGAAATGCAAGGAGATAGTTGCTAAAGGTATTGTATCATGGGGCACCATCTTTAGGATCATTAACGACTTTAAAAAGACTCGTTACTATATTCCTATGAAGTTTTGTGCAAGGCAAAAACTTTAAATGAATGCCAAGATCGCCTCTCGGTAAGGTCCCAGGTCAATAAGTGGGTTGCCTCCAGTGCCAAGCTTTTTCACAATTGGAAAGAAGCAGGTGAAAATGCTTCAGTGAAGTGAAGACTTGTTGACAAAGGTCTCAAGTTGAGGAGTGTGAACAAACATCATCAAGAAGAACCTTGCAGATAGTCTCCACTCGCGTAGGAAATACAGAGAATGGACCATTCAAGACTGGGGCAAAGTAATATTCTCTGATGAAGCTCACTTCAAGTTGTTTGGAGGTTCTGAAAGATCCCTAGTTAGGAGAAAAGGGGAGCGCTTTCACATGTCCTGTGCCATGTCCACGGTGAAGCATCCAAACAATTCATGTCTGGGGCTGCTTCTCATCTAAGGGAACTGGAGCACTAACAATTTTGCCCAAGAACACTGCCATGAACTAAAAGGGTACCAAAATGTGCTTCATCAGCAACTTTTCCCCAACAGTTCAGGACAAATTTAGAGATAACTGTATTTTCAGCATGATGGCGCACATTGTGATAAAGAAAAAGCAATAAAGCTCTTGGCTAAAAATAACATCAAACTTTTGGGACCTTGAGCCAAAAATTTACTAGATTTTAACCCAATAGAGAATTTGGGGCTGATAATCAAAAGCCATCCAATTGTGAGCAGTTGCGAGTGCTTATTAGAATAATCTTTCAAGATATTATCACAAATTTATTCTCCAACATGACAAAATGAATTGAAGCTGTCCTGAAGAATAAGGATCATTGTAAATATTGACTGCATTTATTAATAAAATGGGTGTGGGCTCTAAATTTTGAAACATTTCACCTTCAAAGTACGATTACAAACGTGCTAAAACAAAATGCAATATTATATTAAATTTCTTATATGATGAAAAAATAGTCTCAAAACTTTGGGCCATAACTACATCCCTTGAAGATTCGTGTTTTACCAAGGTCCCAGTAGATGAAGCCTCTCGATTTTTAAAATGAAAAGTGCCTCTTCTTAATATATATCTACCAATCCTTGGCTGAACCATGGTTTGTAGGAGATGAATGAGAGAACAAGTAATTTTCCAATTTTATCTCCTCCCCTTTTTCCCTACAATGGCATTGTAACATCACAATACACAAATTGTGCAATGTGGTAATGGAGACAAAGGGGATCTATTTTAAGGAAAATATTGCTTTCATTAATAGTTTGGAATGGGAAAAAAATATGTGCATGAAGGAACAAACCTGTCTCGAACGACGACGTGAATTCCATTTTGTGGAGCCTTCTTAAATGAATCATGTACAGAATCCATGAACATTCCAGCAAGATTTTTGCCATTGATTTGTAAAAGCTGATCACCGAATCTCAACCCTGGCAAAGAACATGTATGGTTATAGTCAAAATAGCACAACATCAATCAATGAGGTTTTATTTACTTACTATAGACATGAGTGTGTGTCTGATGTCCCCCTGTAATTTTGAATCTCAAATAATCAGATAGGGAATGTATTTGAATGTTTCTTCCATTTTTTTTAAATTTTATGATTCCTTCTGGTAGTTGTTAACAAGATCAGAGCTGCCAAGATTACAGTGAAAAAAAAAACTAATAAAGGAAAAAAATAAATAGAAACCAATTAACTATAAGCAGCAGCAACAATAATAAAAGTATGACTAGGTGACTAAGGTGAGGTGTGCCATGCTCAGAGGCATGGCACATTTAAAAAAATTAAATTATGTAGTAGGAACACCACCTCCCAAAACTTTCACACTAGTGTTTGGTATGCAAGAACCCAACCCCAGCGTGGGGGATGAGCAGTAACACTCCCCACTAATCATAGTACCAGGAGATATACTGGACAAAATGTGGGATACAGTCCTGGGGACCGGGCACTCTTCAGAGAGGTACAGGGTGTGGTAAGCCATGAATGAATGAGTGCCTGAGGATGCAGGGGAGCCATTCTCCTCGTTTTTTTCTACACTATAGATTCTCCTTACTTTTCTCTAGTCTTTCCTTCTACCTGCCTTTTCTTCCTTTGTGTGTCAAAGAAGAGTGTGAGGGCTAGATAGGCAGAGGGCAGAAGGGGGAATGATTATTATATCTATTTAGGCTGTTTATTTTAAATCTTTTTTTCTTTAAAGCTACCAATAATACTCGGCTGTTGAGAAATGAATGACACCGGGCTCTTTTGGAGTGTTAATGTTCTAATTATCATTGAAACTAAAGTTCTAAAAGAAGCCCATAGCCAAAGTAACACTTCAGAGTAGAGGCACCCCAAAGACATTAGTATTGTGCGAGCTCGCTTCTTTACCAGTAAGTAGGAAGTACTGCATCTAAATTAATATAAAAGTCAATCGGTATGAAGGTAAAACTTGGCCTTGACGAAATGACAAAAATTAGACCAATATGGCTAACAACATTGCCTCCCATTATCCCTTCCCTTTCTCCTATTTTGAAATTTGGGAGGGTAGAGCATATATATATATATTTTTGTCATTATCTTTCGAGGGTTCTATATATGTTCTTTTTTTTTATGTAATTGTATTTTAGGTTTCGCACATTTTGATTTGGGATAAAAAGTACTTTTATAAATCATCCTCCGTCGTTTTCTTACCCCACCAAGGACTAATGCAATTCAGTGGCACGCTCATTCCCTCAAATTCCCAGATGTCCAGGAACCTAGTAGAAGATAATTTTGGCATCCTCCCAGCTCATGGCTACTGTAGCATCACAAATAACGCAAACCAGATTAGGGGTTGAGATTCCAATGCCAAAAGATCACAAGGTACTTTAAGTAGGTCATTGAAGGGTTCCCCTCCCCATGAAGTGGGCCATCTGCGAGGCCTGCTGGCAAGAGAATTCAGAGAAAGGAGTTGCAAAGAACTCTATGGGGGTGGAGTCCAAGATTGCACAATCACATCCTCCTGCTGAAGGGGGGATTGTGTGAGAACTTTCTCCCAAATCTCTTTGACTTGCTTTCGCAGTTCTGCAAGAGGGCATTCCTATTAAATAGACAAGTATGCCCACTAATAGTGGGCATAATATGATACAAAACAGAACCTAGCAATCACTCGACAAAATTCACCTATCATGACATGATTTGGGTGGCGCTTATAGCACATACCGCTTCTTTCTTAGGGCAGTCTCACAATAGGCTGACCACCGAGGAAGCGGTGTAAGCAAAGTTTCTAGAAATTGTAGTCATGCACACAGCGATGAGGTTGCCAGAGAAGAACTCAACGGCCTCCTCTACCGACCTAAACTGCTCGACTGAGACAGAGAAATCAGTCATTTCTTGAAATGCAGACTAATGCACTTGCTCCAAGCCCCACAGAGGCAGTTGCCTAGAAAATGATATTTACATATGAAAGCGATTACTACCATGAAGGTCATCAACCCCTCCCAACCAAAATCTGCATCTGGAGAGCACAGGAATAGATGAAGACAAGAAAATGAAGTGGTTCTGGAACAATATTGGGTGAATTGATCCACATTTAGAACACCGATCTTTAGCTTTTCAAACAAGTGGGCAAGGATATGGCCCCTCCAAGTGATCCCATGATGTGGCAAAAGAACATGACAGGACTAATGCTTTGGCTTCACAATGAAGAAAATCAGTTTGCAGGACCTCTTTCTCAAAAAGATAAGTCACATTTCTTTGAGGAAGAAGAGTGTGGGTCAGGCAGTTCACAAACTTGGCCTTGCAAAAATGAAGATTTATCATGCAAGGACTTGGAACAGTCTGCGCAGATTTCCGGTTAACCCAACTTAGCACATCTACAAGTACAATTTATGTAGCCATAGATGATAGTGATAGCACCCTTGGGACAATGGCATGAATGCTTTGATGAGGTAGCAATACCAGCCTGCTGGCACCAACTTACAGAGCCTGTCAGGTTCAAACAAGAACAATCATGTAGGGGTGTGAATCTCAAGGTCCTCCCTCTTTTCTTAACCCATGTTCGACCTTGACCACTGCTTGGTGGCAGGCTTTTCCTCGATACCTTCTGAGTAGTCAACAAGTTCCCTTCCAAGACTAGTTTCACAAAGTTGATAGTAGACTGCATTTTCACCAGTATAGGCGAGCCATAGAGTGCCCTTGGGTCTTTGATCCTATAGACTGTGTTGTAGGCTCTGTCACCATTACCACAATTAAGTGGGGCTGCGCTTTTGATGAGGCTGTTACATACTGTGGGAAATTTCTAGCAACCCCCCTCTGTGCCAGTAGCTGACGCAAAAGCTAAGAAATGGAAGTTCTATTATAACAACCTCACATAGAATACTCGTACATCAGAGTGGATTGGTCACACTCCAGGATTGTATCCAGGTGGGATGGTTGCGTCATATCCACTTAGGAATAATTGACCACTCCAACTTTTTTTCTCTTGCCCTACACGGTGGCTAGAGTGGCTGTGTATGCCACCCCTTGCCCCTTTAAGGGAACTCACCCTGTCTAATTGCCCCCATTAGGAGCGGGAGTTCAGGCGGCGCTGCTTAACTTTTTTTTCTGGCTTGGAGAGTTCCTGGGAAAGAGGAGGGAACCCCGTCTCCCGGTTGAAGAGGTGCCTCAATTTACCTCGCCCTCCCCAGCCCCAGGGGGCAATGAGGCTGCGCTTGTAGGTGGCTCTCCTTTTGCTTGCAGACCTCACACTCTCCTTCCAGAATGTGATCATTCACACATATTCGGCCTGCATATGCGAACTAAGACTTTGTCCTAGCAATTTAACCCATAAAGGATTGGGCCATCGTAGCCACCTCATATGTGCACTAATAGCGGTGAGCAGGGTTGGCAACCTATCACACCCTACATTTAATACCTTCCTTAGCCTTTGGCCTTCTGGCCCTCACAGTAGGTAGGGACATCACAGTGTATCCTGTCATTCAGAAAAGTTCCGATAAGAGAACGAAAGTGCGCCAAGCCACCAGAACTTCTCTGGATAGTAAGAGAAAAAGATGGAAAGGGGTAGACTATGATAGATATAAATAAAAATAGGAATAGACAGATCCACAAAGGAATAAGGGTTGGGTGAGCACCTTTTATTATCATCATACCCCGGCACAGGGAGCAAGGTGTACCTGGCCTCCAGGTTTGTTGGAGCAGGGAGGGAGGGAGGGGAATAACCCCGGCTACAATATCCACCATTTTGTGGGTCAGAAGTCAGTAAGGAGAGATGTGAAAGTAAAGTGATGAATATAGAAAAGATAAAAAATGCTGGAGGTAAGGCTAGCTGTTGGTCCTACAAAGAATAGAGGAAGTAATGGTGCACAGCTACCTGAGCCGGAAGATGATTAACTGTGGGCATTCAGGAACCAGCTGCACCAGTCTACCCAGGGTAGCCCCCTGCAGGTTTATATTACCGAAAATTGGCAAACTCTTCAAACAAAGTCGAGAAGATAAGTGATAACCTTTAACCAAAATATCCAAATCAAATTTATTACTGAAAAAAAACAAAAAAAAACTAACTACCTGCAATCGCAGCTGGGGATCCTTTCTTGACAAGACAAACAAAAACACCTTTGTTAATATCCTTCACCCGCACACCAATCTTTCCATCAGAGCCTTTGCAGAGAACTAGCTGAAAAAAAAATGATTCAAAATGAATTATGCAAATACAAGTTCCAATATAAAAGATGTATGCATTCAAAGGCTTCATTGTAGAGGGGAATAGGAACTCGCTACAGTGTCCTTATGTCAGAGGTTAATCCCAATTAAACTAAATAATTATGATAAAGTGGTAAAGTTAATAGAATAATTAAGTGCAATAATAGTGGTTAATTTTAGTCATCTTTTCAGCTCAGTGCACACCAATGGGGCATGAATTAGGAAACTGCATGTTCCCCCCCCCTCCCCCCGCGAGTCTAATTAAGTGTGTGTTTGGTGCTATGTGCCTATTGCCCTTCAGAGCATGTGAAATTGGAGTCAAAATTAGAGATAAAAGACCTGGGGCAAAGTGTAAATGCTGGCTGTATATATTAAGACAGAATAGGGAGAAGGGGAGCAAAAGAGGAGGTAACGACAAAAAGGTTGTGGTCTGAAGATATAAAAGGAGATGAAATAGAGTAGGAGTAATTCTAGAAATTACAAGTAGAGAATAGGTAAAGAATTTTAGCTCTTATGATTATGGTAACCTGGAACTTTTGTAGATTGTTTGATAATCTGTTCCATATCATTGAGGTTAGAAAAGTTGAGATTCCTTTCCAGAAAAATCAGTTCTGTGGGATTTCAGCCACTCAGTGTGGTGTACATTAAAAGTACATGTATACAGTATCTCAGCTTATGGGTGTATAGATTGCAAACACTCATGTCAAAGGTTAAATATTCAAAGAATGAAGTATAGTCCTGAGACATATGGGTACAGTAGCAGAAGCAAAGGAAGATTTTGAACCACATCAAAGTTTCTAGGTTTAAGGTCATTGAGTCTGGCAGCAGGGCATTAACACACCATTTTTAGAGCGAAAACAAGAATAGAAATAATAGAAAATAGCAAAGGGTCAGAGGAACTATCACTTGAAGAAAGGTAGGTTCAGAAAGAAGATTAGGGAGAGATAGGTGAAAGGTAATCGATCAACAGAGGAGAGGCCATGGATATTTGATGTTTACCAGGTGGTCTCAGGTCGAGCCTGAGACCACCTGGTAAGCATGTACACCCTCACATCAGTAGAGGTACCATCAAAACCCAAAATCCTTAGCACCCCACTATACCATGGATTGTGGGGTACTAAGATAGTTGTACTTTGAATGTTTAGTACAAGAAAATAGTGCTGATACTAGCTAAATAAAGATGAGAGTAAAAGTATCAAGGATATTATTTAGCTTACTCTCGCCATCTCCTTTTAACTTTAATTGCACCAGCAATCCATTTTCAATCATGGACAAGGTACTTCCAACCGAATATTAAAAATTTAACATTCATGTGTACATTTCCATTCTTATACTCCTTTAGGTTTCTCACATTCCTTGCTTGTTTCAAACTGGATGCCTGTTACCATCTGGATCCTCATTCACCTGAAATCTTCAGTCACTGCTTTCTTGACATGCTCACCTGCACAAGCACTATAAACTCACTGCAGGTACACCTCATCCTTCCTACAAATGCATTTGATATCACCCTTCTGGCCTTCACTTTTTCTTTACACTTCTAGAACCCTTCAGACAATTCCAAAACACCATTTCTATGGTAAATTGAGTTGGTGTTATAGTAATCAAGCAAACATTTAGTATATTTACATGAACTCTACATACAAATCTAAGTACATACTCGGGTGGGAAGCGGAAAACTAAATTTGTTCAAAATATGAAATGACTCACTTCCCGGATCCCATGAGTAATTTGTGCCCTTTGAAATCCAATGCTTGCACCAGAAATTGGAGCCACCATCGAATTGTTACTCTGGGAAGAAATTAAGGTCACATCTCCCTGAAAATATAAACATTAATTTATTAATAGATAAAACAACCAATAGAAATAAAAGCAAGAGGAGGGGGGGGTAAATAAATTTGATTCTTTTTAAGTTTTTAGGATAGAGAATAAAAAATTTCCTATTATAATTATTATATATCATCGAACCCTAGCTTCATTAGCACCTAAGTAAACAACTGCATGTAAGCATAGATCAAAACCATAAAATGGTAGGCAAAGAGAAAAAGAATAATAAAAAAAGCTCTCCTTATCCCCTCATATACACTAACATGGAACTTATAAGTCATTGCAAAGGAGTCTCATCAGATTGTTATTTAGTGAAGGATTAGATTTTGCCACACATTTCACATTTTTTTATTTAACGCTCATCTGGTGGCAACCAACAGGAAAAGAGCTGCTGAAATTATTAATGAGCCTATTTTTACTCCTTTTTTCTAATGCAGATAATGGTCATCATTTATAGTTCCTTGTGAGCAGATGGCATCTCTCTTCCCTCCGACCGCTTGGAAGATTAAGGGAGTGTTATATGTTGAAACTACTACCATCTTACATAGTTAACATTGGTAACTATGTTAATTTGGGATTTAGTTGGGATCTTTGCCTCATAGTGTAAAGTTGGATTTAATTAATAATTCTGTAAGTTGTTATTTGTTGTTGTTAACTTATATTCATAACGATTCTATATTTGGGATCATTGATATCGGGTTTTATATATATAGTGTGTGTATTTTCTAATACAGTGCTTTGTATTCATGTTTGTGCATTATTTAATGTTAATTAATTTGTGTATTTATGTTCACATTATCATTAATGTGTTTATTTACTTTCGCTCATTCATTTATTTATTTTATTACACATATATTTTATTAATGCATTTGGTAATTAGTTTGTCTCTTTTACAGGATGTCCTTATAAGCTCAATAAAGCAGAGGTTGTTGCTTTGTTTTGATTCCCTTATTTCAATTTATTGAGATTGCTCCGAGCACCCCAGATGCTGACAAGAATTTTAAACACTGGCTCTGGCTCTTTGTTTTCAAATGCTACAAAGGTTCAATCGAAGGTACAGATTCTGTTTATCTAGGAATGTTGGTGAATTCCCTCTCGCCTGAGAACTTCAATTTATGACCCACAGCCAATTAGAATCTGAGACAGTTGTTGAGTACTTTCAAGCACTCCACAAGTTAACCGAGATTGCAATTTTCAGGACGTCACAATTAGAATCTGAGACAGTTGTTGAGTACTTTCAAGCACTCCACAAGTTAACCGAGATTGCAATTTTCAGGACGTGAGTAGTGATATATATCAAGATGAGTATGTTCGTGACATATTTATTACAGGTATATTGTCAACCTACATAAGAATTCGCCTTCTAGAATATACACTTTCACTCACTTCAGCCATGGATCTCACTCATTCACTTCAAATTGTGTCGAGAAATTCCCGCTCTTATCAATGCAACATCCCGGCAATGCAGCTGAGGTTGAACTTGTTCGTATGGTGGAATGTGATGACTCGAAAGGTATCTGGTTCCCCATCCGATTGTTTAGCGCTGAGATAAGTTAAATGTATATACTGTGGAAGATCATTGCATCCTCACCCTAAATGCCCAGCCAATAATGTATTGTGCTTTAAATGCAAAAAACGAGGACACTTTTCAAAAGTTTGCCACTCACAGCAATTGTTTACTGTTGAATAGACTTCAAGTGCCACTCTAGCTTCTGTTAATACTATGAGCAACTCTAGTATTACCCCAACTATGCACTGATATAATTTTAGGACTTCCAATTCTCAAGATGCATTCATCAGTAACATTGCAGTATGGAGGCTCACTTTCTAAGTTGGATATATGTTCCCTTGCTGCCTTGAAAATAAATCCTATCAGGGTATTCAGGAATCTCTTGCCCCAATGTAGTTCTGTTGTCACTAAATCTCGCAGATATGGTCCGTCGGATCGCAATTTCATACCAACGGAAATATCAAGACTCATCACTGAAGATGTTATTGAGGCTAGTTTCTCTCCTGGAGAGCACAAGTAGTTGTTTTTCATCACAATAGTAAGTGCAGATTGGTGATAGACTACTCTGAAACTATTAATAAATTTACAAATTTAGATGCTTACCCTCTTCCTAATTTAGACAAGCTAATCAATGATGTTGCAAAGTATGAATACTTCAGTTCCTTGGACTTGAAGAATGCTCATCACCTTGTACCTCTCCATAAAGACGAATAGCACTATACAGTTTTGGGGGATGATGGTAAACTTTACCACTTCCAAGAGATTTAGCTTTGGTCTGACAAATGGAGTAGCTGTTTTTCAGAGGGTAATAGAGGAGGGGCAACCGGTGGCCTTCTTTTCTAGCACTCTCAATAAATCAGAGTGGAATCACAGCGCCATTGAAAAGGAAGCCTAGCCCATCATTGAATCTATGTATATGTAGATGGCATCATTAAATTTCAGGTAAGCATTTTAAATTAGTAACAGATCAATGCTCCATCAGATTCATGTTTTATCAATCTCACAAAAGTAAAAATAAAGAATGAGAAAATAATGAGATGGAGAATGGAACTTCTAACATACTCATTAGAGGCTAGCTACAGACCTGGGAAATTTAATGCTGCTGCGGATGCACTCTTTCGTGGATTCTGTGGAAGTATATCACTTAGTGATCTTGGTGAAATTCACAAATCGTTATGCTACCCTGGCATTACCCATTTTTTCCATCTTGTACGGAGTCGTAACCTACCCTATTTTATCGATGATGTAAAGCATGTAATCTCATGTGATATATGCAAAAGATTGAAACCTCAATCTGCAACTCTTATCAGCATGATGCATGCCTTTGACTAACTGAGTGTAGACTTTAAAGGACCTCTCCCTTCAAATAGCGCTAACCGATATCTCCTGATTGTTGTCGATAAGTATTTGAAGTTCCCCGTTGCTTTTCCATGCAAAGACACAGCCACCTCAACCCCGATAAAATGTCTCTCCACTTTCTTTTCTATCTTTGGGTTACCATGGGTTAAACCATGGCGTATCAACGAGTCGGTCTATGCCCTACCATCCTATGGGAAACTCGCAATCTGAAAGTTTTTTTGGCACTGTTTGGAAAACTATTTCACTAGCTCTGGAATCGAGAGGACTTCCTGGGAGGTGGTTCTCCCAAACACTATGCACTAAATACAATCGTTGTTGAACACTTCTACTATTGTAACACCTCATGAATGTTTATATTGGGTTGAGTATGTCATCATGGTTGTTAGAACCCGGACCAGTTCTTCACAAATACTGTCAAGTAAGTCCAATCTCCTAACGGAAGATGTACAACTTTTGGAATCAAATCTTCAATATGCTCCTGTCTGGCAGGGAAGACACCATCTCTATTAGAGATTTGGCCTCCTTCGGTGAAAACTCTATCCCGATGCAGACAGAAAACTCCTCTGTTGCCAGATGTCTCATTCCATGATGCCCAAGAAGTGCCATCAGATTGACCTACCACAACATCTCTTCCATCTCCTGTTCCAACATCTCTCCCATCTTCAACTCACACCTCTCAATTGGCACTGAATCAGAATGTTCCAATTCTGTAAGTCGTTATTTGTTGTTGTTGTTAACTTATATTCATAACAATTCTATATTTGGGATCATTGATATCAGGTCTATATATATTAATATATATATTTATAGTGTACATGTTCTAATACAGTATTTTGTATTCATGTTTGTGTATTATTTAGTTGTTAATTAATGTGTATTTACATTTACATTATTGTTAATGTGTTTATTTACTTTCACTCATTCATTCATTTATTTATTTATTTTATTATACATATTTTATTAATGTATTTGGTAATTAGTTTGTCCCTTTTACAGGATATCCTCATAAGGTCAATAAAGCCGAGATTGTTGCTTTGTCTCGATTCCCTTTAATGCAGATAATGGTCATTTATAGATCCTTGTGAGCGGATAGGATCTCTCCTCCCTCTGACCGCTTAAGGGAGATTAAGGGAGAAAGCTTGCATCTTACAGGTTGCGCTGTAGATCCTGCCAACATTGCAACAATTAAGTGGGGGGAGGCACACTTTCTGAGGGGCTGTCCTGAGGGACCTGGTTAGGGTGGAGGGAGGTTGTTGCATACTGCAGAAATTTGATAAGCACCTCCCTATTCTAAGAGGTCCAGACAACTTAATCTCGTGAAGAATACATCCAGGTGGGGTGGTCCCACTACAGGATCATATCCTGGATGGGGATTCATGTCATATCCACTTGGGAAAGACTCGCCAGTCTCTAACTGCCATAATGATTTCAAAAGCCCTTAAATTTCACTATATTATTCTCAAGTAAAACTAACCTTATTTCAGATAGGGTAAACTCGCCAAATAAGACACCTTTCGCAATTAAGATGCACCTTCCCCAATTAAGACTCACCTTCCCCAATTAAGATGCACTTGTGAGAAAAAACTGCTCTGCAAAAACTTAATGCTCACAATCAAAATCTTTTAGGTAGATGGTTTTAAATCACTTTGAGCATAAAATATTTTGATTGTGTGCATTAAGTTTTTGCAGAGCAGTTTTTTCTCACAAGTGCATCTTAATTAGGGAAGGTGCGTCTTAATTGGGGAAGGTGAGTCTTAATTGGCGAGTTCACTCTATAACTCAGAAATTAAAAAGTTCCCATGACTCCTTATTGGAAGTTCCCATGACTCCTTATTGAAAGTTCCCATTATTCCTTATTGGAAGTTCCCATTACTCCTTATTGGAAGTTCCCATTACTCCTTATTGGAAGTTCCCATTACTCCTTATTGGAAGTTCCCATTACTCCTTATTGGCTAGATAGGATGCATCTAAAACTATAGATCAAATTGACAATTAATATGACATGATTAAAAAACAATATTTTTGCTTACTGATTGGCGCTCTGCTACAGGCAGATATTCTGGCATGTTGGCGGCAAGAATATCTGGAGTAAATTCAATGCCCATATATTCATTTAGTGCTGGATACATTTGGGAAAGGTCATGACTTTCCTATAAAATAAAAGTAATTACTTCAAAAATGATCATACCTGCATTTACATAAGAAAAATTGTGCCATTTTTTATTGCCATTCTGTAATCACTTCCAATCCAAAATGTTAAGAGTGGCTGTTTTAAACCCATCCTTTTAAGTAATTAAATGACTATTTCTTGTAGTTCCCACAAGAGTACAATTTGGAAGCATTTAAGTAAATGCTTCCAAATTGTACTCATAATAATAAAGCAAAGTATTTTTTTTTAAGTAGAATCCAGGTGGCAATTTACAAGAATGGACAGAAATACATTTAGAACCACATAAAGTAAAAGTGACAAAGAATACAAGTGCAATACAGATTAAGGATAACCAGTATAATCAAATGTCATCTTACCCTAGATATTACAGGACTAGTTGGATAAGGTAATGTGGCTGAAGGAGCTGATGGCAGAGGTTCTTGTAAACTTGACATTTCCTGGGCCATCTGAACTTGTGCCTGTCAAATAAAGGTGCACAATTAACAATTAAGCCACATGCTCTCAATTATTGTGACTTATGACCATATGACCTTACGGCCTTCAAAATCTCATTAAAGAATAAAATGGTTACCATCCAACCGGCCTACAGACCAGCATAGTAACATAGAGTCATGTATATAAAAATAAAAAATACATTGTTCTGTCTAATCAATTTTAGAGCATAATACTAATCAAAATGATCAATGACAAGGCGTTATAAAATGCAGTTATTCTTTATTCAAAACTTTATAAAGTAAATATATTATGAAAAAGATAACACCATCATTATAGGGCATGATTACAACCAAGTACCATAGGGTGTGGTTAGATACCAGATGGAAACCCAATTCAGGTTGTCTTCTTGGAGGCAGCCATATGATATACCGGGTGACCCATAAGTCCCAGGGCACTCTACATACAAATTTTTATGCAAATATGTTATTAACAGAAAACAGATGTAATTTTTTTTTATTTAACTGTAACTGAAGTGTCCTGGGACTTATGGGCCACCCTGTAGATACCTGTGGTTTGGATCTCATATTGATCAATAAGTCCCCACAGAGTGCAGATTAGTGGTAAAACTAAAACCCATACCCAATTCTTTTTTATTCATCATTATGACTACCACACAAAAAAGGGCGGTGGGTGGGATAGGACCCATGCACCAATGGGCAGTCGAAACAACTTAAAAAAAGAAATCATAAGTGGGGTATTTTTATTTTTTATTTTAAGATAAGCAAAAAGGCAACAAGGAAGCATGCTCTGGTGTTGGAGGCAGGCCTGCTTCCCCCCCGGCGCAGGGTGGGGGGACAGTCAAATAAAGTGGAGGAGGCCAGCCTCCTCCAAAAAGTCATAATCTGCAAGTCTGCGTGCACAAACTGATAAGTAGGGTAGTACATATCAAAGTGACAAAAGGGATTGTATCTTCCCAATCTAATCTCTCTATGCACTGGTAAAAGCGGAATTTTTTTTTCCACAACACTGTAAATACCTGCCAAAACTAGCTGTGATGAATTAGTATGTCACCAACCAGCAAGTTAACTGTCTCCATAAAGAGGGATCCTAGGCAAAAAGGTAGCGGTGGCAAAACTAACATTTTTTTAGGGGCCCACCAAACAATTGCTAGTAGGGCAAAAGTGTCTGTAAGCACACTACCGCCTAATACTAAGCTAGATTAAAAAAGAATAAATATGCAAAAATTAAATAACCTGCTGAACGGTCTGGGGAACAGTGCCCTCATCACAATAAGGTGTGGGTGAGCAGTCCATCAAATGGCAGTATGACCTGTGAGTGTGACCAATTCACAGATGACAGAAAGTGACCTGAAGTTATCACAACATTGGCATGCAGCTTTAAGTTACCTTCGAACATCTCCCATCTTCTTTGCCAAGAAGCCAGGAGGCTGCACGTATTTCTATCATGAAATCGGTGTGAGGAAGAGCAAAATGCTAGTCTGATCGGCCTGTCCTCATGGACTCTTTGGCGCCTTCATCAGCATGCTAATTCCCCACAATTCCCACATGTCCAGGAACCCAGAAGAAGAAAATCATGACATACACTTGGCTCACGGCAATCATGACCTTGCAGATACCGTGAACCAGGGTGTGTGGAGATTCTGATTCCCCCGAGAGCACTTAAGGTGCTTTGTGAGTCTATATAGATCACAATCCAGTCTCTAACAGGGAGCGATGCATTATCTCCCATACCGAGCAGTGTACTGTAACCAACTCAGACGTGAAGAGAGAGAGAGAGAGCGCCTGGTAGAGCCCCGCTGAGTTGGAACCATCCATATACACTGACACAAAGTGTGTTCCCAAAACATCAAACACAATACTCCTGGCACTGTGGAAGCTTGAAGCTTTGGAAGCAGAGGCGTGATGACAAATAGTCAAAAGTGGTACCCACCAGGTTGGTGTCCTAGTTAGAACCAGAGAGGCCACTGGCCCAAGAGCTATACTGAGCTCTTGAAGAAGTTTCCTAGTTCTAAGCCCAAAGGCTAAGGGTATGACTGAGATCTCTTGGTGGCATAAGCAACGTCGAGATTGGCTATAAATGCAGTGAGAGCCAGTGGCAATTGAGGGAGGTGGGGAGCTTGTGTGTACAGAGTGCAGAGCTAGTGGCATCTACTATAATGGACAAGTAGGCTCTCAAATAAGGATGTGGGAAAGCAGAGGCCAGTGTGGTTGATTGAGTCCGCCTTCTGGAATACACGCTCAGCTAAGGATGCATAAAACTTGCATCCACATCAAGCTTCAAACAAATAGGGGATTGATAGAAAAGCAAGCCAGTAGCTCTATCAGCACCCCAGGTGCTGTTGCAGGTAAAAGAGACCCTAAAGATGGAAATATGAGGCTCCCTGGTGAGGTGCTAGTCGAAAACAAGACCAAGGAAGCACTGTGAATCATCACTTCCAGGCAAACCCCATTTAGGAATAAGTCTGAGTCATAATGGAGCTGTGGTTGGAGACAGAAGTAACCACCTAAGTCTTGGCCAAGGAAAACCAAAACCTGTGCGCTTCGGCATAGCGAGAGATGCAGTTCAATGGCTGTTGGAGTTGATGCTCCAGAGTTGGCATCTGGGTTGCACCAAAAGAGATCTAAAGATCATCACAGAATGTAGCGATAACATCTTCCAGCAGCACTGAAGTGATAGCATTGATGCTCAGGGCACAAAGTGTGTGGCAATGAGGACACTTTCCTGCTCAAATGGGCCAGGGAGGGATCCACCAACCCATACACAGAATCGTCAATCTCACAAAAACTGCAAGATAAAGATTGGGAGGCATCCCCTCACCCCCCATCGTGTGAAGACTCTCCATGATATTATATTGTCATGCAGTATCATAGGCCTTTTCCAGACTGAAAAACAATGTGGAGTAGTGCTGTCTACAAAGGAAAGCCATGCAGATTGCATTTTACAGTCAGAGCAGAGCATCTGAAGTGGAGTTGAACTTGAGGAAGCCCCACTTGCGCAAGAAAAGTGGCCTCTGCTGTCTAGGAAAAGGATTAGCCTAAAATTTACCAAATTCATTTGCACATGCAAGTGGTTAGAGAGGATGGGCAGAAACTGGTCAGGGTATTGATTTCTCATGTTTTCTGAAAAGCGATAAAGGATAAAGTAGACATTCACCAGAAGTCTGGGAGGATACCCTCTATCCAGAAACTGTGGAATAAATCTAACAGAAAGGCCAGGCCTCACTCACCTAGGTATTGAAGCATAGAAATACAGGACATTGTATGGACCAAGGGCAACTCACTCAATGTAAACATATCATTGAAGGGTTCTCCACCTCTGGAGTCTAGTCAGCGGCTTTCAGCAATATCATGATGTGCATTGAATGCTGGCAGAGCAGCATCTCAGCAAGAGAATGTAGAGAAAGCAGATGCAAAAGAGTGATATGGACGCAGGGGCTGAGATTGTGGTAGAATGGGAGCGAGGCCCCACAAGAACTTGCCCAAAGTTCTTTTAACTCAATTCCACACCTAGGCTAGAGGGGGTCTTTCCATTAAGTGAAGACATGTATGCCAGCCAGGAAGAGTGGTGGATGTGCTTCAAAACATACTGATTCGGGTACCGCTTATAGTGCATGTATGCATAATGATTCTGTTTGAGGGCAGTCTCACACTGTTGACAAGAATGAAAGTGGTCTGTGTGCAAAATGGCCACAGGTTGTAGGAATAGTAGCTTGGCTCACAGGGATGAGGTTACCGGAAAAGAACTAAACGGCCTCATCCACTGACCTAAACTCGTTGACTTGGATTACCTCCTACCCAAAATCAGGCTGTGCATCCAGAGTACAGGGATAGATCAAGACAGGTAAATGAAGCGATTCTTGGGCAGTGATACATAAACTCAGGTCAGCAAGGACCTGACCCCTGGGGTGGATAGAGTAGTCTCCAGAGGGGATGTAAATCATTCAAATCTCCAAACAGTGGAAAGGGCCGCAGTAACCAAGCCATGGTTCAGCAGAAGTCTACCACATCAAAGTCAGCTGATGGTGTAATGTACAAAGACATAACTATACCTTCTATCCAGGTGCAGCTGCATTGCTACTACCTGAAGGGAGGTATTTAGAGCAAAGAGAAGAATGGGGACATCATGTGAGGTGTAAATAGTGCATCCTCGTGCTCGGGCCCCAATCTGTGGTGGTGGTGTTACAAAACTATTATACCCTCGGAGGGTGGGCAGGGGGAGTGCGCCTAGCATGGTCCCATGCAAAAAGATTGCTAACAGGGAATGCGATGAGACAAGCCTCCCCAGGTCCTTTCAGTTGGCCCAGAGTCTGCAGCAATTTCATTGAAGGAATATTGCCCCCCTCCCCCTGGCCTAGCTTGGAGATATGGGGGCTCTCTTCATAGAGAAGACCCTCTCAGGAATGGCCATAGGCTTCCTGGAGGCACAACTCTGGGAGCTGTTTGCCGAACAAGGTGATGTTGCCTTTGAGGACTTATAGGGGAAAGTTGGGCTCACCATGCAAGTCTTTTCCTCCCAATGCCAAGAAAACATTAGGTGGGTGGGGCAGCTTCGGGGGCGGGGGTTCATCCTAGCTAGCTAGCTAATGCTCTCCTCTGATGAATCAAGTTGCCCTTGGCCAACATGCTGCCATAAATGGAGTGAATAACCAGAAAATTTTAAGCCAGCGGGCTAAAAAATGCCAGGTAGTCTCTTAAGGAAGGGCCCCAACATAATCAAGGCTATCTTGGCATGATAGCTTGCTGAAATGGCAGTGGACTTGTCTGTCCCATGAGCCCCTATGAAGTGAGAGGAACCTTTAGTCTTATTTGCTTTTGGGGAGAGGGTGGGGAATGAACCTGCTTCTCTCCACTGTTAGAAGGAGCCCCTAAGGACAGATGGACCAGCCTCAGCAAGATCCTTCTCTGAGAGGAGAAGGTCATAGCTGTCAAGAGGCACCAGCCAGGGAAGGAGGTCTCTCCTCTCCTTGCGAGTCCTCGGGGGCCTGAGCGTCTGTAGAGAAACTTGCAAAGTTGCAGACTCAGGTTCAGTGTTTTGGCACCGAACCCAGATTCAGCCCTTTGTAAGATCCTGCCATCTGGGGATGGGTCACCTCCGGGAAAAAGGCCATCTTGCCTCCCTGTGACCATCAGCCCCCAAGGAATCATGGATGCCATTTGAGGTATCTGCAGTCACAGTCGTCTCCATCATGGAAGAGAGGGAGGCATTCATGGTAACTCCCCATAATGTCATAATACATGATTGGGGGAGTGCAGGGTGTATGGCCTGACGCATCCCATTTTCCTTTGCCCCCTAAGGGGGTCAGCCCTATTGAATAGTTACCCCCAGGAACAGCCCATTTGGGGCCACGTGCCTACTCTCTTGACAGTCCCCTGTGATAGAATATGGGGGGACTGCAATTCATTGAACGATGGAGTCATCCATAGGCAACTCCACAGAAGGGGGTGAAGGGGAAACCACCACACTCCTAGGCCTAGGAGAGGAGCAAGCCTCCTCTCCAGTATTAAATGGTTGGAGGGGCCCTTGAGAAAGCACAGAGAGCAGCTCCAAAGATGGCAAAGGGAAAACCCCTTTGCTGCATGGCAATAGTGAGAGGGGAGCACCTCCACAAGTTGAAGAGGTGCCTAGATTTTCCTCCTCATCCTACCCAACAGCTAGGGAGGACGAGGCAACATTGGTGACAGATCTCCTTGCATCTGCAGTCACTCACCATTACATTCTGTTGTCACTATATTCTCAGTAAAACAGAAAAAAGGGACCTCATGGAAAGTAGAGACTATGACCTGCCTATGAGTGGGGAGGTTAAGAGAAAAGTATCCATAGGATCAGAAATTCCAGAATATGATCATTTTACCCATATAATCATTCCTGGTCCAGTGTTTATGGGCTTTGCCAACCCCACCCACGATTTAGGTAAAATTGTTCTGGAACATTGACCATAAAGCATGTGTGTACTGGAGGAAAGTGAGATGAGTCGATGTCCCAAGCCAGTAGGATTTCGGCCCTCAGAGCATGCAGGGACCTCATGGTATATACTACCACTCGACTAAGGGTCATAAGAGGAAGTAAGTGCACCAGGTAGCCAGAACCTAGGGATAGAAGAGCAAGTGCGGAAAGGGGTAGGAGGGTATATAATAAAGAGAAGTAGAGATAGGCAGATCTACTAACGAGAAGGATTACCTATTATTATCATACCCTGGTGCTGGGTGATTCAAGGATGGCATGCAGTTCATCAAGGCACCATGGCTATCTGACTGAACTCTATACAGGTGCAAACACTCGTCCAATGCAAAGTGCGGGGAGAAAAGGTTGAGTGTAGGGAGAGCCGTAATGATAATAAATAATACTTAAAATAAATACTATTAAATAATAAAATCTGATCTGTGGAATGGGTACATAGGATATAAGTTTGCTTGGCTTCAGAAACAATTACTTGAAAATAGGCATAAAGATTGAGTAACCTTCAAAAGAATGAGGTACCAGGGACGAGAAGAAACCTATGAGTATAACACCATTTTATAATTAAGGCAGATACCCAAGCAAGGAAATATAAATTTAAAGCTATTAAAGGATTTCCTTTTAAACAAACAAGAGCAAGTTTGTTTGTTTACTTTTTTCCATACCCCCCTGAATCTTAATAATAGAACCCTAAGAACCAAGAAATTAATACAGACTAAAATATCATGTAGAAGATAAGATAAAAATTACACTAATTCACAAGGAAGTTCAAAAGAGGAAACTAAAGGCCGATAATAGAAATGAAATGTAAATTAACATAAAAAAAATTGCATGACAAATAGGAAAGGATACAAATGCTTCAAAACTTTTAACTAAACTCTTTATGGGCAAGTAAACTAGAATACCTACCCTGGCAAGTTGGTCAACTTTCATATCTTCTAAAGAAGGATACAGACTCATGGTAAATGCCTGGAAAAAAAAAAAAACTTAGACCTTGCAATAAATGGGAGGATATTTTTTTTACTACAAATAAGGAATAAAATGTCTCATTTTTAAGATTACCAAATTGATTGGAATATAACAGGAATTATTTCTAACAAAAAATAATTTTGTTAAATGAAAAATTGTATAGTGTCTTTCAATAAGGTCACTCAATTTTTAAATGTAAATAAAACAAGTGTGATATATTCACTCAATTTATTTTAAATTTGAAAGTACATTTTATAGCCTTAAGTGGGGAATATGACGTCATTCAAATGTCCGCCGTAGCTTCGCTGGGTGGAACGTATTTGGGAGGCCCAATTTTTTATGACTTTGTCGCATAAATCTGGCTGAATTTGCTGGATGGTGTTATGTTGACTTTGAGGAGATCAACTATTGGGGATTATTCGCATAGACCTGCGATTTAAGGTAGCCTCAAAGAAAGAAGTCTAATGGCGTTAAATCGCATGATCTCGGTGGCCAGTTGACATCACCGCGGTGCAAGATGACCCTGCCCTGAAATCAATGGTGCAAAATGTCTAGCGTGGCATGCAGAGTGTAGCAGATAGTGCTGTGCTGTTGGAACCACATGTCATCAGTATCCATACCAGGCATATAATCAAGTTGAGGTCACAAGAAGTTACTTATCATTGATCTGTAGGTCTTACCATTGACAGTTAGGAAAATCCCATCTTCATTCTCTCAAAAAAAATATGGAGGGATGATTCCGTTAGATGAAAATCTGCACCAAACAGTGACTTTGTTGGGATGACTTATCTATTACTACTCCTAGAACTTTCTCATCCTCTACTGAGCTCAGCCAATGCCCATCCATTTCATAGATAAATTCTCTATTATCTTTTCCCATGTTAATAACTTTGCACTTATCAAGGTTGAAAGTCATTTGCCACTTATGTGCCCAGGATAACAATTTATTTAAATCCCCCTGCACTTTAAAATTATCATCAATATCTTTAACTAAGGCTGCTAATTTGGTATCATCCGCAAAAATTGACACTTTATTATTAACTACCTCCCCAAGATCGTTTATATAGATGACAAATAATAATGGACCGAGAACTGATCCCTGAGGAACCCCACTGATAACATCCCTCCACTCTGACTTTATAACATTTAGCACTACCCTTTGCTTCCTGTCTTTCAGCCACTCAGCTATCCAATTTGAAACAGCCCCACATATCCCAATCATATTTAATTTATGAACTAGTCTCCTGTGTGGTACCTTATCAAATGCTTTACTAAAATCTAAGTAAATTATATCTACATTCTCTCCCTTATCTACTTGATCCGTTACAAACTCCAGAAAGTCTAGTAAGTTAGTCAAACATGATCTACCTGATCTAAACCCATGCTGAGCATCGCTGATTAACCCCTCCCTCTCTAGATGTTGGCAAATCCCTTTTTTAACTATTTTCTCAAGAATTTTACAGACTACAGGAGTTAGGCTAACCGGTCTAAAGTTATTTGGATCCTCTTTACTACCCTTCTTGAAAATGGGGACTACATTTGCTCTCTTCCAATCATCGGGTATTTCTCCATATTCCAATGACCTAGTATATAACTTGTCCAGAGCTATTGAGATACTTTCTACCCCTTCTTTAAGTATCCTAGAATGAATATTATCAGGGTCGGAGGCCTTGGTAGCATCTAACTCACCTATTAGTCCTTTTATCTTCCTCCAATCCACACTAATGGTAGTAAACACCTCTTTCCCTGACCCATGAGTACTATACATAAGACTATTTAGTTTCTCCTTTGTAAATATTGATGCAAAATTACCATTTAGTACCTCAACTATTTCCTCATCAGTTTCTCTCACAACCCATTCATATTTGCTAGGTCCTATTTTAACTCTGCTAGACTTGTTATTAATTATATAGTAACTAAAGAACTTTCTAGGATCTTTGTGCTATCCTGAGCTAATTTAATTTCTGACACCCTTTTGTTTTTCTTTATAATCTTATTTGACTCATTCCTAGCCATTCTATAATCACTTAAATTTTGAATATTATTTTCTACCTGTAATTTTTTATATGCCCTTTTCTTCTTTGAAATTTTTCTAGCTATCTCCTGATTCCACCATAATGGTTTCCTACTTTTGTTCCTAATAGCCTTCATTGGGATACATTGCTCTTGGACTACATTTATTATATGCTTGAAAGTATCCCACATCCCATAAGCATTTTTACCTCTGAATAACATAACATAACATAATTTCACGGATGACAAAAGCCACAAGGGCCTATCAAAGGTCATCCGTATCCATCAAATCCCACCCACATAATGCATCCATAGGATTTTGTCAGATCATACATCTACAATATACAATTTAACAATATATAGGAATGTTCAACCATGCATCTACAATATATAATTTAAAGCCTCCATAGGAGTCTGTCAAAAAAAAATCAAAGTCCCCCAAAATATACAATAAAAAGAAACTGCATCCACAGGAATGAGTCAAGAAACATATCCACATACCAAAAAGTAAGAAATTAACCCTCCATCCCCATATAATCATCCAATCTGCGCTTGAAAACATTTAAGTTTGGGCTGTCTACAGTCTCAGGTGGCAAACTATTCCAATAATCCACCACTCTGTTAGTGAAAAAATATTTTCTAACATCCAGTCTGCACCTCTGTTTTTTAATCTTTAAGTGGTGGCCTCTAGTTCTATTCTACCTTCTAACTCAAATAACTTGCTGAAATCCAATTTATCCATCCCAGAAAAGATTTTAAAAAGCTCAATCATATCTCCCCTCACACACCTTCTTTCAAATGAAAACATATTTAATACCCTCAGTCTATCTTCATATTCAAGGTGCTTCAGGGATGGTATTATTTTTGTTGCCCTCCTTTGTACTGACTCTAATAAGTTTATATCATGTCTAAAATGTGGTGACCATGCCTGTATACAGTACTCTAAATGTGGCCTGACATAAGAGTTGTATAGTTTAAGGATGACCTCCTTACTCTTGTAGCTAACATTTCTTTTAATGTAACCTAGCACCCTATTTGCTCTATTTTTTGCCTCAATACACTGCTTTGAAAATTTCAGTGACCTATCTACTACTACTCCTAAGTCCTTCTCATCTTCAACTGAATTAAGCCAATACCCATCCTTCTCATAGCTAAATTCCCTATTATCTCTCCCCATGTTAATAACTTTGCATTTATTAAGGTTAAAAGTCATCTGCCACTTCTGAGCCCAAGCTAACAACTTATTCAAGTCACCCTGCACTTTAAAGCTACCCTCAACCTCTTTGACTACAGCTGCCAATTTAGTGTCATCAGCAAAAATTGATACTTTGCTATTTACA
This sequence comes from Ceratothoa steindachneri, assembly GCA_963969495.1. Lineage (NCBI taxonomy): Eukaryota > Metazoa > Arthropoda > Malacostraca > Isopoda > Cymothoidae > Ceratothoa > Ceratothoa steindachneri. The sequence continues at coordinate 68,187,173 of OZ018329.1, read as the reverse complement.
CCTTGCCCAAGATCATTTACATAGATTATAAATAATAAAGGGCCTAAAACTGATCCCTGAGGTACACCACTAATAACATTCCTCCACTCTGACCTCACTCCATTCAGTACAACTCTCTGTTTCCTATTTTTCAGCCATTCAGTTATCCAATTTAAAACCTTCTCACATATCCCATGCAGCTTTAATTTATGAACTAGTCTTCTATGTGGAACCTTATCAAAAGCTTTGCTGAAATCTAAGTAGATCACATCAACTTTCTCACCCCTATCTAATTCTTTAGTTACATAATTCATAAAATCCAGTAAATTAGTTAAACACGATCTACCTTTTCTAAAACCATGCTGAGCATCATTAATTAACCTGCTACTCTCTAGATGATCAGAAATTCCCTTCTTAACCATCTTCTCAAGAATTTTACAGACTATAGAAGTTAAGCTTACCGGTCTAAAGTTATTTGGATCCTCTTTGCTTCCCTTTTTAAAAATTGGCACTACATTTGCCAATTTCCAATCATACGGTATTTCTCCAGACTCTAGTGATCTAATAAATATCTTCTCAAGAGCTACTGCAATACTTTCTACAACTTCTTTGAATATCCTAGAATGAATGTTGTCAGGGCCAGATGCCTTACTAGTATTTAACTGCATTATAAGCCCTTTAATTTCTTCTCTGTCTATATTAATAGAATTTATCACTACTTCTCTTGACCTAGATTATCATCAATTAATCTAACTGGTTTCTCTTCTGTGAATACTGAAGCAAAATGATCATTAAGGACCTCTACTATTTCCTCATCAGATTCTTTCAAAACCCCTTCATATTTAATAGGCCCTATTTTATCACCATTAGATTTATTATTGATTCTATAATAGCTAAAGAATTTTTTAGGATCTTTATTATTATTTTTAGCTAAATTAATTTCTGCTGTCCTTTTGGTCTTCTTAATAATCTTATTTAGTTCATTTCTGGTTGACCTATAATGGTTTAAATTATCTAAACTACTCTCACTTTGTAATCTCTGGTATGCCCTTTTTTTCTCTGAAACTTTATTAGCTATTTCTTGATTCCACCATAATGGTTTCCTACATTTCTTCCTAATAGAATTCATCGGGATACACTGTTCCTGAACCATGTTTAATATAGTCTTAAAAATATCCCACATCTCATAAGTATTCTTTCCATGGAATTCTATATCCCACCTAATCTGATTTAGCATGCCGCGTAATTTATCGTAATCTCCCCTATAAAAATTTGGAATTTTTGTGGAGTTTGTCATTGTTCTACCCTTAACTATTTGCAAATTCTACATCCCAGTCTACCAAATTTAGCAAGCTTCAAAGTTACATAATCTCCCTTATGAAAATTTGGAACGTTTACAGCATTCTCGGTTATTTTACCCTTCTCAATTCCCAAATTAAAACAAACTATCTGATGGTCATTATTTCCCAATGCTTCCCCAACAGTCAATTCTTGAACTAAATGATCACTGTAAGAAAGTACTAAATCTAATATATTGTCCCCCCCTCATTGGCTCATTAACAAATTGATTCAAAAAATTATCCTCAAAGCATTCTATGAGCCTGCCACTCGTTCTATCCCTACCTATCATATTTTCCCAGTCCACAGAGTTTAAGTTGAAGTCCCCAATAATAACTGCATCTGTTTCACATCCCTTACTTATTTCCCTTATCATTAGTTCATCCATATCATCAGTCTGCCCAGGTGGTCTGTAAAAAGCTCCCAAATGCACCATTCTATTTTTACTGAACCTAATATCTATCCAAAGTGACTTGACTCCATCCTGCTTTATGGAAGTATTTAAACTTGAAACAATGTTGTTTTTTATATAGATAATTATTCCTCCACCAATCCTACCTGTCCTTTGACTAATGTACATATTATAGCTCTGTAAATCAAATTCACTTATAGTGTCACTAAATTCTATTTTTGTTTTTGATCCACTCGTGTGGCTGATTTAAATTGTATATTGTGGGCGCATGATCTGACACAATCCTATGGATTGTTTAAATTGTATATTGTAGATGCATGATCTCACACAATTTTATAAGAAGAACATAAGAACATAAGAAATGAAGGAGACTGCAAAAGACCATTCATGGCCTACACCTGGCAGCTCCTGTTCCAGTCAACACACAAAGGATTTCTTACCAGAGAAAAGTCATCAACATTGTCACCCTTTACAGGGGTTCGTCAGATCTAATCTACAATATACATAAAATGCATCCAGAGGATTATGTCCATTCATGCAACCGCAAAATAATCTCCCCACCCATTAGAAAAATATATACATATGTACATAAAAAAGTCAGTCCCATCTAGCAGCTTCATTCATATATTTATCTAATCTATTCTTAAAACTACCCATAGAGAAGGAGCCTATTCCATTCATCTACCACACGATTTGTAAACCAATTCCTCCCCATCTCCTTCCTAAACCTATACTTATCAAGCTTAAACCCATTGCTACGTGTCCTGTCATGTTCACTAAGTATAAGAACCTTACCCAGATCCCCTTTATTATATCCTTTTACCCATTTGAAGACTTCAATCAATTCCCCTCTGACTCTTCTCCTTTCCAATGTATGTAGATTTAGTTTTCTGAGCCTTTCACCATAAGGTAAGTTCCTTAGCCCACCAATCATCTTTGTCATCCTTCTCTGCACAGACTCAAGCAAATCAATATCCTTCCTATAATATGGTGACCAAAATTGTACTGCATAGTCTAGATGAGGCCTAACTAGCGCCAGATACAGTTTTAGAATGACTTCAGCACTCTTATTGCTTACACTCCTCCTAATGAATCCCAATATCCTATTAGCTTTATTCTTAGCATTTAGGCATTGCTTTCTAGGACGAAGGTCTGTTCTCGTTCGAAAGGAGGTGTGTGAGAGGGGATATGATTGAACTGTTTAAAAAATTTTCCGGGATAGATAAATTGGATGTTAGCAAGTTTTTTGAGTTAGATGATGGAAATCGGACTAGAGGTCACCACTTGAAAATTAAAAAGCAAGGGTGTAGGTTGGATTTAACAAAATATTTTTTCACCAATAGAGTGGTAGACTTCTGGAACAAATTGCCGCAGAGGGTAGTAGGTAGTCCAAATCTAAATGTATTTAAGAGTAGGTTGGATGAGTTTATGGGAAGGGAAGGTTGTGATGGTTCCTAAGTTTTGTATATATTAATATTGTTTGTATATATCTATAGCTGCATGATCTAGTTGTTGACAAGCCTTGATTGGTGATACCCTTGTTTCTGGATGCAATCCTCTGGATGTAGTTTTCCTGGGAGTTTGGGTGCCCCGAAAAAGAGGCCGCTTGACTCGGATGACCTATGATGAGCCCTTGTGGCTTTTGTCATCCGTTATATTATATTGTGGGGGACTTTGATTTTGTCTTCCACTGGTGATGGTGCTTTTTGTGGGTGGGTTTTGACGGAGTCGGATGACGTTTGATTGGCCCTTGTGGCTTTTGTCATCCGTGTAATTATGTTATGTTATGGATTATTATAAAGTAGGTGCATGATCTGATATAGTCCTATGTGGGTGGGTTTTGACAGATGCGGATGACCTTTGATAGGCCCTTGTGGCTTTTGTCATCCGTGAAATTATGTTATGTTATGTATGTTAAATTCCCTTTTATCCCTTCCAATGTTAAGAACTTTGCATTTTTTAAGGTTAAAAGTCATCTGCCACTCTTGAGCCCAAGCTAATAACTTATTTAAGTCAATCTGCAATTTAAAGCTACCCTCAACTTCTTTTACTACAGCTGCCAATTTAGGTAAACATGTAGATTGGCAGCGCGGCCAAAAAAAGTGGATTTTTGTGTGTTTATATTTCATTCTGTAAATGTTAGAACATTATTTTATAAACATATTGATTATATACTGGTGGGTTGTGCCCCCCAGCCGCCCCCCCATTCATTGAAACTCAAGATCATCGTAGGGGGTTCACCCTACAGTGTTTACCCCCACACGAGCAGTTCCCGTAAATTTACTCCAAAAAACATTAAACATATTGGAATACGGACAAAATAGTTTACGTTGCAGCGTTCGCACCGCCAATCTACATATTTATATAAACTATGAATAATAAAGGGCCTGGATCAGATCTATGTATAGCAAAAATGAGTTATCAAATGGCAGAAATAAGTTGAAAGAATATAGGGTTATGAAATGATTACCTTTATTTATTAAATATCACGAAAAAGTCGGGGTAAAAAAAAAGACACAAGTGGTTAATGGGAATACGTAGTAAACAAATATAATGAAATAAATATACAATCACGTCCAACACAAGTTATCTATTCAGGAGAATTGGCACAAGGAAATGTACAAGAGTAGATTACTCATGGTAACGCGTTCATGACGTACCCACAGTCATGACGTCGGTTTCTTGAAAGAAGTTGAGCTGTAGCACCTATATTACAAGGACACACACCAAGGATATCCGGGATGAATCATGGTGGGCTTCGTATTCCCCAAAAAATAAAATAGGGGATAATGGAAGAAAATTAATTTTAAAAATTCTCTTAGTAATATATATATATATATATATATATATATATATATATATATATATATATATATATATATATATATATATATATATATATATATATATATATATATATAGTAATATATATATATATATATATATATATATATATATATATATATATATATATATATATATATATATATATATATACAGAAGTGGGCGTTGGAAGAACAAGTTGCACTTAGGGACTTTGACGCACTATGAATTTCGAATTCGCAAAGTTGAAAGTCGCAAATGTTTTGAAAAAGTTGGACTATGCAAAGTCGCACCGCCTATTATCCATGACGTTGACAGGAACAAAGACGACTTGTTTTGAAAGAAAGTACCGCGGTTGTTTTATATATCTATTTTCTACCTTATAAAATAATGTTACTGTTATCGTGCTAAAGTTGACTTGGTAATTTAGCGGAGTCGCACCGGGGAAAAAAAAGTCGCAGGTCGCACTGGGACAGAGGGGCAAATTAGAGTCACAGAGTCGCAGTCACACCAGATCCTCAACAAAGTCGCACCATTTCCGGCGGCAAAGTCGAAAAGTCAAAGTAGCACCTGAAAAAATTAAATGTGCGCCCAGCTATATATATATATATATATATATATATATATTACTAAAAGATTTTTAAAAAATAATTTTCTACTATTATCCCCTATTTTATTTGTTTTGGAAGGTGAAGCCTACCATGATGCATACCCGATATCCCGGATATATATATATATATATATATATATATATATATATATATATATATATATATATATATATATATATATATATATATATATGAGGAATTAAACCACATTCTCCGAAGACAATTTAATTCAGAACGATGTTCTCCGGTAACATAGGAGAACGGTCAAAATGGTAATTTTTAGGAGACAAATTCCTGATCTCAGCTCAAAAGGCAGGCCCTTCTCGGGTGTACTTATAAACATCACCTAGTGTTATATTTATCCATATTTAAAGTACCCATAATTGATCCATATCTAAAGTTTTAATAGTTTTCAAACGATTTGTCATAATTTCAATTAACTAAATAATTTATTTTTAATCCTTGTGTCCATTTAATTTTTTGTATTTTAAACGTGTTCTCAATCTATCTTATAGACCAGAAGATGGGTAAGGTAACCGAAACGTTGTACTTAATTAAATGAGGAATTTTACATGTCTCATTTTGGGATTTATCCTAAACCTGAAAATAAGCCTTCTTAGAAGCAAACCTATAGAATATATATATATATATATATATATATATATATATATATATATATATATATATATATATATATATATATATATATATACAGAGCTGGGCATTGCGACAACAAGTTGCGACTTTGCCGCACTATGAATTTCGAAGTCACAAAGTCAAAAGTCGCAAACGTTTTGAAAAAGTCGGACTCAGCAAAGCCGTACCACCAATTTTCCGCTCCTTTTGCCGGACTTTAAATAGGAACAAAGACACCTTCTTAGAAAGAAATTGCCGCAGCTGTTTTAAGCTAGTTTTAAAGTCCGCTTTGGTTAAAAATGTCAAATTAGAGTTGGTAACAGCGTACTTTATTTCCATCTTATTTTTAACTTTCATTTTACGAAAAATTAAATTTCTAACATTATATGAGACTGACGTTACATAAAACTACATAAACGTACCTCACGTGCCGGGTTCAAATCGCTTCTTTGCACAGGTTTTTTCGAAAAAAGGTAATAAAAATATTACTGCAAGGAAAAATTATTCTGTTTTCACTTTCAATGTGGTTTAATGGATTCATTTTCATCATTCTCTCCCGCTACTTTGATATATATATATATATATATATATATATATATATATATATATATATATATATATATATATATATATATATATATATATATATATATATATATATATATATATATATATATATTCTATAGGTTTGCTTCTAAGAAGGCTTATTTTCAGGTTGAGGATAAATCCCAAAATGAGACATGCAAAATTTCTCATTTAATTAAGTACAACGTTTCGGTTACCTTACCCATCTTCTGGTCTATAAGATAGATTTAGAACACGTTTAAAATACAAAAAATTAAATGGACACAAGGATTAAAAAAAAATATTTAGTTAATTGAAATTATGACAAGTCGTTTGAAAACTATTAAAACTTTTGATATGGATCAATTATGGGTACTTTAAATATGGATAAATATAACACTAGGTGATGCAATTATTACTTAACACAGATATTAGTCACTTAATGAAGCAGCAATAGTAATAAATTATTTAATAAATTTAAAATGTGAAAAAATCATTTGAAAACTTGACACTAAATATAGATGCTATAAATATTAGTAAATATAAAAAATATACTAATTGCCCCCAATTAGTATTCTGCTTATTAACGAATCCACCAAGATGGAAATGGGCTTAATCACTACAAATGATTTTTTGCGAAAAATATGCATTGGCTTGTCTTTGCTCGTGCACCCACTTGGCGGACGCACGGCGTTTCAACTCGTCAACAGTCCTTAGTTCTTGTGTCAATTGAATTCTGTAAGCGTGTAGAGACAAATCTGTTGTCAAAATTCGATGTAAGGTTGTTGTGGGGAGGTTCAATTACTGCACGCGATGACGAATAGAGGTGTCTGGATCTTCGGCTGCATTCTCGCGCACTGCAGCAATGTTTTCAGCTGAACGGCGTAAAGGAGCACGCAATGGCATTTTCATATCTGCCACCAACCCAGTTTATTTTGAATTTACGAACAATTTTCCCAAATGCACTCTCGGTTGGTCAATTATGTTGACCAAAAAAATCGCGAAGTGCCCGAAATGCGTTTCTGTTTGAACGTCCATTTTCGAAATAGGCTTCGATAACTTCAACACGTTGTTCGATTGTTAATCGTTCGACGGGTGAAATTGCCACAGACATAAGTTGTTAAATCTGAAAGAAAAAGAAAAAAATATTAGACTCTTAAACATAACTCACATTTAAAATCAGGCCAAGTTATTGGAACACCCTTTAAATATATATATATATATATATATATATATATATATATATATATATATATATATATATATATATATATATATATATATATATATATATATATATATATATATGGGAATGGTCACTCCCCCATCCCCCCGTTCACTCGTGGTGCAGTCACAAGGCGGTTACCGCAAAGACATCCGCCCCAGGCATCGGCGGGTCCAGTGCGTAACTGCAGCGTCGCCTATTTCGGCGCCTTGAAAGACCCTAAAAGTCAAAATGTAAGATCTCCTCCAGGAGAGTGAGATCCAGTATCACGTCGAATAAAAAATTAGAAACATGTTTCTCCCAAGCTCGAAGGCTAACGAGGAGCCGATGTAAGACTCAGTGGGAAAAACCATTGGGCATAAGAACTCCCCTGGGGCCGTCCTCAAGCCCCTCCCCCCCGTACCACTCCCCCAGTGGGGTGACAAGGTATAAATGAGGAACACTGAGGGAAATCGAGGTAGTATATCTCAGTCTCTAGGTGACGAAGTCCTCGGATCACAACCGAGCTACCGAGACTGGAGAGGTAGATTACTTGGCTCGCCAGATCAAGAAGTACCCTGCAAGAGAGGCAGGGCTACCTACCTTGAGGGGCTAAGAAGAAGCTCATCCTCGAGCTAGTCCCTGGTTATCAAACCAAACGATAAATTAACTTTGTTAAGTTCAACTTACTCTCGCCAGAGAGAATCCTCATATCCTGGTGCACTTTAAACACCAGGGGTATTCCTCGTCCTTGAGGAATTAAGAAGAGTAGAAGGAAAAGGCTCCCCCTCGAGCCCGTTACTCGGTGGCCACACCGAACTTATAAGTTAACTTGGTGAGGAACCAAGTTCAACTTGTTCTCGTCAGAGAAACCCCCCTCCGGTATACTCGCCCTTGAGGAAGACTGGAACTAAGAAGAAGCTCATCCTCGAGCTAGTTCCTGGTTACCAAACCGAACTTTAAGTAACTTATTCTCGTCAGAGAAACCCCGTCTCATCGATCCTCGCCCTCGAAGAAGACCCTTCCCGAGTTCAGTCCTCGTCCATGAGGAATTAAGTAACGAAGGAGAAAAGCTCCCCCTCGAGCTCGTTACTCGGTGGTCACACCGCACTCCAAGTTAACTGGATTTAAGAACCAAGTTCGACTTCCTCTCGCCAGAGAGACCACGACTACCATGTGCCGCATAAAGTACCGTATTTGTTCTCGTCCTTGAAGAACCCTCCCCAGAATACCGTGTGGACCCCCCAGCTGCTACCCTCGCCAAAACGCCCTCGTGATCTCGCCTACCTACATCTGGCCAGGTTGCACGCGTCGTGAGTCAATAACATTCCTGAGGCCTTTTAAACTCCAGATGAGTCCGTAAGCCTAATTTTTATGTTATTGTTGTGTGTAGAGAAATTAACCAATTTTTGAGGGTCAAACTAATTTAATTAATTCTTGTTTATGATAATATTCAGAGTATTGCTGTAGTTAATGTTTAGAGGTTGTGTATTCAATTGTTAAAGTTAAAATATAATTTATTTGGGGATTATTGTGTGTTTCTCTTATATACTTACGTGTTTCGGAACAGTCTGTTCGTTAAGATATTCAGATATCAATATATTAGCACTCTTAGAACCAAAATGGGCGGCATTCTACGACAATATATATATATATATATATATATATATATATATATATATATATATATATATATGCACGTTCGGGTCCTTCGCTACGTACAAGACCGTTCATTTCGTAATAGTAATCCGTTGATTACAAGGTATAAGAGTGCGATTTACTACAGGGGCCACTAGCGTTTAATGAGTTCACCAAGTTGCATTCCAAGGGTATATTTAAAGATTGAAAACAAAAATATAATTTAATAAGTCGCTAGTTATTAATATATATATATATATATATATATATATATATATATATATATATATATATATATATATGTAAATACGAGAAATATAGGTAATGTAAGTAAGGACAATTCTGACAAAATATAGATTAATTGGCCTTCGGCAAACGTTAATTTCTCGTTAATCAGCTTTTAAATGGGATACTATAAATCACTTATACTGTACAGGTATAAAATTATAACAAAAACTGTTGTGAACTAGCGAGTGTGTATATGTATCGAGGCCTCTTCTCGGTGAGGAGAGCCAAGGTAATAATAACAAAAGACATCTCGGTTTAGCTTGGCTCTTCCGATGTTCTCCGGTAACATAGGAGAACGGTCAAAATGGTAATTTTTAGGAGACAAATTCCTGATCTCAGCTCAAAAGGCAGGCCCTTCTCAGGTGTACTTATAAACAATAAATTCAAAAGTGCAAACTACCGATCTCGTATTTCCCTCTCTCAGAGCTACAAGACGCCAAGCCGGGAGACCACGCTTGGGTCTCACCTTGCGAGTCCCCCCTCTACCTCCCCATCACCCCGCGGGAGTAATTGAGGAATATAACAGGTTGACACGAGGAAACGAGGCTTTTTGTTCTTTCCAACAGAAGAGACAAGAAGGTCACTGGGAGAGAAGATTTTTCGAGTTCAAAAGGAAAACAGAAAAATCACCGGTACAAAGTTTTTGCAAGTTAAGGAGAACTTGCAGTTCTTAGGACAACACCAGATTGTGCCATAAAAGCTCGGGGCAGTTCGAGCCCCAAGATTATTGAGGGTCAATCTAAATACCTTGACGACTGCAAATCTTACTTTTTCTGAGTTGGACAAAGCCCAACACGATAAAAAAAAAGAAGTCAACGATTAAATCTCGTCCGGAAGAAAATGAGGTCAAGGTCACTACGACCACCGAAACCAGAAGAATCATTCCGTTTTGTTTTGAACCTTCATCGACTCATTCGAATTTCAGCGTGACGGCACTCGTCCACCTTTATGTCGGAGTAACGCCATCTTGTGAGCAACCAACAAATTAATCGAGCTATGCATCTCAGGGACAAAATCCACGAAGATATTCTAACTGGAATTGGGTATTAATCTCCATTACCTTATGTAAGTAAAGAATAATCCTGTTTTTTAGGTCCCCGAGCATTAAAAATAGTTTATCGCATGTCTGGCAAATGACAAAGATAGTAACTTAAAATTGTTCGCCCGTAAAATTCTATTTAGAATTGAGCCTCGAGGTCTCGTAAAGTAATCCCATTTTCTTTTTATACGTAAATTAGATCAGTATGCATAAATGATATTTAGTGAGAGGGTTTATGTTCATTAAAGTCTCTTTTTTTTTTAGTAAAAGCTCTGTTTTAATTATCCCCAAACGAGTTGAAGTGGCAGTATTTGATAAATGAAGAAAGAAACCCATTTTATTCATTCCCTAGAATAAAATAAAGTTTAGCACTCTTAGAGAACGATCCTCAAGCGATCATCGAGGCACGAACCTACGCTTCGAGTCATAGTTTATTTGGTTTATTAACCATAATAAAACAAATATATATAAATATAAATATATATATATATATATATATATATATATATATATATATATATATATATATATATATATATATATATATATATATATATATATATATATATATATATATATATATATATATATATATATATATATATCTCGGCTAACCCACGACATATACAGAGGGAATATTTATATGTCGGAAAGTAGGTCGATTAACGTGAGATACAAGCAAGGGTCGTTTTACCTTAATGGGGTCACCCCGAGGAAGGAGAATCCTTTAGCGAGTTAACGCGGGGAAATGAAGCCGGGAAATGGACGTGACTCTCGGCTAAATATCCTGACGGTGACGAGGATGAAGGGTGGGGGCGCAGAAGACGAGTTCACGATCAACCTTGAAGAAGACGATGGCACCTCTTCTCCACACAAGTGCAATTTCCGAAAATCAAACTCCAGCTCGGCGCGAACTATCACACGGGAAACTGGAGATCCCTTAGGGGGCGGGTGGTCCAGATTAGACGAGAGGAATCCCGACTAATCCTTCGGGGACAAAAACGATTCGAGGCTTGCCCTGAACAGAGCAAGCCTTCACAAAAGAGATGGATCTGCCTGGTGGTGAGATCTAACCTCGATGCTATAAGCGAATACCAGGGACTTGGGGAAAGACACACGATCTGAACTGAAGGCGACGGGTTCTCAAACTCAATCTGCAGATATTGGAAAACCAAGGGTATTTATATGACGGCCATTCGGGGGAGGAGGTGTTCTCCTCGTTGGCAGACTCAGACGACTGGCTGACCACTTCCGGTGGCCAGAGGGATTAGCGTTGTCGCCTGACCCACGTCTTAATGCATTTTACGATGTGGGTCGAAAACTTTCCGCTAGCAGCTTCCTGACTACGGAGATTAGCGTTTCCTCGGCGAGGTAAAAGCTTTTAGCACGCCCAACTTAATTAACCGCATATGTGAGGAAGCTGACGGATATTCAAATTCGTTCTTCTTTTTTTCTTTGGGTTCAGAGAATACTCCACGTGGAGTGATACTTAAGAGACAGAGAGAGGGAAGGAATTCATGCAACAAATGAAGCGGATATTTTTCTTTGCTTCCCTTTCCCTCTCTCCCCCCCCCACACACTCATATATATATATATATATATATATATATATATATATATATATATATATATATATATATAGATATATGCTTGCTTAGGGAAGTCCACCACCGATATCGATGATGACGGATACCCTCATAGTAGTCTCGTTTCTTGTGTTCACCCTTGACTGTGGAGACCAATGCAGGAGCCTCAGGGCACTGGAGGTCTGGAGCCAGGGCTGGAGGGGGGCGAGGTGCCCCTGGCGTCTGGCGGGAGCTAGACATTTTGAGTACGTCTCCTCATCGAATGAATGACCAGTAACGGGGATATTTCTTCATGACTAACCACTGTTGATGAGGAGGGATCCTTCACCAAAAGAGGTGGCGGTAACAATCGGAAATGAGAAATTGGCGTAGCATAGGTAATTGTTTGGGTGTTTAGTAAGCGAGTATGAAGAATCACTGGACCATTTAGCGTTATAGTGAAAGGAGATGAAGACAAGGGCTGTTCAGGGCGAAGAGTATCTATAAAGGTGGGTTTCAGGCATGGGCGGTTTTGGCAATAGGCCGAGTAGGCCATGTAGCTCTGCCTGAATTTTATTAATCTGCACTACTCCAAAAATAAACAAAATAATGTATGTGTATATAATTATTTCTGTATTGCTCAAAATTTTTATAATCAATTTACTATTCAAAATAACCTGTATCTGAATGTAAATCGAACTTAAGCGGAGATGCAAAACTCTGAAAATATGTAGGTACTCAAAAATCTTGAACTCTAACCTGCGTCACCCTCTAAAAAGATTCGTTAAAAAAAGGTGTTTATAACTATTCAGATTTCTAAATTCATCCCAAGCCTAATTTATATGTCATTGTGATCCACTATCTAAAGTTATATTCAATCCATCCTGTTTTCATTTGTTAATTCTTAAATACATTTCATTTTCATAAAGTTCATTCTTCCATTCCTTCTAATTTCCTAACGCGTTAACTGCCGATCCACGGCCTGATTAGGTCTAGATTCATCGTTCAATTCTATTCTCAAAATTTATTATGTAATTAATTCTTGTTCGTTATCTAAGCTAAATAAAACACCAATTAATTACATAATAATAGCCCAGGCCTAGGGCCTGGGCTATTATTATCTTTCGAGCGTTTTGGCTCAGTCAACGCTGTTAATATATTAATAATAACAGTTTTCTGTGACGGTAAACGAGACGACATAAAGGCGTGTCTTTGAAATCAGCTTTTTGGGGCTGATGGATGGGTCATCCCTAAGTGTTGTCTTCCAGTTCAAGGAGGATAGGATCACCTGCTGGACCTGAAGCAGAGCAGTTGTCTAATTATGCCATTACCTTAACCGCACCAATTTGACTTGGATATTTTTCCATCTTTCGAGCGTTTTGGCTCAGTCAACGCTGTTAATATATTAATAATAACAGTTTTCTGTGACGGTAAACGAGACGACATAAAGGCGTGTCTTTGAAATCAGCTTTTTGGGGCTGATGGATGGGTCATCCCTAAGTGTTGTCTTCCAGTTCAAGGAGGATAGGATCACCTGCTGGACCTGAAGCAGAGCAGTTGTCTAATTATGCCATTACCTTAACCGCATATATATATATATATATATATATATATATATATATATATATATATATATATATATATATATATATATATATATATATATATATATATATGAATGCAATGTCCCGCAGGAAAAAATGAAATCGTGTTTCTGAGTACTTTCGAACTTTATTAAGTTCCTTATCAAGGATTACTACAAGAAATAATATTATAAAAGAGGTACGAGTATATATACGAAAGAAAAGTAAAAAAGACCGCCTCAAAAACAAGAAATCACCAATGTGGAAGACGGAAGGTAAAGATTCACATTAAGAATTACAAAAAGCAGGTAGTAGGGTCAACCTGAGAAGACGAAAGGGTAATAGATTAAAAGAAATGTAGATAGCCTTACAAGGGAGATTATAAGACACGAGGAGCGAAAGAGTGGGGAAAATACAATGTACTAACAGAGCAGTGACAATTAAAAAAACAAAATGGGTCCATATAACTAAAGATTGTACAGTATATAAAACTAAAGACAAAAGTCAGAACTAACTTTTTTAAGTATTAGTTTTTTAATTATAGCATCTATTTCATATAAGCCAGGGGAAAGGTTAAAATTATCACATTGGCTTATAAAAGCACATTCAATGATATTCCTTTCTATAGGGTCATTGGAACGATAAATAAAGTTTGCCGAGTTCCAGTTAATTAGATGGTCCTTATCTGGCATGTGGACAAAGAAAGCACTGTTATCTTACCCTCTTCGAACATTATGTTTATGTTGATTTATGTGGACAGAAAGTTGTTTACTTGTTTGTCCATAATATTTACTTAGGCAACCAGAACACTCAACTGAATACCGCCCTCCCTCCCTCCAAACTATTATAATTATTACGTACTAATAAATTCTTAATGGTCGTCTCATATTTAAAACCAACAGAAATGTTAAATTTATTCAAAAGACGGGAAAGATCACTAAAACAAAGAGAAAAAGGTAGAACTAAAATATTATTATTATTAAAAGGGAGAGTAGAGACAGTTGGATAAAATATCGTTTTAGCATAAGAAAGACAGTTTTGAAGAAACCTGAAGGGTAACAAAGTTTATGGCCAATTTCAAAGATATTGGAAAATTCCAAATCCATATATTCCGGGCTCACAACTCGTAATGCCCGTAGAAACACAGAAAAAAAACCCCAGAACGTTTAACTTTAAGGCTGTGAGAAGAGTAAAAATGAATATAAGAATTTGAATTAGTAGGCTTACGAAAGATAGAGTATTTAAAACCTGTATGAGTTCTATGAATAAGAAGATCAAGAAAGGGAAGGGTTCTATTATTTTCTATCTCGTGGGTAATTTAATTGAAGGGACAAGAGAAGTGAGTCTGGTAAGAAAAACATTAACATCTTTGGAATTAGGCCACAAGCAAATGACATCATCAATATACCTGTGCTAAACGATCGAGGCGTCAAGGATAGTAGGGAGAAGTTTTGTTTCAAAAAATTCCATATATAAGTTAGAAAGGACAGCTGAAAACAATTACCCATGACCAATCCCAATTTTTGGAAGAAATATTTGCTTTCGAACGAAAACTTATAGTTTTTGGTACAAAGGGAAACGAGATCATGAAAGTAGTAACGGGTACCGGCAAGTCATAATTTTGCAAATGATCATTACGGAAATTGAAAAGATCTTCAACGGGTACTTTGGTAAATAATGAACAAACATCAAAACTAACATGAGTAAAATCATTAGTTTAGAAATAAGGTTGTAAATATTAGTGACATGAGAATGAGAAATGGAACCAACTAGTGGAGTAAGAAATGAAGTAAGCCATTATAGGAGAAGGGGAATGAAGTTAATCGCTAACGGGAAGTCCGAATTTGCAGACGAAATTTCCTTAGGCCTAAGTCGGCAACGTCGTGGGAATATTGTATTAAAACAAAGATATACTAAAAATAAATATTATTGAATCAACAGTTATAGTTAAGAAGTGTAATTATAGTTTATGATTGGATTGAATTTTAGGTGGTTGAATTAACTTTGAACGATTTAATGAGAATTAGAGTACACATATGATGATTGACAAATATTAATTAGATTATAGTTGAATGTTAAATGAGTAAATATTATAAATGTATGATAAATATTTATATGGATTGATAAATAGATTAGAAGAGCAAATAAATTATATGTATAGTTAAATATATTGGGTAAATATTAATATAGATTAGGTATGTGTAAATAGATTGTATGGATTAAATTGGATACATTAATAGATTGTAATTTGGATACATAAATGGGATTAAATAAATAGATTGAATAAATAGGTAATATAAATAAGTAATATAAATAGATTATATAAATAGATTACAACGGAGTTGGGAGGGTCTGTAAATGAGAGAAAGAATCACGTATTAAAAACGAGATTCCTTTGGGACATATTTAGCTAAATATTACAATTTCAATATTACTGACCTGATACCGGTGAGCCGAATAAAGTGAATGAATGAGCATGTGATTTTATTTGAAAACGTTCGAGAGATCGGGCGTACCAATCACACGATTTAAGTTATGGTTACCAACCCTTGTTGAAATAATATATATATATATATATATATAAATATATATATATATATATATATATATATATATATATATATATATATATATATATATATATATATATATATATATATATATATAGTTATGATTAAATATTTCCACTTGTAGGGGTGTAGACCGGTACAATACTACCCCACCGAGGGAAAAGCTCGCACAAGGTGTTTACAAAAAATCTTAGCCTATATAGCGGCGAGGCTTCCTTACAACGCGTCAAAAACGAGTTATTGTACCAATTGGCTGACTCGGATTGCGGGTCAGGTGGCGATTAGAAGTACCGCTCGATTTTTGCGGGAGATTGTCGCGAGCGAGGACCGGAGGGTCGGGTGACGATTGTTCTGGCCTTCCGAAAAGGCGACAGTCGGGAGTTGCGCGTTGGTCGCTTGATGTTCTCCAGCTGCTGTCGAGTGGTCCTGCAACAAAAAGTGAGGCGGCAGCAGTTGGGAAGAAGAATCGGGGGGGACGTTGCGAGTAAAGAGGTAGGGGGAAAAGTTGCAACTTGATTTGAAAGAGACGAAGAAGGGTTCGTAAGTGGAGTTAGTTGGTTGGGAAGTGTTGAAGGAATAGTTGGGTGCGGCAGGTAGGCTTGGATAACCGCTGAACCTTTATCAGTGGAAGAGAAAAGTAGTGACTGTTCCAGGTGAACGGCCTCTATAAAAGCTGGTTTCAGGTGATCAATGGAAAGTTGCAAGGGTGTGCGAATGGAATCGCACCTTTTTGTGCTTAGTAGGTCTGTCCTTAGAAGGAGGCAGACAAAGGCTTGGGAACTCCCGCACAAGTTGCTGGAAGGGGGAGTAGTTGCAGGGAGACGAATAGAGAGGAGAAAGCTGGCGTAAGGAAAGAATGAACCATCAACAGTTAGTGTCGTGGTTTTGTCGATAGCTTGCGGTGACGAGAATCGACGAGAATGTCGTGCGCGGAAAGGAAATCGAGGCCCAAAATTGGAATGTCGACGTCGGAAATGATGAACGACCATGGGAAAACACGACGTAACCCGAGAGAGAGAGATCGAGGATACGCCACCTATAAGTCCTTATGTCTGATCATTTAGCAGCTTTAGGGACCGAATCAGAAGGGGTGCAAGCTTTCTCGACTGAAGAGGCTGGAATGACACTGTATTGAGCGCCAGTGTCAATCAGGAAGGAGAAACCAGAGAGTGGGCCTTGAACGCTAAAGGGAGGATCGACCTGATGAAGGAATGAGGTTGCAGAGGTGACAGACCCACGTTTCACTTGCGAATTCAGTTTAAAGTTTCCTGTGTTCAAGGTGAAATTTGGGTAAGGAAACCCGTAGTTTTGTAGGATTTGAGGTGGTGAAGTTAGAGTATGTTGAGATTGGGGATTTTGATGGTACGATTATGGCTTTGAGCTTTTTTCTGCTCTTGCACCAAATTTGAGGTAGTACCAGCAAAAGCCTGAAGGTTGAAATATCGTAGTATGAGCAGCACGACCAGTATGAGAGTTAAAGTTGGTGGCATGAATTGATGCATGGTATAAATTGCAAGGCTGTGCCCAGTGGACAACGTTGCTCCCATAATTAGAGTGGTGCCAGCAGCTACCCTGATAGTTGTCAGGATAGTGGGAATTAGACGAAGGTTGAAAATGAACCTGTCTTGCCTCATCTCTTGTGCTGGAGTTTCCTCGTTGGCTTTGCCTTTTCCGGTAGAAGGAACGACGTCTGACACCTCCGTCCTGCTCACGATGTTGCTCTCGGTGAAGACCCGTTCACACCTTTAGGGCACGAATATCCATTTCAATCCTCTCTAGAACGGATAAAAGACCCGAAACCTGGGAGGATTCATCCTGAGGGAGTCCTGGCCGGTTGTAAGGAGCTCCGGCTGGTGCCCCCTATCCTGAGAAATAGATACATGGGAGTGTTTATTTACATCGCTAAACGACCCATGGCCTGCATTTCCCTAGTTGATGAAAGGATTATTATACAGGGCGTCAGTCGCCTCTGCCATTTTCTCCAGGTTCGATGGGGAGGACATTAAAAGAAGGGGCTTAATTTGATCTGGCATCCCACGCATGAATATCTCAGTTATGAGTAGCTCGAGTTGGACGAGCTGTTCTCCTTTGGCATGGGTAAGAGCTTTGAGGTGGCTAAAAAAATGTGTGGGACGCCGTCCTCCATTTCTTGTGTATCGAGAAAGATCCGCGGGTCTTTTATTTGCGATCTCCCAAATTTCTCCTTGAACGCCCTCTTGAACCTAACCCAAGAATCAGCAATTAACCCATCCAGCAAAATATTCTTAAAAACGGAAAAGATACTCAGAGTTAATTTCTGGGGTACGGCGATCGTTCTATGGTTCTCAGGAACTGCCTGACGTTGAAGGACGAGCTCCACCATTTCCCATCAGCCAATGGTATTTTGTGAGTCGAATGGTTGCAGCTGAACCATAGAGGGAGTGGGAGGCGAATGCGAGAGAATGCTTGATTGGGGGGCGAAAGTGGTCGAATAGGTTATCGTTGTTACTGGGAAAGATGCTTGAGTGGTTGTAACTGTCCCCGATTTTGGGGTATAGCTTTGGGCTCCGTCGTAATCCATTTATAAAATATTAAAAGTGTGTGTATGTGCACAAATCCAATTCACCCGCTTGAAGGTAAAAAAAATGAAAAAAAAATGATCGAATTTTGATCACTCTTTGTCCTTACTACTGTATTGATAATTAATTCTATGAAATTGCTAAAGGAGAAACTTAAGGATGTTAAGGCAAATTTTGGATTGAGAAACGAACACGTGTAAAAAAGGAAAGTTCACGCAAGAAAAATAGAACGAGTGAGGCGAGATGAGTCGTCCGAAAAAATGTAACACGTGACGGTGAAAATTAATTAATTATTATGAATGAATGAATGGATGGGAGATAATTAAATCAATAAATATTATAAATTTATGATAAATATTTATATGGATGGATAAATAGATTTTATGAGCAAATAAATTATATAGTTAAATGGATTGGGTAAATATTAATATAGATTGATATGTATAAATAGATTGTATGGATTAAATTGGATACATAAATAGATTGTAATTTGGATACATAAATGGATTAAAAAAATAGATTGAATAAATAGGTAATATAAATAGATTATAACGGAGTTGGAAGGGTCTGTAAATGAGAGAAAGAATCACGTATTAAAATGAGATTTTGGGGGGACATATTTAGCTAAATATTACAATTTCAATATTACAGACCTGATTCCATTGAGCCGAACAATGTGAATGAATTAGCATGTGATTTTTATTTGAAAACGTTCGAGAGATCGGGCATTCCAATTACACGATTTAAGTTATGGATACCAACCCTTGTTGAAATAATATATATATATATATAGTTATGATTAAATATTTCCACTAGTAGGGGTGTAGACCGCTACACCATTTAGACGGAATATGAAACAGACCCAACAGAACTTATAATAGGGCGTAATGGGAAATTTGATTTGTGAGTTTTTACTAAGCCGTACAAATAAGGAAGGGTAGCCTTACTAAACTTAAATTTTGAAATTAAATCAGGAAAGTTTTTAAGTAATCGCCGTACATTTTTATGTAAGTCACGGTTAACTTGAAGAGTGGGGTCTTTTAATACAGCTAGGTAAGTATCTTGGTTTATTCAGTTGAGTGTTCTGGTTGCATAAGTAAATATTATGGACAAACAGGTAAACAACTTTCTGTTCGCATAAATCAACATAAATATTATGTCCGAAAAGGGAAGGATAACAGTGCTTTCTTTGTCCACATGTCAGATAAGGACCATCTAATTAAATGGAACTCAGCAAAATTTATTTATCGTTCCAATGACCCTATAAAAAGGAATTCTATGGGGGGGGGGAGCATATCCTTATTATACTTTCAATTTATTTATTCTAGTTCATTTTGCTTTTAATTTGATTTTCTCTTTTGTTGCTGCAAGTTGTCTTCCTCCAAAATTTTCTTCTTCTGGACTGAATTTCCTTTTTTCTTTAAGTTGGCCCTTCAAATGTTTTCTTTCCAATTTCCTTGGCTTCCGTATACTTCTTGAATTGGTCATTTATCGTAGTTTTCTTTCTTGAGAGATCTTCATAAAAGTTTGAGTTTCGAACGCGGTACCTCTGGATTTGAATGTCGATACTGTAGCCAAACGACTGGTTTGAGTCCGTCTAATTGTTGGTAAGTTATGTTATTTTATGTAGGTAAGTTTTAGTCACGTGCGATCTACATCTCACTATTTCGGTCTGTCTTTCCCCGATTTGCTTTCGTAATAACATTGCAACTATTTAGCCGATTCTAACGAAATTTGAAACCCTTATGTTGTTTTACATTCTCTTTCAAATGATATAATTGCCAAGTCCTCCAAAGTTTAGCCGGGGAAGTATTTTATTTTGGCGATAACATCATAACTATTCGGCCGATTCTAACGAAATTTGAAACTATTATGCCTTACCCCCTCTCTCGAATGATATAATTGCCAAAGTCACCCCAAAGATAACCCTGGAATTATTTTATTTTGCCAATAACATCCTAACTATTCGGCCGATTCTAACGAAATTTGATACCCTTATATTTTTTTATATTCTATTTGGAATGATAGAATTGGAAATTATCCTTACACTGTTAGTCCGGTAATTATTGAAAGTTTTGAAGGTTGTTAGGTCATAAACCAGAATAAATGAGAGGACACGACTTTTTGATCTGCAGAACTTGTTTAACACAACATAATTTCACGGATGACAGAAGCCACAAGGGCCTATCAAAGGTCATCCGTATCCATCAAATCCCACCCACATAATGCATCCATAGGATTTTGTCAGATCATGCATCTACAATATATAATTTAACAATCCATAGGAATGTCCAACCATGCATCTAAAATATATAATTTAAAGCCTCCATAGGAGTCTGTCAAAAACAAAATCAAAGTCCCCCAAAATATACAATAAAAAGAAACTGCATCCACAGGAATGAGTCAAGAAACATATCCACATACCAAAAAGTAAGAAATTAATCCTCCATCACCATATAATCATCCAATCTGTGCTTGAAAACATTCAAGTTTGGGCTGTTTACAGTCTCAGGCGGCAAACTATTCCAATAATGCACCACTCTGTTAGTGAAAAAATATTTTCTAACATAACATAATTTCACGAATGACAAAAGCCACAAGGGCCTATCAAAGGTCATCCGTATCCATCAAATCCCATCCACATAATGCATCCATAGGATTTTGTCAGATCATGTATCTACAATATACAATTTAACAATCCATAGGAATGTCCAACCATGCATCTACAATATATAATTTAAAGCCTCCATAGGAGTCTGCCAAAAACAAAATCGAAGTCCCCAAAATATACAATACAAAGAAACTGCATCCATACTATTTTGATAAAAGGAAATAATACAAAATATTACTATTATCTCCATTTCTACTACTACTACGACTACTACTATGACCTCTACTGAGACTGTGAAACTACTACTATAGGGGTTCCTATTGGACTTTTCGTCATTGCTCGTGTGTCCATAATACTTTAGAGTACTTTATAGAAAATATTGCCAGTTGCCTGAGGCCCTTCAGAGGTCCTCGATTCAGTGCTACATAATCGCTCGAAAGCCTTTTCTGGTCTTTCACCTTTCGACTCTTATTCGCCCTGATTATTATGATAATTCATCTTCTTTTTTTGTCAACTCTTTTGTTGGTGAGTAATCATCTAATTAAAATACATAAATGGCTTAGATCAGTCCTTCTTTGGGTAATTGTGTAGAGTACGGCCGGATCCAAGGCCTAGCTTATTTTTGGCTACTTTTTTCTGAAATGAAATCGATGAAGTTTATGGCGATTTTCGCTTCTATACTGGGGAGCTGTGCCCCCCACAGCCCCCCAAATGATTAACACTCATGGTCATCGTAGGCACATCCACCCGACGAGCCTTCCCCAACAACGAGCCGACATTCAAAATAATCAGTAATACTTATGACAAACACCCGTATGCGAAGTTACTACTGTCATAGGTACCCTATTCACAATGAACCAAAAGACGACCGCGACAATGTTCTCGATTGAGAGGCACGCCTAAGCGAAAAAAAGTGCCTTTCCGAGCCGTGGAGATGTGTTTACAGGGTTGGCTTTTGCCGTCAGCGTCAATACACGATTCATCGCACCGAAACACCCAATTTTTGTTCATTCTAAGCTCTGCCTTACAATTAGGACACTCGCGTGTATATTTTAATAGCCCATGGGCTTAGAGAAACGCAACACATTTATCGTTGTCGGTTAAAACAGCATCTAAATGGTGAAAATTTAACGAACACACTACGCAGCAAAATGACATTTTGACGAGTGGCCGGAAAAACTCGTGGGTGGGTGTTTAAATATGACCGGTGTGGTCGGAAAAGTGCTGACGGTTTGTTTTTTTTACCGAATTTGAGAATTTGTGTTTCTTGAAGTACATATATATAGTAATAAAAACACTAATACTGAATGCATCCTTTTGGAACAATAATCAAAATGAAGGTCATAAGAAACTTTTTTAAAAAATAAAAGAAGAGAAATCAATACGGAAGCAAAAAAAATGAAAAAGTCGTTTTTTAGACAGAATTAAGAAGTGAGGCTTCGTTAACAACACCGAAATGTGGTTTAATCGAGCATTAAACAATCGAAAATTAAGTAACAAGTAAATAAAAAGACTAAATAATGTCAGGCATAGGGTAGGTAGGATATATAGAAAAGAAATAAGGGGAAACAACATCTAAAATAAATGAAAAACCTAGTTTTGTTCAATATAAAAAGCACAAAAAGCCTTGAAACAAATAGAGCTTTCTGATTGGTCATTGACGAAATTAAATACAGATCTGTGATTTGCCAGTGCGATAGCAGAAATACACTGAAAAGTAGCCCTCAAAATAAGCTAGAATCACATCCGGCCATACTCGCAGCATGTACCCTTTTTGTTTGTAAACAGAAATTTATGAATGAGAGTAACTTGACTCCATTCAAAGCTGCCCCAAAAAGCGCTCCCCCCCATCAAAAAAAGGGCTGATTTATGGTTCACACACGTCTAAACAGCCGTTTTTTGAGTACTTTTTTGTTAAATACGATGAATGATTTTTAAACGATGGCCGGGTGCGATTATTTTGAGCGTCGGCTCGTTGTTGGGTACGGCTCGCCGCGGGGATAACACTGCGATGACCCTGAGTTTCAATCCTTTGGGGGGGAGGGGTCTGGGGGGCAGAGCCCCCAGTATAAAAACGAAAATCGCCATAACATTCTTCGATTTCATCTCTAAAAAAGTAACGACGAAAAGTATAGACGATGGCCGGATGCGATTATTTTGAAGTGTTGGCTCGTTGTTGGGTACGGCTCGCCGCGGGGATAACACTGCGATGACCCTGAGTTTCAATCTTTTTGGGGGGGGTCTGGGGGGCACAGCCCCCCAGTATAAAAAAGAAAATTGCCATAAAATTATTCGATTTCATCTCTAAAAAAGTAACAATGAAAAGTAGCCCCCGAAAAACTAGGCCT
Organism: Ceratothoa steindachneri; assembly: GCA_963969495.1. Lineage (NCBI taxonomy): Eukaryota > Metazoa > Arthropoda > Malacostraca > Isopoda > Cymothoidae > Ceratothoa > Ceratothoa steindachneri. Next base: position 68,163,406 of record OZ018329.1, on the reverse strand, counting down.
AGGATCCGGCCATCGTCTTCACAATTACCTTAAAATCATTTAAAAATCATTCAATTAAAATGAGCATGTTATTCAAAGCTGACTAAGGGGTAAAAGTCAATTCAACCCCAAAATAGGTGATAAAAATATATTTTCCATTTTTTTCGTTGAATTTGCTGCCCTCTGTTCGGTAACAGAAACGTCTCCTGCAATGGAAAAACCTGCTGTGGGAGATGTAATGGCTTTCATGATGCTGATGGGTGCATAACAGTCCGCTTCCTGCCTTTCCTGTAGGGGTGACTACCACCCAACTTCCAGGCAGTGCCTGATATACCTCCAGCAAACCCAAATCCAGCAGTTGTAACATGAAGCCAATCACTCCCTCAAAGACATTAAAACTAAATTAAGAACCATAAAGCCTTGGTCTTTTTGCCCTAAGTCATCTAAGGTGCCACATTCTTCTACTATCCAGGCCTCCCCACATATACAAGCTTACTCTACAGCTCCTCCCTACCCCCAAGTCCACAAATTACTGTTATTCAGAAGGCTGCTGAATCCACCCCTTCTCACCCAATCACTGTCAGCCCACTACAAACTCCCAGACCCCAAAAGAAACACTGCTCTCCTAAATTTCCCTAAATAATACCTCTTCACACCTGTTCCACAGCCTAAAAAATCAATGGGAGAAGACCCCCAAGGGGGCTGCCTCCCAGCTGGCACTACCCCTACCCCTATCCTCCCTACCTATACCTCTGCCACCTTGCCCCCACACCATTCCCACATCCCCCACCTCGGCTTCCCCACATGCAGCCTGCAGCCCAGCAGCCCCTGCCCGTGCTTGGTAGTGCATGCCTTGGGCCTACAGACACCTCTCAAACCCAGCTTATCTCGGACCTCTTCCTCTCTGCTTTCATTGGGGGAATTGCACCCATTACACTGACCTTCATTAACCTGAAAGAAAGAGGTTACTCAGGTGAGTAACCTCTTTCTTTCAGGTAGCAACCTTAGAGAAAGCTTTCTGAGGTATCTGCCTGACTTTCTGACCTTCCTTAGATCACTCACGCAATGACTCCATCTCCCACTTCATACTCTGTAATGCCCGGTCTCTATTCTGGAAACTTCCAATTTTTAAAACTACACTTTCTTCCAATTCACCTCTAGTTATCGGCATCTGAGACGTGGCTCACTGATGCATTCTCCCCCTCCTTTCCTGGCTATGTTTCAGACAGGGTAGACAGGAGGCGGCCTGCTGCTGCTGGTCCACCAAGCCCTCTCACTATAACTTCCTTCCCCGGGGTCGGATTAGAGCATCTCGGAGTGACTTACCTTTGATTCTGCACCTAACATAACATAACTTCACGGATGACAAAAGCCATAAGGGCCTATCAAAGGTCATCTGCATCCGTCTAAACCCACCTACAAAAAGCACCAATCTCCAGGGGAAGACATAATCAAAGTCTCTCACAATATAATATAACAGATGACAAAAGCCACAAGGGCCATCATAGGTCATCCTAGTCAAACGGCCTCTTTTTTAAGGCACCCAAACTCTCAAGAAAACTACATCCAGAGGATTGCGTCCACAAACAAGGGTATCACCAATCAAGGCTTGTCAAGAACTAAATCATGCAGCTATAGATATATACAAACAATATTAATATATACAAAACTTAGGAACCATCACAACCTTCCCTCCCCATAAACTCATCCAACCTACTATTAAATACATTTAAATTTGGACTACCTACTACCTCTGTGGCAATTTGTTCCAGAAGTCTACCACTCTATTGGTGAAAAAATATTTTGTTAAATCCAACCTACACCCTTGCTTTTTAATTTTCAAGTGGTGACCTCTAGTCCAATTTCCATCATCTAACTCCCAAAACTTACTGACATCCAATTTATATATCCAAGAAAATTTTTTAAACAGCTCAATCATATCCCCTCTTCAGATCCTATTAATATATAATCCATGTTTGGATTTCTCCCTTCATGAGCTTAAATTCTTAACTTCTTAGCTCTTCTCTCCAACACATAATGGGCAATTTTAATGCCCATCATGACTTCTGGGAACCAGCTCTCCCCAGGAGCCAGAGGAACCATTAGGGCTGCTCCCTCTCTGACTTCTTAGCAGACAAGTGACTCCTACTCTCTTATCACCTTCCCTGGCCTCCCTACCAGGATTGATCTAGTTTCAGGGAACCCCTCTACCTTCGACCTATGCCTGGGAAATGGCCCCCTCCATACCACTATCACTACTGGCTCTTACATGGGAAGTGACCATCTCCCTGTAATCATTTCCTTCCCATCAGCTCCACCACTACCTCCCCTAGAGACTGGCGTGAAGCGGAGGTGACTCCTATCTTCAAGAAAGGAGACCCAAGCCAACCGTCGAACTACCAAACTATCAGTCTGACTTCGATAGTCGGTAAACTCATGGAAAGCATGATGGTGGACAAAATGACGTCGTATTTAGAGTCAAACCTGCTACTGAGGAGTTCCCAGCACGGCTTCCGAAGGCAACGGTCATGCCTGACGAACCTTGTGGAATTCTTCCACTTCGTGTTCAGTGAGCACGATCGGGACAAGGCGGTGGATGTGGTGTACTTAGACTTTCAGAAAGCCTTTGATAAGGTACCACACCGCCGCCTTCTCCGGAAAGTGCGAACGCTGGGCATAGACGGAAAAGTAGGCGGCTGGATCGAGAACTGGCTAAGTGGCAGACGGCAACGGGTGGTGGTGAATGGGCAGGCTTCTAAGTGGGTGCCCGTTACTAGCGTGGTGCCTCAAGGTTCTGTCCTGGGACCACTACTATTCATCATCTACGTCAACGACATGGAGGTGACATGGTTGCCAAGATTTCAAAATTTGCCGATGATACCAAGCTTGGTATGAACGTTGCAAAGGATGGAAATACTGCCCGCCTGCAGGAAGATCTTGGGAAGATTGGGGAGTGGTCGGACACGTGGCAAATGCCTTTTAACGTGGGGAAATGCGAAGTAATGCATATCGGCCACAGAAACCCCCAATCTCAGTATATCCTTAAGGGCACTGCTCTTGAATCGAGTGACACTGAGAAGGACTTGGGTGTAACTATTACTAGCGACCTCAAGTTCTCGAAACAGTGCATCGAGGCAGAGAAGAAAGCCCAAAGGATGTTAGGCTACATAAAGCGCCAGTTTGGATACCGTAACAAGGAGATAGTACTTTGTACAACTCCCTCGTTCGGCCGCACCTGGAGTATGCCGTACAATTTTGGAGTCCTTCATTTCGAAAGGACATTGCAAGGTTGGAACGCGTACAAGCTAGGGCAACCAAACTGATTCCCTCTATCCGACATAAAAGTTATGAGGATAGACTAAGGGAATTAGATCTGTTCTCGCTGGAAACCCGTAGACTGCGTGGTCAGCTCATCAAAGTTTTCAAAATACTTCGAGGGTTCGACAAAGTTGACTACTGGGATATTTTCACACTGAGTGAGAACAGAACGCGCAATCACGGCTTCAAACTTGAACTGAAGCGTTACAACCGCATTCTGTGTGGAAATTTTTTCACCTACAGTATCTGCGGTAAGTGGAACGCACTTCCAGTGGAAGTTGTCAACAGTGAATCTGTTGACCAGTTCAAGTCAAGACTAGACAAAGTCTTGAAAAGTGGCCATTCAGGGATGCAAAACAATTGAGCAGCCATGTGCCTGTTTGATTGATAGTCCAAAGGTACCCTCTTTGAATGGACCGTAAGGTCTCCTAGGGTACTTACTTTCCTTGTTACTCTCATGCAGATATTGGTCTTTTTAAAAAGGAGACTGGGGTACCTTTCAATTAGAACTAAAATGAGTTACCCTGCCCACATCCCTCTTGTCACAAGACTGAATTCAGTATCTTACAGATACCCTGTTGGATGTGGGATCCCATCATTTTCACTTTGTTACCTCTCCCCCAACCTGCACCTTCAGGCCAAACGCCATGCCTTTAAACCCCATCCTCCGCCTTTGCACCCGCTTCTGTCTCATAGAGGCCCTGTTCAAGCATCTTATCTTCCCTATCCTTTACTTCCTCAATCTCCCAGGCCTGGTTATTCTTCAGAAAGATAGTCCACCCTCAACCCCTACTCATCTTCCCACTGACTGCCCAGAAAGCTCAATGTCTTACCTCCCACATTCACACCAGTCCTTCTCATCAGTTGAAGATGAGAAGGACTTAGGAGTAGTAGTAGATAGGTCACTGAAATTTTCAAAGCAGTGTATTGAGGCAAAAAATAGAGCAAATAGGGTGCTAGGTTACATTAAAAGAAATGTTAGCTACAAGAGTAAGGAGGTCATCCTTAAACTATACAACTCTTATGTCAGGCCACATTTAGAGTACTGTATACAGGCATGGTCACCACATTTTAGACATGATATAAACTTATTAGAGTCAGTACAAAGGAGGGCAACAAGAATAATACCATCCCTGAAGCACCTTGAATATGAAGATAGACTGAAGGTATTAAATATGTTTTCATTTGAAAGAAGGTGTGTGAGGGGAGATATGATTGAGCTTTTTAAAATCTTTTCTGGGATGGATAAATTGGATTTCAGCAAGTTATTTGAGTTAGAAGGTAGTAATAGAACTAGAGGCCACCACTTAAAGATTAAAAAACAGGTGCAGACTGGATGTAAGAAAATATTTTTTCACTAACAGAGTGGTGGATTATTGGAATAGTTTGCCACCTGAGACTGTAGACAGCCCAAACTTTTAAGAACATAAGAAAAGAAGGAGACTGCAAAAGACCATTCATGGCCTACACTTGGCAGCTCCTGTTCCAGTCTACACACAAAAGATTTCTTACCAGAGAAAAGTCATCAACATTGCCACCCTTTACAGGAGTTTGTCAGATCTAATCTATAATATACATAAAATGCATCCAGAGGATTATGTCCATTCATGCAACCGCAAAATATAATCTCCCCACTCCTTAGAAAAATATATACATATGTACATAAAAAAAAAAATCAGTCCCATCTAGCAGCTTCATCCATATATTTATCTAATCTATTCTTAAAACTACCCAGAGAAGAGGCTTCTATCACATTTCTAGTGAGCCTATTCCATTCATCTACCACACGATTTGTAAACCAATTCCTCCCAATCTCCTTCCTAAACCTATACTTATCAAGCTTAAACCCATTGCTACGTGTCCTGTCATGTTCACTAAGTATAAGAACCTTACCCAGATCCCCTTTATTATATCCTTTTACCCATTTGAAGACTTCAATCAATTCCCCTCTGACTCTTCTCCTTTCCAATGTATGTAGATTTAGATTTCTGAGCCTTTCACCATAAGGTAAGTTCCTTAGCCCACCAATCATCTATGTCATCCTTCTCTGCACAGACTCAAGCAAATCAATACCCTTCCTATAATATGGTGACTAAAATTGTACTGCATAGTCTAGATGAGGCCTAACTAGCGCCAGATACAGTTTTAGAATGACTTCAGCACTCTTATTGCTTACACTCCTCCTAATGAATCCCAATATCCTATTAGCTTTATTCTTAGCATTTAGGCATTGCTTTCTAGGACGAAGGTCTGAACTTACCAAAATACCCAAGTCCCTCTCACAATCAGGTTAGTGAGTAGGCAACCTTGAACAGTTTCATTTTCAGGAGTCACTTGAAAGTGGTAAGTGAGGCAGCAGATCTAATTACGGCTGGAAGAGCATTCCAAAGCTTGGGGCCACAGACTGAGAAGGAGCAGTCGCCCATTGAGCAGAGGGACGAGTGAGGAGTATTTGGAAGAAGAGCATAAGATGACCGAAGTGCCTGAGTGGCCAGATATTGCGAAAGAGCAGAGGAAAGGTAGGTTGGGGCCTTTTGGTGAAGGACCTTTAAAGTGAAGAGAAGAATCTTGAAATGAGAAAGATATCTGACAGGTAACCAGTGCAGTTCCTGAAGCAGGGGCTTAGAAGGGTCCTCTTTACTTCCTTTTTACAAAATTAGCACTACATTTGCTAATTTCCAATCATTAGGTATTTGTCCAAACTCAAGTAATCTAGTATATATCTTCTCAAGAGCTAATGCAATACTATCTACACCTTCTTTGAGTAACCTAAAATGAATATTGTCTGGGCCAGATGACTTACTAGTATTTAACTACTTCCCTTGTCCTAGAATTATCATCAATTAATCTATCTTGATTCTCTTGTGTAACTACTAAAGAAAAATGAGGGATATGGAACCTGTTAGGTTGACTAACAGATGTGATGCCCTGAGGTTTTTTTTCAAAACCCCTTCATATCTAATAGGCCCAATTTTATCACCATTAGATTTGTTATTAATTCTATAATAGCTTAAGAATTTTCTTGGATCTTTATTATTATTTTGAGCTAAATTAATTTCTGCCGCCCTTTTGCTCTTCTTAATAATCTTATTTAGCTCATTTCTGGTTCACCTATAATGATTTAAATTGTCAAAAGTACTTTCTCTCTGTAATCTATGGTATGTCCTTTTCTTCTCAGAAATTTTCCTAGCTATCTCCTGATTCCACCACAATGGCTTCCTACATTTCTTCCTAATTGCCTTCATTCGAATACACTGCTCCTGGACTATGTTTAGTATAGTCTTAAAAGTGTCCCACATCTCATAAGTATTCTTCCCCCTGATTTCTATATCCAACCTAATCTGATTTAGCAAGTTTTGTAATTTATCGTGATCTTCCCTATAAAAATTTTGAGTTTGTTGATGTACCTTTCACTATTTCCAAGTTTAAACAAACCATCTGATGATCACTATTTCCTAATGCTTCCCCGACAGTCAATTCCTGAACCAAGTGATCATCATTTGAAAGAACCAGATCTAAGATATTGGCACCCCTTGTTGGCTTATTAATAAATTGAGTAAAAAAGTTATCCTCAAATCATTCTATAAACTTACAACTTGCTCTATCCCTGCCTATCATATTTTCCCAGTCCACAGAATTTAAATTAAAGTCACCAAGAATAACTGGGAGTTTTCCACTGAGGTTTGAACAGGCAACACGTGTTTCATAGAGCTCTTGGAATATTTTGATTATTTGCTATACTTTGGTGTTTGATAGAAGTTTTTATGCAAAATAGTATTACGTATAGTCTAGTGACATAGTAAATATAAATATTAAGTTATTAGATCATATATTTGGTTAATATAATGAAGTTGTTTAGTATTGTTAATTTTTCGGCCAGGTTCTTTTGTTTACCCTATTTTGCACGGGAAAGTACGTAGTAGCTAAATTAAATTAGTGTTTTGAAACCTCGTTTCTAGGTTGATGGTTTAATTAGCGATTGATTTGGGCTTGTGTTGTGCCTTAAATCTTTTTTCGGTCTGTTGATTTATTTTTCAGATTTTTCTATAGTCTTATTCACCACAGAATCAGCGAAAGCTAAGTTGCTCTCTTTTTTTCTTATTACTACTTAAGTTCTTTCTTTGTTTGAATAAGTGATGGAGTTCGGGGATGAAAGTGAGCATGAGTGTCGGAATGTATGCATTGGTTGTGGTGTAGTTGGTGAGGGGTATACATGTGTTGTATGTGGGCTGCGTGAATGCATTGTAGATTTAGAGGGGATGAGAATGCAAGATTTAGACAGGATATGTAGGCTGGAGAGGTTAGTTTCTGAGCTCAGGAGGGAACTTAGTGTTAGGCCTAGGGCTGGGAATAGGTTAGTTGGTAAGGTAGGCCAGTTAGATGTTTCAGGTGAAGGTAGAGGGCCGGTGGAGGAGGTAGGATATGATAGGGATAGTGAAGTTAGCCCCCTTAGATTAGTTAGAAATAGGCCTAGTGAGGATGGGGGACAGTGGAGAGTGGTTAGGAAATGTGTAGCTAGGGAGGCTTCTCCTGTTCTTTGTGAGAATAGGGTTGCCTCTGTTGAGGTGGTTAGCCAGGGGGGGCGGAATAGGTGTGTGAGTCAGAGGGACACAGAACCTATTAGCTTGACTAATAGATTCAGTGTCCTAAGAGAGGAAGTAACTGGAAGTGATATGACTGATGGGGGTGGGGGTGGAGGTAGAGTGACTGGTAGTTTGAATGAGAAGAGGAGTGGGGATGGAGTTAGGTCTGTAGGGGTTAGGAATCAGGAGTCTGACTTAAGTGCTTGTGATGGGTGATTCGCGAGTTAGATATTTAGATAAGAAGTTGAATGCAAGTAGAGTGAATGGTTTGAGGGTGTGTTTGCCGGGTGCTGGAGTGAGAGATCTGTCTGATAGGTATGAGGAGCTGGTGTCTGGCTGTGCAAGGTATGCGGTTGTGATTACACATGTAGGAGTGAATGATGTGAAGAAAGTGGGTGCATGTGAGTTACGTGAGAGGTACAAGAGGTTGATTGAAAAGGTGAAAGAAAGTAGAATGAAAGGTGTTGGGGCAGCTGTGCTTCCAAGAATGGATGTTGGGGTAAAATACATGTCTTGTGCGATTGGGCTGAATGATTATGTGAGGAGGATGTGTGAGATGGAAGGTGTCATGTTTGTGGATGTGTGGGATAGGTTTGTTGGAATGAAAGAAATGTATGCGATAGATGGACTGCATTTGAGTAGGAGGTGGGTAGATGTGTTGTGGGAGGAGTATGATAGTGTTATGAGGTCTTTGTGGGTGGGAAACTAGATACTAATAGTGGTCAGGGAATTATGAGAGGACATTATAGTACTGAAAGTAGAATGGACTTGGCAGATAACAGAAATAGGTTCCAAGGTGATAGAGGTGAGGTTATTCAGGTTGGAAGAGGTGCTTCAGGGATAAGGGGATTAAATTGTTTCTATACAAATGCTCGTAGTCTTAGAAACAAGAAGGATGAGCTATTTAGTTATATTAGCGATGAGGATATAGATATATTGTGTTACTGAATCATGGGTTAATGAAATAGAATTTAATGACACTATAAGTGAATTTGATTTACAGGGTTATAATATGTACATTAGTCAAAGGACAGGTAGGATTGGTGGAGGAATAATTATCTATATAAAAAACAACATTGTTTCAAGTTTAAATACTTCAATAAAGCAGGATGGAGTTGAGTCACTTTGGATAGATATTAGGTTCAGTAAAAATAGAATGGTGCATTTGGGAGCTTTTTACAGACCACCTGAGCAGACTGATGATATAGATGAACTAATGATAAGGGAAATAAGTAAGGGATGTGAAACAGATGCAGTTATTATTGGGGACTTCAACATAACCTCTGTGGACTGGGAAAATATGATAGGTAGGGATAGAACGAGTGGCAGGTTCATAGAATGCTTTGAGGATAATTTTTTGAATCAATTTGTTAATGAGCCAATGAGGGGGGGACAATATATTAGATTTAGTACTTTCTTACAGTGATCATTTAGTTCAAGAATTGACTGTTGGGGAAGCATTGGGAAATAGTGACCATCAGATAGTTCATTTTAACTTGGGAATTGAGAAGGGTAAAATAACCGAGAATGCTGTAAAAGTTCCAAATTTTCATAAGGGAGATTATGTAAAACTTTGAAGCTTGCTAAATTTGGTAGACTGGGATGTAAAATTCAGAGGTAAAAATGCTTATGGGATGTGGGATACTTTCAAGCATATAATAAATGTAGTCCAAGAGCAATGTATCCCAATGAAGGCTATTAGGAACAAAAGTAGGAAACCATTATGGTGGAATCAGGAGATAGCTAGAAAAATTTCAGAGAAGAAAAGGGCATATAAAAAATTACAGGTAGAAAATAATATTCAAAATTTAAGTGATTATAGAATGGCTAGGAATGAGTTAAATAAGATTATAAAGAAGAACAAAAGGGTGTCAGAAATTAAATCACCTGAGGATAGCACAAAGATCCTAGAAAGTTCTTTAGTTACTATAAAATTAATAACAAGTCTGGCAGAGTTAAAATAGGACCTATCAAATATGAAGGGGTTGGGAGAGAAACTGATGAGGAAATAGTTGAGGTACTAAATGGTAATTTTGCATCAGTATTTACAAAAGAGAAACTAAATAGTCTTATATATAGTACTCATGGGTCAGGGAAAGAGGTGTTTACTACCATTAGTGTGGATTGAAGGACGATAAAAGGACTAATAGGTGAATTAGATGCTACCAAGGCCTCCGACCCTGATAATATTCATTCTAGGATACTTAAAGAAGGGGTAGAAAGTATCTCAATAGCTCTGGAGAAGTTGTATACTAGGTCATTGGAATATGGAGAAATACCCGATGATTGGAAGAGAGCAAATGTAGTCCCCATTTTCAAGAAGGGTAGTAAAGAGGATCCAAATAACTTTAGACCGGTTAGCCTAACTCCTGTAGTCTGTAAAATTCTTGAGAAAATAGTTGAAAAAAAGGATTTGCCAACATCTAGAGAGGGAGGGGTTAATCAGCGATGCTCAGCATGGGTTTAGATTAGGTAGATCATGTTTGACTAATTTACTAGACTTTCTGGAGTTTGTAACAAATCAAGTAGATAAGGGAGAGAATGTAGATGTAATTTACTTGGATTTTAGTAAAGCATTTGATAAGGTACCACATAGGAGACTAGTTCATAAATTAAAAATGATTGGGATATGTGGGGGGGTTTCAAATTGGATAGCTGAGTGTCTGAAAGACAGGAAGCAAAGGGTAGTGCTAAATGGTGTAAAGTCAGAGTGGAGGGATGTTATCAGTGGGGTTCCTCAGGGATCAGTTCTCGGTCCATTATTATTTGTCATCTATATAAACGATCTTGGGAAGGCAGTTAATAATAAAGTGTCAATTTTTGCAGATGATACCAAATTAGCAGCTGTAGTTAAAGATATTGATGATAATTTTAAAGTGCAGGGGGATTTAAATAAATTGTTATCCCGGTCACATAAGTGGCAAATGACTTTCAACCTTGATAAGTGCAAAGTTATTAACATGGGAAAAGATAATAGAGAATTTAACTATGAAATGGATGGGTATTGGCTGAGCTCAGTAGAGGATGAGAAAGATCTAGGAGTAGTAATAGATAAGTCATTAAGGTTTTCTAAGCAGTGTATTGAAGCAAGAAATAGGGCAAATAGAGTGCTGGCTTTCATTAAGAGAAATGTCAGTTACAAAAGTAAGTAGGTTATTCTTAAACTCTATAACTCTTATGTTAGGCCACATTTTAGACATGATATTAACCTTCTCGAGTCTGTGCAACGGAGGGCAACAAAGATTATTCCTTTCCTGAGGCACCTTGAATATATAGATAGACTGAGGGTATTAAATATGTTCTCGTTCGAAAGGAGGTGTGTGAGAGGAGATATTATTGAGCTCTTTAAAAAATTTTCTGGGATAGATAAATTGGATGTTAGCAAGTTTTTTGAGTTAGATGATGGAAATCGGACTAGAGGTCACCACTTGAAAATTAAAAAGCAAGGGTGTAGGTTGGATTTAACAAAATATTTTTTTACCAATAGAGTGGTAGACTTCTGGAACAAATTGCCGTAGAGGGTAGTAGGTAGTCCAAATTTAAATGTATTTAAGAGTAGGTTGGATGAGTTTATGGGGAGGGAAGACTGTGATGGTTCCCTAAGTTTTGTATATATTAATATTATTTGTATATATCTATAGCTGCATGATTTAGTTCTTGACAAGCCTTGATTGGTGATACCCTTGTTTGTGGACGCAATCCTCTGGATGTAGTTTTCTTGGGAGTTTAGGTGCCTTAAAAAAGAGGCCGTTTGACTCGGATGACCTATGATGGGCCCTTGTGGCTTTTGTCATCTGTTATATTATATTGTGGTGGACTTTGATTTTGTCTTTCCCTGGCGATGGTGCTTTTTGTGGGTGGGTTTTGATGGATGTGGATGACCTTTGATAGGCCCTTGTGGCTTTTGTCATCGGTGAAATTGTGTTATGTATGTGTGTGTGTGTGTTATGTTAAACTTACCACCTCTAGACTACTAGTGCTGAGGTGAACCTGGTAAGAAACTGGTAAGTGTAAGCACAGCTATCACACCACAGGAGCTTTCCTCAGCCTTACACTCACTGTCTGTGGGGAAGGCCACTGGGGTGGACAATCTACCCAAGGAATTCCTCCAATGCCTCCCAGACCCGCTGGCTCACCTCATCCTGAATGTCTTTAATGACAGCTGGCTGTTGGGGGCATTCCCTTCTGTTTGGCAACAAGCAGTCACACTTCCTATCCCCAAACCTGACAAGGACCCCTCAAAGGCTTCCTCATACAGACCTAGCCTCCTTTCCAACCTTGGGAAAACACTAGAACACATAGTACAGAACACACTGAAATGGTGGGTAGAACACAAACACTTCCTTTCCACACACATATACAGGTTTCATCTCCACAGGGGCACACTGGATGCCCTACTCCACCTGGAACACCACATTCAGGAAGGATTTAACAATAAACAATTCACTTTAGGAGCATTCTTCGACCTTAAAGGAGCTTTTGACTCCACTTCACATAACACTATTATAACAAAACTTGCCCGCCTGGGACTCAGAGGTTCCTCCCTTAACTGGGTTAAGTCCTTCCTGTCTTCCAGATCCTTCTCCATGATGATAGGTGATACCTACTCTTGATATAATAATAATAAAATGGTTTATTTAGGATACAAACAGTCATTTCAACTTACAAAATACAATATTTAAAAAGTATTATACAGCGAATGGGAAGAGTATTTACAAGGGTAGCATAATGATAGTATTTACAGATAATTTACAGACAGTCTGCATATGTACAATACATGTGTTCAATTACGTTTGATCTCCTCATTTATATATTTCACAATTGTTGGGATTGGGCTTTTCTGGTGCCTGTTAGTACATGATCTGATGAGGACGAGGAGGTTGTAGGAGCGAGTGCGTGGCGAGGAGGGAGAGCCAGGGGCGGCAGGAGGTGATGGTGGCGAGAGTTGTTGAGCAATTGTTTGCCGAATTGGATTATTGCTTTTTGGTAAACTGTAGTGAGGGGAAAAAGTTCCAGGGTTATCAAGGCATTATCATAGCCATTGTAGGAGGGACCAAGCACGATCTTCAAGGTTCTACTTTGCATTCTTTCCAACCTCTCTCGTTGTGCCGTGTTGAGGCTGGAGGACCAGGCTGGGGATGCATACGTAAGCCTCAGCAGTATGAAAGTCCTGTATATGCTGGAGAGCTCGGATGATGGGACTCCCAGTTACTTGAGGCGGCACAGCATATACAGCCTGAAGGAGGCTGAGGACACAACAATGTTGATGTGTGGGTTCCATGACAGCCTGTAATCCATAGTGACACCGAGAACCCTGGCAGATCAAACAATTTCCAGGCTGTGGTCCCCCAGCATGAGGGTGGGGGACTGGGTCAGGGTGGTGGCGAGATCAAAGTGGTGCGTAATAGTCTTATTGTAGTTCATTGTCACGTGATTATCAGCTGCCCAGGTGAGGAGGTGATTCAGGCTGGTAATTGGGGTCAGAATTTTGAATATGGTTAGTAAAGGTACAGTCATCTACATGTTTCCAACGGTCTGGGATATTGATAAAAGCATCATTAATTATGCCCTGTGGAATAGCACATGTAAGGGGCAAGAGGGTGGACGTTGCTCCCCGTAGCCGAACAGCTTGTCAGCAGTTGGAGATAAAATCAGCCAGCCAGACCACCAGACAATCACGCAGTCCCATGGTTGTTGCCTTGGTGATCACTGTTGTATGGTCTACCAAGTCAAATGCTTTCCTCAGGTCTATGAGTTTGGCCAAAACAGAGGGTTTGTGTGCTTCCAGGCCTCCATATATGTGATCTAAGAGGCTGACCAGGTAGTGTGTGGTTGAGGTAGCACGGATGTTCCCATACTGCAGTGGGCCGATTTTGGGGGCGATCAAGCTTGGAATGGGCATGAATGACACAGGGCGGGTCTCATCCAGGGTGGTGGGGGAAGGCTTCTTAGGTACAGCAGTTACGTAGGATGTCTTCCAGTCACTGGGTGATTTGCACTGTTGAAGAGAGGCATTAATAATGGAAGTAAGAGGTACAGAGAGCTCGGAGGAAAATTATTTTAAAAGAGGCATAGGGAGGTCAGTGGGAGCTGAAGAGTGTTTAGTTTTTAATTTCTTAATTTTCTGCCAAACCTGGGAATCTTGTACAGTAGGCACTGTGGTTTTCATGGGGAGGAAAGTGGGCAGTAAAGATGGGTCGAGAGGGGGGAGTTGCTGGCAGATAGTGGTGAAGTGGTTGTTTACCTCATTTGCAGTGTCAAGGGGGGGGGGGAGGTGGCTAATGCAAGGTGGGGTATGGGAGGCTTTGTTGAGCCCGCACAAGTTCTTTATTTGATTGAACCATTTGCTACTGTCAGATTCTTTTAGGTGTTGAAGTTTGCTTGGGTATTAGTTGTGCTTTGCATATTTAATCTCATTTATTACTTTGTTACAGAGAGGTTTGTAGACAGACGAGTTGTTGAGGTGGGCTTGGTTTCTTTGCTGCATTAACCTTTTTATCCTGTTGCTTATCCATGGAAGGTCATTGGGATGTTACCGGAGAGTTTGCTCAGGAAAAAAGTGGCGATAGGCTGTCATGATCGTGGACAGGTAGTTATTCCATTTAGTGTCAACATCGGTTACAGTAAGAAATTCGGTCCAGGGGTGGTGAACAATCCAGTCACCAAAGGCTAGAATGAAGGACTGTCAGAGTGTGCAGTAGGTCATTGTTGTGGCACTTTGAACAGGAGATAGTGTGGTCTTGGGCATCCATATCAAGGAGACATGGGCGCTGTGCCCAAACGGTGCAAAGGGTTAGGGGGGGTTGTAGTATTCCTCAGCATCAGTCAAGATAAGGTCGATAATGTTGTTACCATGTGTGGGGAAATTGACTACCTGTTAGAGGTTAGTCTCTCTCTGTAGTTCTGCGACCTTTATTTCATTCAAGTCTCCACAGATAATAACTTTTGAGCTTGGGTATTGAATTTTGAGGAGGTCATTAGTTTGGGTGATATCACCCTGTCACCAGATGTGTCCCACAAGGTTTCCCCTCTCAGCCCTCCCCTCTTCAATGTCTTACTCTCTGACTTTCCTTCTTCGCCACACACACAACCACTCCTCTATGCTGATGACATCTCCCTTTTCTGCTCCCACTATCCAAGAGGATCAGATCAATCTTCAGCGTGGGCTTGATGATATCCACTCCTGGACAACGTGCTGGGGTCTGATAGTTAATGCCCAGAAATCTAGCCTCATGTGCTTCACCTGAAGACTCATCTCCAACATCCCAATGGTCTGCATCAATGGGACACCAATCCCCTTCAAAACTCACCACAAATTCCTTGGTTTAATATTTGATGGCCCCCGCCTAACCTGGGGTTAGCATATACAATACCTGAAGACCTCATGCCTCAAGAGGCTTAACTTCATGAAGTCTCAAGTGGAGTTCAGACAGGAATACCCTCCTCCACTTTTATTGTTCTTACATCCAGATGTGAGGTTTATGGAGCAGCCTCGCCATCCCATGGCCGATGGAGCAACAAATAGGTCCCATTCACATCCCTCTCCCATAGACCTCCCCACAGACCAGACAGACCTACTGAGCAACATACAAAAGGACTGCAACCTTCACTGGAAAAGACACCTGACAGACGCCTTACAATATACAACACTTGGACGCATCAGACAGGATACATGTCACCATTGGTGGTCCCACCCCCCAACCGTGCCTTAGACACTGCCATTACCAGACTTAAGGATAGCACACAGCCGCCTCAAGGGCCACATGCATAGGTTGGGCCTGACTGACTTCCCACACTGTCCCTGGTGCCCAACACAACCAGACACTCCAGACCATCTGCTACTTGACTGTCCCTGCTGCCACTCCCACCGCACTGCTCTCCTCCAATCATTGGCATCACTCCACATCCGCAGACCAACAGTAGCAAACCTACTTGGAAGCTCCCAAGACCCCAGCTTGGCCCTCAATATAATTAAGTACAGAGTTTTCTTGCAGACAACTGGACAGATCGATAGAATTTAAATATGCAACTGCCTAATACCGGCACCTTCGGGGCACCAGAGGCTGTGGAACCACAACCAGAAAGGCCCCAAATCCCCAAGAAGAAGACTACTACAACTAAGGTTTAAAATGATTTTTGTTTTTTTTCGACCTATTTGACAGCTTCTGTTCTACAATTATTGTGATTTATATTTATTTTTGAGATACAATTTAAAATAAGCCTTAATCCCAAAATGAATAAAGTCAAATCCTCATAAGAGCGAAGGTACCAATTTACTGAGCCAGAACACTTCCTGTTAAAGAAACTTAATATCAGGAACCTATAGCATACTCCCATTGGGAGATGTGCTCAACTAGGGATCTGCCATGGATGAAATTCCAGATGAAGATGAACTAATCAATCCTCCAACACACTCAGCAAAGAGAACACGAGAACACATTGGAAGGTATGCCAAAACAAACAAAGATAAAAAAAATGCATGCTAGGATCGCTCCTCCCGAGGCAATGGGCCAGTCCACTGATGAACTCTTCATAACATACCATATTCAAGAAAAATCTGGAGCTAGGGTATTCAATAATCCCCACAAAATAACACAAGCCATAGTGCAAAGCTCCTTCACCAAATATTTCCACACAGGTGACCCAGAAGTCAAAGGATCCAGCAAAACACTGGTCATTAAAATAAGGAAATGCGATATCCTAAAACTAAAACAACCAATGGAAAACCTAAAAATTCTGGAACCTTGGACAGTGAAATGTTGTGAGGTCAGCATAACAGATAACCAACATTACACATTCAGCATTGTAGGTCCAGTGGACTTAGAATATGAAATAGAGGAATTCATACGAGATGTTCATATCATCTAACCTAACAAGGAAAACCCACTTGACCCCTGTAAAGTGGTAGAGGCCAACAGGCTACCAGCCAAATTCCCCAAGCCTAACCAGCCAGTCAAATCTCAATATATTAGACTAAGATTTTGGGGCCCATTACCAATAAGAGTTAAATGCCACAGCATGTCATTCAGAGTCTCAACATACCACTTCCAAGTTTTACGTTGTTTAGCATGTTTACGATTTGGCCACAGTTCTGCCACCTGTGAAAACAACAATAGTTGCACAATGTGCAGTGGTCACCATTCTTTTAAAGATGAACAAGGTGAAAAATGTAATAAATCCCCTTATTGTTATCTGTGCCAAGATGGCCACAGACCTGTCTCACATATATGCCCCATTTATCTTGAGGCTTCAAATATCCATAAGAAAGCTATTGCTGACAAAACTTCTGTCCAAGATATAAATACCCAATTGAGGGCCCTTCTAATGCTATTCCGTCAAAAAAGGACAGCCAACAGGACAAGGGACCCACAATCCAATATAACTACCAATACCCAAGTACCTAATAGCCAACTGAATACTAGACAAGAGAAGATACAACACAGACCCCACGCACATTAATCACCCCAATATCCAACAGATTTCATCTACTACAATCCCAGGATTCCATGGAACATAAGGAGATACAAGAAATGGAAAACATACAACCAATTTCAGTATCCGCTCATCCAACTTCTTATGTGGAAATAGTAAGACACTGTCCTCCAACTCCTCAACCTCGTTTGCACTGTAGACCTGCACACTCAAAAGCATTTTACCCAAATGTTGAATAGTCCTCGGAAGAAATTACAGTGGAACCTCACAGCCAACATGAAAAGGATAAAAATGATGAAAGTAACTCCATGCCCCCACGTCAAACCCCTAAATTGGCTCACACTCATGGCCCTTCCTTCCCTCCACCTAACTTCAATGTCTGCATAATGATGCTAGTCCGCATTCTCATAGATGCCCTGCACATGCATATTTACCCAAGGTATTCCTCTTAAGGATCTCTGTGAACAACTCATACCTAGATTACTAACGCGTTCCCTCTTCATAAATAAACAGTTCAATTCCCTTTACTTCTTATTTTGGAATGCCCATTCATTGGTTAGAAAAATACAAGAATTTAAGATTTTTATCAATGAACTAAAACCAGCAATTATAGGGATTTGCGAGACATAGCTACAACCAAAACTGAATTTACAAATCTGAGGATATGTTGTCATTAGGAAAGACAGACAACCACACAGTGGTGGAGGATTAGCCCTCATAGTTAGGGAAAATATACGTTGCAAGCCCCTCACCTTAACTAGATATGAAAGTGGTGTCTTGGAAACCCTTGCAGTCCAAGTAGAGATGTTTGATGGATGGACTACAATACTGATAGTGTATAAACCTTGCAAAAATGTCACCTCATCTGAAATCGCCCACTACCTTCCCCTACAGTGATCCTAGGGGGACTTGAATGCCTGTCATAGTCTATGGGAACCAGATATACCTGTTAGCTCCCGTAATACATCAGGTATTTCTCTCTTCAATTATTTCACAGATACAAATCCATATATCCTACTTTCCCCAGCAGGATTGTATATCCAATTTGACCCACACACTGGAACAAAATCAGTCCTAGACTTATGCCTTGGAGAATCTCAATCACTGGGTGTGGAATTTGCAACAGGTTCTTATATGGAAAGTGATCACCTACCCATTATCTTGCACTTCCTCCCCCCAAAAATTACTACTAAAATTCCATGTCGACCCAGATGGAGGTAGAAAACAAAGGTTGGGCAATATTTAAAACAAACATTACAGCCCCTTCTCACTAGAACTCACTCTCCCATTAGAGGAAGCTGTGGGTTCATTCTCTGATTGGTTATAGTCAGCAGGACACAAGGCCTTCCACCTAGCAAAACAAAGATCAGTTCCCAACTGCTGCATACCTTGGTGGACAGAAGCCTGCAAAGAGATAGTGACAGCCAGATGCCGAGCTTGGAATAAATGGAGGAGATGCATCACACAAGAAAATATGTTAAAATAGAAAAGACTCAATGCAGAATGCAAATGTACCTTCACAACAACACGACTGGAAACATGGTCAAACTTAGTATCATCCCTCTCATTCTCCACAACCACTACTAGAACTTGGAGGTTCCTATGAGCCATGAAAGGGAAAGCTTCCACCTTCTTATATCCACTACGCAAAGAAGGAGATCTTCTGTCAGACTTTTCTAAATCAGAATTCCTAGCATCCTTCCTACATACAAAATTGGGTTTACCAGCCCCACTTACCAATCCAAACCAATTTGTCCTTCCCATACAACAAGCCATAGAAGCATCTCCACACCTGATTTATCGGTCCCCTTTACACTAAATGACTTGAACTCTGCCATTTCCAATCTCTCTCCAAGAAAAGCAGCAGGCCCAGACAATATCCCATACAAGTTCCTGATCATTCTTCCACAAAACTCAAGAGAATTACTGCTACAACTATACAACCAAAGCTGGTCAACTGGAACATTCTCTAAGGTCTGGAAGGAATCAATCACCTTTCCTATCCCCAAGCCTCTACTGCTGGTTACCACTCCATTGCCCTTCTACCTTGCCTGGGTAAGCTCCTTGGACGCCTAGTAGTAACTACCCGACTACAATGGTGGATGGAATTAAAATAACTACTCCAAGGAGAACAGTATGGTTTTCGGCCATGCAGGAGCACCCTAGAAGTCCTTCATCACTTAGAACATCTCATACAAGTCACTTACAGAGACAAAGGAGTCATGCTCGCTCTATTCATTGATTTGGAGGGTGCCTTTGATTTAGCATCACATGAAGGCATACTTTATGAAATCTCAAGAACGGGTGTACAGGGCACCCCTCTATCTTGGATACAGAACTTCCTAACAGAGCGAACCTTCAGTGTCACGATTGGTGGGACACACTCCACCCCACACCCTATCCAGCGCAGAGTTCCCCAAGTTCAGTCCTTAGTCCACTATTATTTAACATCCTCATGGCAGATATACCCACACCCGCTGAAACCTCCACACTAATATACACAGATGACCTGCCTCTAGTCAGTACTGCATCCACCCTCCTAGAAGCACAGAAGTTCCCACTTATTGGTTTCCCTTCCCTCTATAGTAAATAGATTATAAACGGGGGATATCATCTCTTCTACAGAGGGGAAGCTTGGACGGACTGCGAGAAGGGTTCTCTAGGCGAGTGCTTTGCCCAGCCTGGAGACGGAGGGCTTTTCATACCTCGCTTGCCACCTGCACTGCCCACCTGCATTGGCTGACAAGCATGCCCCCCTTTTATTGACCTACTACCATACCACCTCCCACAGCACGCGCACAAGTGATGATCCTGTACCCCTTTTCATGCATTTCTTTTTCATTTTGTTGCATGGACATTGTTTGGTAAAGTACCGATTGATTGGTGGTTTTGGTACAGATTTGTTCTCTCCGCCCATCACTTTTTTTTTGTTTTCTGTTGGGAGAATTGAAATTTGTATAGGTTATTTATTTTGAGTGCACACCTGTATTTATTTTTCTTGTAAATATAAATTGTAATTATATTTGTAATTATTATTGTATTTTTTTCTTATAAAGTAAAGGACTGTATATCAAATCGTATCAATTCTTCCGCGGGGTTCTCAAGGTTCATAAATTCTAGGATAAGGTTGGAATGCAAGATTAGTGTTGCCTTCGGCCCGCTACAACATCACATCCAAATTGGCCCCTCCATGGACATGCCCCATTCCAGGTCCGCACCCTGCAATCACTAGTCTCCTTATTCTTAACACCTCCTCCACCATCTCCTATACCCCCTGTCTCACCTATCCCTTCCTGGTTCCTACTTTCATCCAAATTCTCTCTTGACTTTCATGTTCCATTCCGAAAGGACCAAGATAATATCCTTGTCCCCCAACTTTTTCTGGAACTAGTTAACTTTCGCTACAAGAAACACCTCACCAGCCATATATGTACAAACCCTATCTGTTAGTCGAACCGGGTGCATAGATAAACAACACTCAGTAGTTGCCACAGAACTGTTTGCACTGCTGGGAGCCCTGTCCTTTACCAAAGAAATACTACCCCCCACAGTCTATATTCTCAGATTCTAAGTCTTCCCTTTCGCTCCTTGCTACAACCCCCCCCCCCCCCACCTCTCATAGAAAGTTGGTATTCGACTCCCAATCCCTCCTCCTCTTCCTTCATACCCTAGTATATGACATTAACTTCCAATGGATCCCCTCCCATTTGGGCATCAGAGGTAATGAGATTGTGGATAAAGCAACCACTCTAGCCCATTCATCACCAGAACTGATGTCACTACCACTTGTGCATGCCATGGAGAATTACTATGTTCAATAATCCTCTCACGAAGTAGACGTTTAACCTCATTTTAAATTAAACTAGCATCTTCTGAGCTATAATGATGAGACTTTGTAGCAATGGGAGTTTCTAAACAGCTTGACTGGGGGAATCTTTAGTTTAGTCATTCCACACACAGTTAAGGATGGTTCTGCACCCCCATAATTTAAGCTAACACTTTTATGCACTCTGAAAAATGGTAAGCCAATAATAATATTAGTATAAGGATTTGGAAATACAGTGCCTTCAATATTCTCATAAGTGCGATCATTCATTGATACGTTAACAATACATTAACCCTTAAGATTTACTGAAAAAGAAGAAGATGCCATTAAAACAACCGACGATCATTCATGAAGTGGGAGATGCATAGCTTGTACTACAGTCTCATTTATAAAATTCTCTGAACTTCCACTGTCAATTAGAACTAGACCTTGAAGTAACTTAGGATCTCTGTTCAATTGAACAGGAACAGTAGGCAACAGCAATCCGCTGGTAGCACAGGTGGAAGCAAGCATGGTAGAAGATAGTGAAATTGGGCATTTGCATTTTGACTTACAAACTTTTGCAAAATGCCCAAGCTTCCCACATTTACGACAAATTACATCGTGAGCTAGACAAAGTGTTCTTTCATCCTCAAGATGGCGATGACAACCACAATTGTAGCATGTTTGCTTCATTTTAGAAATATTTTTTGAAATGGCTGTTGTAAGTGGAAGGCTAACTTCTTCACATTCTTCTTCATTATTAGCGGTAATGTTGAGTAGCATCGATTAATGTAAGCTTTTGATTCTCAAGGAGTCGTGCACAAATATTTGAAGATTTTAACCCTCATATGAAGGAATCCCTGATACTCTCATCAAGGTAAACTGCAGCAGTAACATCCTGAAAGTTGCAATCCACAGCAAGACAATTGAGAGCTTGAAGGTACTGATCAATTGATTCTTCTGGAAGTTGAATTCGAGTAGAAAGCAAATATCTGACATGAATTTCACTGGGAGCCTTAATATAGGCAACTTGCAACAATTCGATAGCCTTCAAATAATCAGCACAACCCTCTATTGCATCCATGACATGAGGACCAATGTACAAGTAGATTTCATTTAGTTATTTCATTTAGTACAAGTTTTTTTAAAACAGGGTCAAGTTTAAATAAGCCAGGGGAAATGTTTATATTGGGTAAAATGCCAATTAAGGAACACTCGATGGGGGGTTGTCTATCTCCCACCCTCTCTAATTTATATATAGAATTCTTTGAGACGTTATTCTTGCCCGAATCCTCGATTTTCCTATTGTATGGTACTGTTACATTGATGATATTATATGCCTGTGGCCTTCCTCAAAAGATATTCACAATTTTCTATGTAATCTTAATTCTCTAGTCCCTTCTATTAAATTTACCCTTGAAATTGAGGAAAATAGGACTCTTTCCTTTCTTGACCTTTTGATACATAAGATGCCATCAGGTTTAAATTCTCTGTTTATCGCAAACCGTCTAACTCCAGTTCATATATTCACTTTTATTCTTATCATAGTGAGTGTTAAAATTAAATGGTCTGTATTCACTTCTATGTTTCTGCGTGCATTAGGCCTTGTTACATAATTATAATTACACGGATGACAAAAGCCACAAGGGATAAGGAAGTGTCCAATATCTTTGAAATAGGTAAGAAGCTTTGTTACCCTCATCAATTTTTGCATACTTCATTAAACTTTGCAGAGAGAACTTTTATAGAACTGATAACCCACCAGTTTAACCCTTAGCCCTAAATGTTTTCGCTCTAATGATAATCCTCTAGAATGTTTTTTTCACCCACCATATTCCATTCATATACATCGCATTGTTGTGTGTATATCGTTTTAGAGATGCTCATATGTTATTAGTTGCCTATTGTTCTTTTTCTGGTATTTTTCTGTCTTGTTTTTGTTTTTTCCATTGGTTTGTACTATGTGATGAGCATTCCATTTGTATCTTTGTACCCTATATAAGGCTGTCTTCTCCATTTTCATGAAATTCCTTGAAAATGAACTTGCAAATAGCAAATACAGTTTGAAAGTGCTTGGATTCATATTTTCATTTTCCTGTGGTGGGAATATTTATATATATATATATATATATATATATATATATATATATATATATATATATATATATATATATATATATATATATATATATATATATATATATATATATATATATATATATATATATATATATATATATATATATATATATATATATATATATATATATATATATATATATATATATATATATATATATATATATATATATATATATATATATTATATATATATATATATATATATATATATATATATATATATATATATATATATATATATATATATATATATATATATATATATATATATATATATATATATATATATATATATATATATATATATATATATATATATATATATATATATATATATATATATATATATATATATATATATATATATATATATATATATATATATATATATATATATATATATATATATATATATATATAGATATATATATATAGATATATATATATAGATATATATATATAGATATATATATATAGATAGATATATATATATAGATATATATATATATAGATATATATATATATAGATATATATATATATAGATATATATATATATATATATATATATATATATATATATATATATATATATATATATATATATATATATATATATATATATATATATATATATATATATATATATATATATATATATATATAGATATATATATATATAGATATATATATATATATATATATATATATATATATATATATATATATATATATATATATATATATATATATATATAGATATATATATATATAGATATATATATATATATATATATATATATATATATATATATATATATATATATATATAGATATATATATAGATATATATATAGATATATATATAGATATATATATATATATATATATATATATATATATATATATATATATATATATATATATATATATATATATATATATATATATATATATATATCCTAAAAACATACAATCAAGCATACAAAAAAGAAAAGACCTTGCGCTTACGTGTCCCTCCTTTCCCAGGGAACAGTCCTGCCAGCTGCTACTCATATGGGCACAATTGTTGCGTATGTCTTATGGGCTTAGTGCCTCCAAGCTCAGCTTATTTATATTTGATCCGTCATGGTCTTGAGACTATATAAAGACCTCCTGTCATCTGTATTATCCACTAATTAAGGAAGGATGGGTGACAATTTTTATTATGTGTTCCAATTATTTATTCCAGCACTCTTTACAAAAGGAAAGATTAAATTTTGGAGTTTCCAACAATAATAATAATTGAGTGGCTTTTTGTTTTAAATATAATGCTATATCAAAACTACATGCACTCTTTACAGAATATGGCTCCTGGAAAGAGAAAAAAATACATTTTAAACAAATCATGAAATCATATATATATATATATATATATATATATATATATATATATATATATAAAAATATCTCCCATTCACACACATTCTTACAGAGGGAGGAAGAGGGTATTGGAAAAGGGGTGGGAGAATGGCCCTACAAATACACTCACATTTGCTCCACCACAGGGTGATGCACAAAGGCAGATAATGAACTTTTCAGGGGAAATTGTATAGTCGCTCTCTGATGATGGATGGGTAATTGTAGTATGTGGGTCACCTTGATTAAGCAATGGACAATGTGTGTGAATGGTTGAGTGGAAGTGTCTGGCCATGCACAACCCTGTCTGGTGGAGATATATGCGGGATATAAAAAAAATGTAAATATTAGTAAACTCGCATCATTTGTTTATTGCCCCTTTTTGATTCTTTTACTCTTTTTATTGCTTTTGTTTTAACCTTGTGGTGATCTAAGCTTCATGTAACCTTATATGTATAATTGCCTAATGGGTTACACTACATTATTTTGTTTACTTATAACTAATTGTGCTTATTAACCTGATTTAAGTGGGTATGCTTACTTATATTATTCCTCTTTTATTTTCAGACTGTATTGATGTTTTGTTAGTTGAGTAAAGCCTAGAGAAAGGTATTGATGCTTTATTATGATCACCACAAACCTTACTACTTTTTTGTACTTTAGGGCCTTATTTCCTTTTATGTCCTGCCTCCAGCATACACCCTGCTCCAAATAATAATGATAAAGTATCAGCAGATATTATTAAAATTATTCAAAGATTAAGACTTAGCTCATGAACCTCCTTTCTTTCCGAGTTAATTCAGTTTAATATATTTTCAGACTTAGGCCCATTCAATAAAAATGAGCTTTTTGATCAGATTTACCATTTCATGTCACCTCAAGTTTAATAATTATAAGCTTATACCAAAACTATCTACTATTTGTCTACAAAAGTCTAATTTTAGTTATTCTAAAGATGAAAATTTTATTAATAAAATAAATGAAGCTGCAGCATTAATTAAAGAAAATTCTTCCATTTTAGTAATGACTGGTGCTGGATTAAGCACACCTTCAGGAATTCCAGATTTCAGGTAAGATTCATTATCTTTGAGGTTCTTATTTCCCCCTTAATTGAATAAGTACATACATAATTTCACAGATGACAAAAGCCACAAGGGCCTATCAAAGGTCATCTGCATCTGTCAAAACCCACCCACAAAATGCATTCATAGGATTGTGTCAGATCATGCATCTACAATATACAATTTAAACAATCCATAGGAATGTGTCAAAAACAAAAAGCATCATCATCAGACTTGTCAAAATCCAAATCAATTGTAATATACAATAATAATTAAATGCATCCACAGGAATGAGTCGAGAATACCCCCAAAAGTTAACCCTCCCTTCTCAAATGGCAAACTATTCCAGTAATCTACCACTCTATTGGTGAAAAAATATTTTCTAACATCCAACCTGCACCTCTGTTTTATAATTTTTAAGTGGTGACCCCTGGTTCTTTTACTACCTTCCAACTCAAATAAAGTACTAAAATCCAAACAACTTATCCATCTCAGAAGAGATTTTAAAAAACTCAATCATATCTACCCTTACACACACATTTTATCTCAACTGAGAACATATTTAGTACCCTCAGTCTATCTTCATATTCAAGGTGCTTCAGGGAAGGTATTATTTTTGTTACCCTCCTTTGTACTGACTCTAGCAGGTTGATGTCATATCTAAAATGTGGTGACCATGCTTGTATACAGTACTCTAAATGTGGCCTAACATATGAGTTGTAAAATTTAAGGATAACCTCTTTACTCTTGTAGCTAACATTCCTGTTAATGTATCCTAGCACCCTATATGCTCTATTTTTTGCCTCAATACATTGCCTTAAAAACTTCAGTAACCTATCCACTACTATGCCCAAGTCCTTCTCCTTCTTATCCTCAACTGAATTCAGCCAATGTCTATCCATTTCATAGCTAAATTCCCTATTATTCCTTCCCATGTTAAGAACTTTGCATTTTTAAAGGTTAAAAGGAATCTGCCACTTCTGAACCCAAGCTAATAACTTATTTTAGTCACCACTTTAAGCTACCCTCAACTTCTTTGACTACAGCTGCCAATTTAGTGTCATCAGCAAAAATTGACAGTGCTATTTACAGCCTCCCCAAGATCATTTATATAAACTATTGAATAATAAAGGGCCTAGAACGGATCCCTGAGATACGCCACTGATAACGTCCCTCCACTGTGACCTCACCCCATTCAGCACAACACTCTGTTTCCTGTCTTTCAGCCATTCAGTTATCTAATTCCAAACTCTACCACATATTCCATAGATTTTTAATTTGTGAACTAATCTCCTATGTGGAACCTTATCAAAAGCTTTGCTAAAATCTAAGTAAATTATATCAACCTTCTGTCCCTTATCTAGTTGTTCAGTAACATAATCCATAAAATCCAGTAAATTTGTTAAACACGATCTACCTCTTCTAAACTCATGCTGAGCATTATTTATTAACCTACCACACTCAAGATGGTCAGAAATTCCCTTCTTAACTAAATCCTCAAGAATTATACAAACGATAGAAGTTAAGTTACTGGCCTAAAGTTATTTGGGTCCTCTTTACTTCCGTTTTTTAAAAATTGGCACTACATTTACTAATTTCTAATCATTAGGTATTCCTCCAATCTCTAGTGATCTAGTATATATCTTCTCAAGAGCTACTGCAATACTATCTACACCTTCTTTGAGTAACCTAGAATGAATATTGTCTAGGCTAGATGACTTACTAGTATTTAACTCCAATATAAGCCCTTTAATTATTTCTCTGTTCATATTTACGGTATTCAACACTACTTCCCTTGATCTAGAATTATCATCAATTAATTGTATCTTGATTCTCTTGTGTAAATACTGAAGAAAAATGATCATTAAGAACCTCTACTATTTCCTCATCAGATTCTTTCAAAACCCCTTCCTATCTAATAGGCCCAATTTTATCACTGTTAGATTTGTTTTTAATTCTATAATAGCTAAAGAATTTTCTTGGTGTTTTATTATTATTTTGAGCTAAATTAATTTCTATTGCCCTTTTATTCTTCTTAATAATCTTATTTAGCTCATTTCTGGTTCACCTATAATGATTTAAATGGTCAAAAGTACTTTCTCTCTGTAATCTCTGGTATGCCCTTTTCTTTTCAGAAATTTTTGTAGCTATCTTGTGATTCTACCACAACGGCTTCTTACATTTCTTCCTAATAGCCCTCATTGGAATACACTGCTCCTGGACTATTTTTAGTATAGTCTTAAAAGTGTCCCACATCTCATAAGTATTCTTTCCCCTGAATTCTATATCCCACCTAATCTGATTTAGCAAATTTCATAATTTATCATAATCTCCCCAATAAAAATTTGGGGGTTTTGTGGAGTTTGTTGATGTTCTACCTTTCACTATTCCCAAGTTAAAACAAATCATCTGATGATCACTATTTTCCAATGCTTTCCTGACAGTCAATTCCTGAACCAAGTGATCATCATTTGAAAGAACCAGGTCTAAGATATTGGTTTTCCTTGTTGGCTTATTAACAAATTGAGTCAAAGCATTCTATAAACTTACAACTTGCTCTATCCCTTCCTATCATATTTTCTCAGTCCACAAAATTTAAATTAAAGTCACCAAGAATAACTGTATCTAGTTCACATGCTTTCCTTATTTTCCTGATCATTACCTCATCAATACAGTGAGTCTGTCAGGGTGGTCTGTAAAAGGCTCCCAAGGGTATTATCCTATTTTTACTGACCCTAATATCTATCCACAGTGACTCAACTTCTTATTTTATAGAATTATTTAGATTTGAAAAAATGCTATTTCTGATATAAATAATCAACCCACCACCCATCCTATCTCTCCTTTGACTAATGTACATATCATAACCCTGTAGTTCAAATTCACTCACATTGTCATTAAATTTATTTTCATTAACTCATGATTCTATTACACATAATATATCTATATCTTCATCAATAATATAACTAAACAACTATCTTTCTTATTTCTAAGACTACGAGCATTGGTATAAAGTCACCTCAGCCCTCCTATCCTTGGAGCACCTCTTTTGGAATGTATACCTTCCACTCTATCTCTTCTGCATCTCTTTCTTTTCCCTGCCCCACCCTGTACTCTTATATTTTCCTGACCATTATCAGTAACTAGTTTCCCCGCCTGCAAAGACCCAATGGCACTAACTCCTGCTACAACATGTCAACCCCAGCCCGGCTTAAATGGAGTCCATCCAATGCATACAATGCCTTATTCCATAAAACCCATTCCAAACATCTACAAACACTAATCCCGACTCCTCACACAGGCCTTTCACATACTCATTCCGTCCAATTGCATGAGACAACCATTCCATCTCCACATCCAATCTCGGAAGCATGCCTGAAACAATGCCTTTCACTCTACTTTCACTCATCCTTTCAAATAACCTTTTGTACTTCTCTCATAACTCATATGAACCCACCTTCTTTACATCATTTACTCCCACATCTACAATGACAAAAAGTGACTCATCACCTTTGTCTCCATCAAATGCCAGTCATTCTCAAAATATATTCACCTCTACAATGGGGTACCCCAAGGTGCAGTCCACTTTCCTATCCCCTTCAAAATATTCATGCATGGCCTCACTCTTCCCCATAACCCCACCATGGTGCAACACACTAACAACCCAACAACATGCCATTGGTATCTACTTTAAATGTAGAATTCAACATAAGTATTCTCTAGAAACATTTAGGTAAATTCTTGTACAAAATATAGTTGGGAAGTAAAGAGGAGACTGCTTTGGGTACCTGGATCTGGGTAATTTCACAATTCTACTGAAACTGGCACCATTCATTCCATGAACAGTTCCCTGAAGCTTCCTGATACTTCCTATGTATAATGCTGTGATGACAGGTTCTAGAACCCTGCACTCGCACCACCTGTCGCTCAACTCTAGCTGCCTGGGTGTTTGAGGGGAGAACAATGAGGGGTAATCTAATTATTACTTTATTTATATTCAGACCCCCCCTCCCAGGAAAAACTGACAAAAAGAAATGACAAACCCAAATATATATATACAGGAACGAGTTGCAATAATATATACAAAAATCAGCACCACTAATGCGCAAAAAATATATGAATAATACAAATACACCCTACAACTAAATATACACATTTATAAAAATTGGTACCAATAATGCACAAAGGGGGGGAAGGGGAAGAGGGCCTGCTTTTTTCAAAGGAATTCCATACAGTTCTGGGAATGGGACTTGGTGGTTCCACAGTCACTCCGTACAGTTCAGTGAATGAGACTTGGGTGGAGCGCTCCATGCTTATGTGGAACTGGAAGGTAGTGGCAGAAGGACTGGAAGCCAGCCCTTATCCCACATTCTCAGTAACTGAGAGTGCCTCCCAGTCCCCAACACAGTGGTTTGAACTCCCACTCCCAGTTCCCTGAGTGTGGAACACTACACCGAGTCCCAGAACTGTATTAAATTGTCAGAAGAAAGTGGGCTCCCCTCCCTTTTCCCCTGATACTGGTTTTACCCATTGATCAGTTTGATCAATTCGATTGTTGGTACCAAAATTTGTACATACTGTTTATCAGAAATGATCAACTTTGGGTGGGGACTATATTCTTTTGTATATAAGCGATATCCTATACTTTAGATTGTAAGGTTGAAGATTATAGCATTGCAGTCGCCTTATATCCATTTATATTTTTTATATTTTACCAATATTAGAAGACTTAGAATAAGATTGTAGGTTAGGACGATGGGTTAAAAAATAATATTTTGTATTTTGGCTGAGTTCCTACTATTTTTTTTTGTTGCATATCTATAAAGAATAATTGTTGTGATTTCTTTAGTTAGAATCCCCCTTGTTACCCTTCAAACACCCAGGCAACCTTACTAGAGTGACAGTAGGAATCTAGAACTTGCTGCCACAATGCTGCATCTCATCTAATATAGCTGTTTTATATTTCTAAATTTCAGACTCCAAAGAAAACCAAGCCTACTATACTAACATTTTATTTGCACCACTCTAAATTATTCATCCCTAGCTTGGGCACCCACCTTCCATATCTGACACAAGCCTGCACAAGATAAAAACAGTAAAAACAAACAAACAACGCCCTCCACTTCACAATAGGCAGCATTAAAACCATTCTTATTCATCACTCATCGACCAAAATTCTTCCCTTTTAAAATCACCTGAACATTATAGGCTCACAATTTTTCAACAGCCTGCTGCTCTGACCACATCTACTACCCACCTTCTCCACTCCTACCCCCCCATCCCCCAATACACCCAATTATTAGTGATCTTTTCCCCATCCACACCAACTAGAACCCCATAAGGCACATGCACACTCACCCACATAGTACTTCAAAACTAGCTACACAATACTTAACTCTAAAGTGCCCCATCTAAATCCACCCCTGATTGCTGAATCAGAATTTCTCTGGTCTGTATATTGTCAAGACACCACTCCTACCCTATACAAAAATAAAATAAACACTAACACCTCCCCAAACTGCTCTGCTACAATCTCCAGCAACCCCCAAATACTATCTATCTCACCCTATCCTTCCTTTCCCTTGACCATCCCAGAAAAACTTAAAATTTAATCTTGGTAGTAAAGCTCTGGGAAAGATAGCTTGTTGTGGCCTCCTTCCTTTATGCTCTTAGGTTTGACTAAAGAGAACCTGGTGGCAATAGATTTAAGTAAGCACAGTCATATCTCGCCAGGTGTTCTTTCTCCCAAACAATGTCTATTCATGTTAGTATCTGTGGTTTCATTAATTATAATGGAAGAGCATTCCAAAGAGTATGACATAAGTGAATACAAGTAGCTTCAGATTGGATAAGAGAGAAATAAACAGACTGTACTCCATGGGGTATAAGGTACAGTATACTATATGTCCTTTACTGTAATACTGTATATGACAAGATAGTCATAACAAATTCTTTTAGTATTGCTTGCTGTATTTTCTATCATTAGTTTCTCTTTAACTTTCCTTATATTAAAGATAGTTGAGTGGATAATATGGTATAATGGTTTATGCCTCAACTAGCTGCATTATTTTATTTTGCTACTGCATCTCACTAGATTTACTTCATTTTAATGTTCTTTTTTTTAAAAAAAACTACCCATTTTGAACTTACATCGTAGCTCTTAAATATATTCAAACCAATATTAGTCCAAGTAGCAGCAAGAGGCAAAAAGAAAGCATTGATCTTGATGTGAAAGAAAAGGTTATCCTTAAACTATATAACTCTTATGTCAGGCCACATTTAGAGTACTGTATACAAGCATGGTCACCACATTTTAGACATGATATAAACTTGTCATAATACCATCCCTGAAGCACCTTGAATATGAAGATAGACTGAGGGTATTAAATATGTTCTCATTTGAAAGAATGTGTGTGAGGGGAGATATGATTGAGCTTTTTAAATTTTTTTCTGGATGGATAAATTGGATTTAAGCAAGTTATTTGAGTTATAGGGTAATAATAGGACTAGTGGTGACCACTTAAACATTAAAAAACAGAGGTGCAGACTGGATGTTAGAAAATATTTTTTGACTAACAGAGTGGTGGATTATTGGAATAGTTTGCCACCTGAGACTGTAGACAGCCCAAACTTGAATGTTTTCAGGTGCAGATTGGATGATTATATGGGGATGGAGGGTTAACTTCTTACTTTTTGGTATGGGGGTATGTTTCTTGACTCATTCCTGTGGATGCAGTTTCTTTTTATTGTATATTTTGGGGGACTTTGATTTTGTTTTTGACAGACTCCTATGGAGGCTTTAAATTATATATTGTAGATGCATGGTCTGACATAATCCTATGGATTGTTTAAATTGTATATTGTAGATGCATGATCTGACATCTTATGGATGCATTATGTGAGTGGGATTTGATGGATACGGATGACTTTTGATAGGCCCTTGTGGCTTTTGTCATCCGTGAAATTATGTTAGGAAATTATGTTATGTTATGATAACCCTACTGTATTTGCTGTTCTGTATTCAAGTTATATATCAGTATTACTGTACTAGATATAGCCTAAAATACTGTACACATTTGTTTATTTTCCAATTTTACTGTGCTTTTCAAGTTATATATCATTAAGCTACAAAAGTTTCATGTTTTTTTACTAATACCCCATCATTACCTAAAATAAAGCACTGTATTTATAATATCTTATATATTTAATTAATAAAGGTAGTAGGTAGCCTAGCCCTTATATTTGTCATTAAAGGTGTACTCACATAACATACAAATCACATAATGTCTAAGTTCGCAAAACATATCTAGGACTAGAACATGGGAGATAGCTGACAGGATCTTAAAGTTGTGTGCCATCACTGCGACAGGCTGCTCTCCTCCACTGTATATTCCTTTTGGGCTATTGGGTGCATGCTTAAATGCTGGGGCATCCCTCTGCAGTCTTGTTATTTTGTAGTTAATTTAAAAAAAAAATTAAAATAGCCTAAAATTAGGCTACCATATAATTTCTGTGAAAATGCCCCCGAAACATCTGGGGCAGTGGTTTCAAATGAATTTAAATATTGAGGCTATGATATAAAAACTTGAAATTTTAATTTTATTTGGAATATGTAGGTTATTTTATCAGTAGAAATTGGTTTACAAATCAAAGACTGAGTTGTCACAATCTCTTATTATAACAAGAAATAGCTTCATATGACTCATTTGCTCCCCAGAATGAATTCAAAAGCTAGGAACTTGAACTTACAACTATTGAGTCTTTTGAATAATCTTCTGCTACCTTGTGCCTAAAACTTAAAACTTGTTAATCCTTTGAGTTATATGTTTCCATAGAAACATTTGAATGGTATTGTTAAATCTTAATAAGATAAGAAACTACAAAGTTTAGCTCCTCAATGCTTTATTTGATTTGTCTCATACACATATTAGGTGTCCAGAAATGTGTGTTTCATCTGGAGAGGATTGTGTTAATTTCTTTTGTATGTTACATATTGCAGCATTGAATTTTTTGTAAATATCTAAAACTAATAAATATATTTTACTTCGAAGATCACCTGACACTGGTCTTTATGCTAACCTACAAAGTTTTAAGTTACCATATCCTGAGGCTATCTTTGACATTGACTATTTCATGAAGGATCCAAATCCCTTTTTTACATTAGGTAGGCCAAATATTAATTTAGGATTCAAATATTCATCTTATATTGAATTTTTTGAGATTTTTGAACAAACTGGATATTAATAATGGCTCTCTCTTTTTTTTAAAACTTTAAGCTCAAGATCTTTATCCTGGAGTGCATTATAAACCAAATGTTGGTCATTATTTCATACATTTACTTCATCTTGAAGGAAAATTACAGAAGTTATATACTCAAAATATTGATGGCTTAGAGAGAAGTAAGTGTTATCTATTTTAATACAATTCAGGAAGTGGGTTATTTTTTAAAGGACATACTCTTCCCCTCAAGGTATAGAAAAGGAGCCCCCCCCACCACCCCACAATAAAATTGAATGAGTAGAAAAGAAGATCTGAGACAGCTGCCTGACTGTCTTGCTCTGCATTTTTCTTTTTTTAAGTTATTAGGCACACATGGCTGTGTGAAATGAGTTGAGTGAAAGGTGGATGACTGAGACTGAATGTAAGGGATGAAAGTGAGCTTGAATCTTGGTATGTTTTTACTGACTACACAGTGATAAGAGTACAGACTGCAGCTATGATGGCCGCCCATAAGACTTCTTTGGATGAAAATTGATGTCCATTGGTATAAAAATCTTGTTTAATGATGGACCACAAATTTTTGATTGGGTTGAGATCAAGAGAGGCTGGCGGCCATACCATTAACTTGTCACATTGTATGCTGTAAGAATCTAGTGATACTTGGGTGGCCCTGGCAGAGTGGAATCGGGGCATTGTCATGCATGAAAACTAGTCCTTAAAAGTGACAACGGAATGTTGTCTAGCCAGGGATCCAAGACCTCCTTCAAGACATTTCAGTCGTTGGCTGCGGTCACTTTAATCCCATCAGGCACCTGACTGGGCCAACAAGTCTGTGTCCAATTATACCTAATCACAACATGACTCCTCCTCCCTCTGTTGACATTGCAAACATTGGTGACACTCATCTCTGAAATAGACCCAACCATTTACTCAACCATCAGGTATGTCAAGGGTTGCCCTAGTCTCGTCAGTGAAGAGAACGCAACTCATGTCCAACATCATATAGTTCCAGGCACATTGAAGCCTCAGACTTGTGATGGAGCCATTAAAGGAGGCAGTTTCAGTGGAGCTCAGGTTGAAGCAATGGTCTCTAGGATACAACAGTTCCTGATGGTCTTTCATACATGGGGATGACCTGCAGTGGGGCAAATGACTGCTTGTTTGTCCAGGTTCCCTTCCCCCCCAAGTTAACCCTCCCTTCCCATATAATCATCTAATCTGCGTTTGAATAGATTCAAGTTTGGACTGTCTACCATCTTAGATGGCAAACTATTCAGGTAATCTACCACTCTATTGGTGAAAAATATTTTCTAACATCCAACCTGCAGCTCTTGTTTTTTTATTTTTAAGTGGTGACCCCTAGTCCTATTACTACCTGCCAACTCAAATAACTTGCTAAAATCGGACTTATCCATCCCAGAACAGATTTTAAAAAGCTCAATCATATCTTCCCTCACACATCTTCTCTCAAATGAGAACATATTTACTACCCTCAGTCAATCTTCATATTCAAGGTGCTTCAGAGAAGGTATTATTTTTGTTGCCCTCCTTTGTTCTGACTCTAGCAGGTTGATGTCATGTCTAAAATGTGGTGACCATGCTTGTATACAGTACTCTAAATGTGGCCTAACATACAAGTTATAGAGTTTAAGGATAACCTCTTTACTCTTGTAGCTAACATTCCTGTTAATGTATCCTAGCACCCTATTTGCTCTATTTTTTGCCTCAATACACTGCTTTGAAAACTTGAGTGACCTATCTACTACTACGCCTAAGTCCTTCTCATCCTTAACTGAATTCAGCCAATGCCCATCCATTTCATAGCTTAATTCCCTATTATCCTTTCCCATGTTAAGAACTTTGCATTTTTTAAGGTTAAAAGTCATCTGCCACTTCTGAGCCCAAGCTAATAACTTATTTAAGTCATGCTGCACTTTAAAGCTACCCTCAACTTCTTTGACTACAGCTGCCAATTTAGTGTCATCAGCAAAAATTGACACTTTGCTATTTACAGCCTCCCCAAGATCATTTATATAAACTTTGAATAATGAAGGGCCAAGAACGGATCCCTGGGGTACGCCACTGATAACGTTCCTCCACTGTGACATCACCCCATTCAGCACAACTCTCTGTTTCCTGTTTTTCAGCCATTCAGTTATCCAATTCCAAACTATACCACATATTCCATAGATTTTTAATTTGTGAACTAATCTCCTATGTGGAACCATATTAAAAGCTTTGCTAAAATCTAAGTAAATTACATCAACATTCTCTCCCTTATCTAATTGTTTAGTAATATAATCCATAAAATCCAGTAAATTTGTTAAACATGATCTACCTCTTCTAAACCCACGCTGAGCATCTTTTATTAACATACCAAACTCTAGGGTGTCAGAAATTCTCTTCTTAATTATCTTCTCGAGAATTTTACAAACTTTAGAAGTTAAGCTTACTGGCCTAAAGTTATTTGGGTCTTCTTTACTTCTTTTTTTAAAAAATTGGCACTACCTTTGCTAATTTCCAATCATTAGGTATTCCTCCAAACTCTAGTGATCTAGTATATATCTTCTCAAGAGCTACTGCAATACTATCTACGCCTCTTTGAGTAACCTAGAATGAATGTTGTCTAGGCCAGATGACTTACTAGTATTTAACTGCAATATAAGCCCTATAATTATTTCCCTGTTCACATTAACGGTATTCAACACTACTTCCCTTGACCTAGAATTATCGTCAATTAATCTATCTTGATTCTCTTGTGTAAATACTGAAGAAAAATGATCATTAAGAACATCATGTGAATTTTTCGAAGAGAGATATAAAAACTGCTATTAATAAAATATTGCCTAATAAATCTCCTAGGCCAGATGGGATTTACGCTAGAGTGTTAAAAGAAGGTGGAAAAAGTCTTGCAAATGCATTCAAAATTATTTTTGATATTCACTTATGTATTCTGAGATTCCTGAAGACTGGAAGGAAGCCAATGTTGTGCCTGTACAAAAGTAGGGTTGCAAGAAGAAAGTGGAAAACTAGACTTATAAACCTTACATCATTACCCAGAAAAATATTGGAAAGATTAATTAGCACTGATATTAAAAAGTTCTTAGAGGAGAACAAGTATATTAATGATTTGCAGCATGGATTTCAAAATGGGAATTCATGTCTCACTAACCTACTTGAGTTCATGAATTTTGTTACTCAATAAACAGACAAAAGTAATAAAGATATAGATGTATTATATATTGATTTTAGTAAAGCCTTTGACAAGGTCCCTCACAAGAGACTTGGGCATAAGCTAGAGAAGTATGGAATCTCTGGAAGAGTCCTGAAGTGGATCAAACTTTGGTCTAAGTCCACATGGAAGTTGGTGGAGAGTGGAGTGCCTCAGGGATCTGTGATTGGACCCTTGTTTTTTATCCTATATATTAATGATATTGATTCTGGTTTTGGATGCAAAACTGAAATGTTTGCTGATGATGTTAAGCTATTCTTTCCAGTAAGTAATGTGGAAGGGAACCTATCACTCCAGAGAAGCCTAGATAAAACTCCCTGGGCCCATAAATGGGAGATGAAGTTAAACCATAATAAATGTAAATCCCTACACATTGGTAAAAACAATAGAAACTTCTCCTATGAAATTGAGGAGATTTGGTTGCAAGATTTTAAAGAAGAAAAAGATTTGGGAGTAATTATAACAAGTGACCTAAAATGCAAAACAAATTGCATAGAATCAAAGAACAAGGCTAATCGAATGTTGGGATTGATTAAGAGAAATGTTACTTATAAGAGTAAGGAAGTGATTAAAAAATTGTATACCTCATATGTTCATCCACATATTGAATATTGTGTTCAGGCATTGTCACCCCATTATGAGCATGACCTTGATATGCTGGAGGATGTACAGCGTATAGCGACTAAAATGATACCTAGTCTGCATAGACTCCCATATCTTCAAAGATTGAGGAAATTGGGAATGTTCTCAGTGAGAAGACGGTATGTGAGGGGAGATTTGATTGAGGTATACAAAATGATTACAGGTATAGATAGAGTAAGATTAGCAGACTTTTTTAATTACGATAATAATAACAACTATAATAGTGATACAGGTAAATATTCATTCAAAAATCGTATTGTGAATCTTTGGAACGAGCTGCCAGAAACAATAGTAAATTCAGCAACCTTGAGGTCTTTCAAATTGAAGCTGGATAAATATATGGACAGTAAAGGCTTTGTGTGACCAGAGCCACCTACATATTATCATTGTATACTGTGCATATATATATATATATATATATATATATATATATATATATATATATATATATATATATATATATATATATATATATATATATACAGTTGTACCTCTACTTACGAAAGGCTCTACATACGAAATTTTCAGGTTATGAAACACTTCTTCGGAAAAATATTGCCTCTTGTTACAAAAGAAATTTCAGGATACGAAAGGCGAAAATTTCAAAATACGCGCTGCTACT
This sequence comes from Ceratothoa steindachneri, assembly GCA_963969495.1. Taxonomy (NCBI): domain Eukaryota; kingdom Metazoa; phylum Arthropoda; class Malacostraca; order Isopoda; family Cymothoidae; genus Ceratothoa; species Ceratothoa steindachneri. The sequence continues at coordinate 68,124,971 of OZ018329.1, read as the reverse complement.
CACAGCTCCTAGAGTCCACCGAACGTAAACATACTTGTAGCATCCTGTATCTTGGTTTGAAAGTAGCGCGTCCGAGCTGCTCTGCCATTGGCTATTGCCCAGCATCTTCCTGGCATCCCATTGGCTAGGATGGACCTCTGTGTGCATGTGCGTATACCCAGAATCCCCTTCGTTTTCTCGTCTGCCCACGAGGATCACCGAACCCTCAGTCTCACGCTAGCGAAATTCAGTAAAGCACGAAGTGTTCGGACAGTTTTTCGTCAGCTTTTGTTAGTGTTTATTGCAACTTTACGTGTGTGTATTAACTTTTATTCACTATGGGCCCCAAGAAAGTGATGGAGAAAAGTGGTGAGAAGAAGAAGAGAGTTGTTTTGTCCATACAAACAAAGCAAGAGATAATAGAAAAGTACGAAAAAGGGATGCGTTTGGTTGATCTCGCCAAAGAATATAACCGTAATCCATCAACGATCGGCACGATATTAAAACAAAAGGAAGCCCTAAAAGCTATGACTCCTTCCAAAGGCCTCTCTCTCATTTTGAAGAGGAGGTCGGCAGTGAACAATGAGATGAAGAGGTTGTTACTCGTGTGGATAAAGGAGAAAGAGATAGCTCGAGACACAGTGACCGAGACCATAATTTGCGAAAAGGCGACCGCCATCTTTAATGACCTCGTAAAGATGGATGCAGGCGAGGGAACTTCGGCGCAAGATCCACACCAGGAGTTTAAGGCATCGCGTGGGTGGTTTGAGAAGTTCAAAAGGAGGACTGGAATTCACTCTGTTGATCGGCATGGCGAGGCATCTAGCACCGACCAGAAAGCGGCCGACGAATTTGTGCGAAAATTTGAACAATAATTGGTGATCGATGAAAGCTACGTTGCACAACAAGTTTTTAATTGTGACTAGACTGGCCTTTTTGGGAAAAAGATGCCTCGCCGTACCTTCATCACAGTAGAAGAGAAAAAAATGCCAGGCCACAAGCCCATGAAGGACTGCCTTACACTTGCCCTTTGTGCCAATGCCAGTGGGGATTGTAAAATCAAGCCCCTGCTGGTGTACCACTCCGAAAATCCCAGAGCATTTAAGACCCACAAGATATTAAAAGAAAAACTTCAAGTGCTATGGAGGGCCAATGCCAAGGCCTGGGTTACCAGACCATTTTTTGTTGAGTGGGTCAATTTGGTTTTTGGCCCTGCTGTTAAGAGGTACCTAGAGGAGAACAATCTCCCCATCAAGTGCCTCGTCATTCTCGATAATGCACCTGCCCACCCGCCCGGCCTCGAAGATAATATCCTGGAGGAGTTCTCATTTATTAAGGTGCTGTACCTCCCACCTCTATCCTCCAGCCCATGGACCAACAAGTCATTTCAAACTTCAAGAAACTCTACACGAAACACTTGTTCAAGAGGTGTTTTGATATCACTGAAAACACCCAGCTTACCCTTCGGGAGTTTTGGAAGCAGCACTGCGACATTGTTGTTTGCCTCAAGATAATCGTCATGGCTTGGCAGGAGGTGACCAGGCGTACCCTTAATGTGGCTTGGAGAAAGCTGTGGCCCGATGCTATTGCCCCACAAGATTTTGAGGAGTTCGAGGTGGAGTTGGAGGGTAAAGTTGGACCTGAATTTGACGAAATTGTTTCGCTGAGAAAGTGCATGGGGCTTGAGGTGAATGACGAGGACATCAACGAGTTGATTCAGGAGCACCACAAGGAGCTTTCGATGGAGGAGCTGAGGGAGTTGGAGGCGATGCAACACACGGCAGTGCAGGAGGAGTTCATTAAAGATGAAGAGGAGGCAGCCATTATTCCGACAGCCCGAATAAAAGACATTTTACAAAAATTCTATGAAGTTTCGGACTTTGTTGAAAAGAATCACCCAGAAAAAATGTTCATTAATCGGGCTATCGCTCACTATGATGATGTTTGCCTTGCACATTTTCGAAAGATTGTTAAAAGCCGACAAAAGCAAACGACCTTGGATCGGATCTTTACAAAATATCAGGCAAAAACCACTGCTGAGAGTGAACCTGAACCGAAGAAGGCAAAAGGTGACAATGATAGCAGTTATACAAGAGAACCATTAAAGTAAAAAAGAAGAAAAAAACTTTATTCTTTACATTATGTACAACTCTCATTTTTATGTTTATTGTGCAGTAATTTAATTATAACATGTATTTGTTACAGGTTTTGATACATTTTTGTAATTTATAAAAAATTTATGTCCGATTTTTATGGGGCTTGGAACCGATTAGGGCATTTATAGGGTAAAAAGCGTTTCTACTTACAAAATTTTCACGTTATGAAACGATTTCCAGAACGAATTAATTTTGTAAGTAGAGGTACCACTGTATATATATATAATAGTTTGATCTATAGTTAATTCTTGTTTGTTGATGATATACACTATATGTATTGATAATAATTATTCATAGAACAAAGAAGGGCCAATTCCTAGGTTATACTTCTGAACCTGTTAGCATATGTGCTACTTTAGGTTAACTCGCATGGATCCAGACCAATCTACATTACTTTAAATAAACTGAACTAATACTCTGTAAAATTCTTGACTAAGGCTCGATACCCCACCATCCTATATAATAACCTACATCAGATGATGTAAATATGCTGGAAGCACTATGTTCAGCAGTGGCATCACTTCGAAGGGCCCTGGGGCCCTCTGTGATTCCAGTTTAAACCTTCTTATGATCTACTATTTCCTCATCAGATTCTTTCAAAACCCCTTCATATCTAATAGGCCCAATTTTATCACTGTTAGATTTGTTATTAATTCTATAATAGCTAAAGAATTTTCATGGATCTTTATTATTATTTTGAGCTAAATTAATTTCTCCTGCCCTTTTGCTCTTCTTAATAATCTTATTTAGCTCATTTCTGGTTCACCTATAATGATGTCAGATAAAATTAAACATTACATCAGCATTAAAAGAGGCATTTATAGGAAAATAAAAATAGTGAGGGTCAATTAAGGCAGAAGTACAATGAGCTAACTCAGGACATTAAAAAAATTAACTAGGTTATCAAATGAAAATGAAATTAAAGTGGCAAATTAGGCTAAGGAAGATCACAAGTGTTTTTTTCAATTATGCAAGACTAAGACTATAGATAAAATCAGCCACCTTAAAACTCCAGACAGAGGTAATGAGTGATAGTCACTCATTGGCTAGGAAGTTAAATAAGTATTTTATATTTATTTACACAGCAGATTTTCAAAGAAAGTAAAGTTGTGTTAAGTGAGCCCCTATAATGTCTATTTAGAAAATCGTTAGAGACTAGCATTGTACCAAAAGTGTAGAAGAAAGCTAATGCAATTCCTATATTTAAGAAGGGGACTCAAAAATTATGTCCAATTACCGAGCAGTGAGTTTGACATCAATGTTGGGGGAAAATGATGCAATCTGTAATAGTGAAATCTATTAGGGATCACTTAGATAAACATAAGTTGATTAATGAATCTCAACATGGCTTTACTAGGGGCAAATCATGTTTGACTAATTGACTGTCATTTTATAGAAAGGTGCATGATACTGCCAATAGAGATAAAAATTTCATTATTGTATATTTGGTCCCCCAGGCCTGCTTCCTGCAGTGTGAAAGTAGATAAGCATTGTTACAGTAATTGTGTCTCACAGTTGCAGTCATTACAGTTTACCTGACATTCACAGTAACAAACTTATATAAAGAATTCAGTTACCTAAACTATATCTTTTCAGATTAATCAAGCTAGAAAATGGGCTGTGATTACCCCAATTTATAATCTATGATAAGATTACAAGGCACCAAAAAAGATTGGCTAAATTTAATGAGAGAGATCTAACAATCAATTTGCTTATTTACAAAGGTAAATACAATGACTAAGGAATACAATTAAGATAATATATAAACTATAATAATTGAAATTAATGTTATTGTTGTTGTTTATAACTCCCGTGGAACAGATGGAATCTCGGCTCCTCTGACCACTTGAGAGATTAAGGCAGAAGGCTTTGGATCCTACAGTCTCTGCCGTAGACTCTGTCAATGTTACCAGCACCACATTGTACTAGCACTCCATGCAACATCTAGAAAGTAGGAGTTCTATAGCAACTTAACCTCACCTAGAATACATCCAGGTCGGGTAGTAGTGTCATATCCACTTGGGAATAACATAACATAACATAATTTCATGGATGACAAAAGCCACAAGTGCCTATCAAAGGTCTTCCGCATCTGTCAAAACTCACCTACAAAATGCATCCATAGGATTGTGCCAGATCATGCATCTACAATATACAATTTAAACAATCCACAATCCATAGGATTGTGTCCGATCATGCATCTACAATATACAATTCAAAACATACACAGGAATGTATCAAAAACAAAAAGCATCACCATCAAGACTCGTTAAAATCCAAATCAATCATAATATACAATAATAAAAAAACTGCATTCACAGGAATGAGTCCAGAATATCCCACAAAGTTAATCCTCCCTCCCCATATAATCATCTAATCTGCGTTTGAATACATTCAAGTTTGGACTGTCTACTGTCTCAGATAATAATAATAGGTATTTATAATGCGCCCTTCAGTGCTGTTAGCCCTCACAGAGCATAGGTTGTGTAGTGAGTGTAGAGAAAGTTGACCTAGATGGTGAATAGTAGTGGTCCCAGGACAGAACCTTGAGGCACTCCGCTAGTAACGGGCACCCACTCAGAAGCCTGTCCATTCAGCACCACCCGTTGCCATCTGCCACTTAGCCAGTTATATATCCAGCCTGCTACTTTGCAATCTATGCACAGTGCTCGCACTTTCCGGAGAAGGCGGCGGTGTGGTACCTTATCAAAGGCTTTCTGAAAGTCTAAATAGACCACATCCACTGACTTGTCCTGATCGTGCTCACTGAAGATAAAGTGGAAGAATTCCACAAGGTTCGTCAGGCATGACAGTTGCCTTCGGAAGCCATGCTGGGAACTCCTCAGTAGCAAGTGTGACTCTAAATGCGACGTCATTTTATCCACCATGATGCTTTCCATGAGTTTACCCACTATCGAAGTCAGACTGATAGGTCGGTAGTTCAATGGTTGGCTACGGTCTCTTTTCTTGAAGATAGGAGTCACCTCTGCTTCACGCCAGTCTCTAGGAACGCATTCGGTCCGGATTGACATGTTGAAGATTGCGCTCGGGTGTCGTGACACTTGATCGCACGCTTCTTTCAACACATTAGGTAGAAACCCATCCCGGCCAGGTGACTTATTCGTCATTAGGTTTGTGATCTTCTTTTCTATTTCTCCTTCAGTGAAGTCTGTATCCTCCAGCTTTTTCCCCGAGTAGGAATCCATGGCTGGGGGATGGGACAACACTCTTCAGTAAACACTAAAGAGAAGTAGTCGTTGAGGAGGTTAGCATTTTCTGCATCTGAGTGCTTTAATGTCCCCTCCTCATTCCTCAAATGGCCAATCATTCGGCGGAATGGTTTACGGCTGTTTACATATCCAAAGAACTCCTTGGGATTCTCTTTACAAATTCTCGCCACTCGGAGTTCCTCAGACCGCTTAGCCGCCCTTATGCTGGACTTCACTCTCCTGGCTAGCCTCCGGTATTCGTCAAAGTCACCCGAGAACTTTGATTACCGGTACACATTTCTCTTCTCCCAAAGCAGTTGGCCGATTTTTCGATTAAACCACTTTGGTTGAACAGAAGACCGACGGGGACATTTCAGAGGGATGAAACGCGATTGAAGACTCATGAATGTAGTTTTGAAACTGTTCCACGAGTTTTCAACAGCATCGCACACTTCTAGCCTCGCTTCAGTCAGTCCAGCACGAAAAACTACAAAGTCTGCTCTTCTCAAATCAAGTTTCCTCGATTTACTAGTTGCAGGCCCTGCCTGGGACTTTGACTTCTAAATCTATTTAGTCGGTGGTCACTGCCACCCCCCGTAAGGGGCGCGGCGATTTGCCATCCTGGCCGCCGTGCTGACGGGACTCAGCACCCCATCCGGCCCCAGCTTAGCCTCTCTTCCTTCCTTCAAAACACTTGTTTCCTCTCTTTTCACACAACCTCTCCCACAACTTTCTCTGGTCAGCCTCTAATTTCACAGGGTAGATGCTGACCTTCCTTTCAGCCAACCATCCCGCATCGGGGCTGAGGGGGTGGGGGACAATGTTCCCTAACCCCTGAGCTCCGGTCTGGGGTGGCTGGTTTTTAACTACCTGCTTCATCCCCACCAAATACCTTCCTCACATCCCTTTTCCTCTCGTCTTCAAAATCTATCATTTTTACGCCGTGTCTAAGGTGGAGCCGCCATGCCGATGGACTGCCAGGCCACCAGTCGGGAGGGGTGGTCCCAAATGGCGGCGCCTGGCTCTGCTGGGCCTGCAAGCACCTCTTGCAGTGCGGGCAACTGTGAGAGGTGGTGAGCTGTTGCGTCCCGTGTAAATAAGAGGGTCACCATGCCCAATGATGAGTATCAAAAAAAAAAAAACAACCCCCAACTTCCCCAAGAACAACGGAGCCGCCCTCGGGCAGCTCCACCAAAAAAATGGAGGTCCCCCCCCCTTGTGCTTGCGCAGGGGACCCTCCATACTTCTTTATCCGGAGAGGAGGCTTACTCCTCTCCTACGCCTACGGGTGTAGGGGACTTCCCCTCACTCCCTTCTCTGGAGGGGCTTTCGGGCACCTCCCTATTTCCAGCGGCAGTCCCTCCTTTTCTTTCTAAGGGGACTGCCAAGAAAGCCAGCAGGCAGCCCATTGCCCACCGCCCCTCTTGTTAGCGGCTCGGTAGGGCAAACCCCCTTAGGGGGGAGAGGGAAGCCAGGCCCCTTCGGTCGCTTCCCTCAAAAGACTTGCTGGCAAGAATATTGAACCTTGCCGGGGTTAAGGCTTGTGCCTCCCCACAAATGACTCTTGATGCTGCCAAGGGGACCTGCGATGTCCTGGGAGGGGATGGCCAACTGGAGGCCCCTCCTGTGATAGACATGGTCCTTGAGGAGACCCAGCTTCAGACAGTTGGGCCTTCCATGGGGGGGAATCCGGGCTCGGCGCCAAGCACCGAACCCGAGTCCACCCCTATGCAAGGTCCCCCTCAAACGGCTGAGGGCTCCGAGGCAATACAAGGAGGGGAGGGATCTCCTCCGACAAGGTGCCCCCACGACTACCAGGAACTTCTCCATTTCGGAGAGGGACCTGGCTGAGGCCGGCCCATCTGGCACGGGGGCTTCTGCCGGCGGAGGTGAGAAGCGGGTTCATTCCCCGCCCTCCTCTCCAAAAAAGAAAAAGACTAGAAAGACAAAGAAGACTCGGGGCTCCTCTCCATCCGCGGGGGCTGCGGGGACGGATAGGTCTGCTGCCACTTTGGTAGGCGACCAAGCCAAGATCGGCACATCCAGCCCCTCTACCCCCCCATGTGCGGAGCCCCTGACTAAGACCAAGAGTGCACAGGGTGGAACCTCGATGACATCGGGGCCCCTCATTCAGAGGTTACCTGGCGTTTTCGAGCCCGCTGGCTTCAAACGCTTCCTCGTTATTCGCTCCACTGATGGCACCATGTTGTCCAAGGGCAACATGATCCATCAGAGGAGAGGATTAGCTAGTGCAATTGGTAGAGAGCCGAAGGTGACCCGTTTCTCGGACGGGAGCCTTCTGGCGAATGTGGCGAATCCCGCCGAGGCGGCCAAGATAAGTGCTCTTTGGACACTTCATGGCACCCCGGTGAGTGTGACGCCGCACTCTACCATGAACTTTGTAAAAGGAGTAGTTTATGCGAGGGAACTCGTTGACTACTCCATTGAGGACATCACCCTAGAGCTGGCCGACCATGGGGCGGTCAAGGTCGAACGTGTGATGAGAAAACAGGGAGGGGCCTCGAGACCCACCCCTACACTCTTCGTCACGTTCGACTGTGACAAGCTCCCTGAGTCGGTGCGTGCCGGTTGGTACCGCTACCGCGTGAAGGCATTCGTGCCACTTCCGCGGCGGTGCTATTACTGTCACCGCTTCGGCCATACGAATCGCTCATGTAGACGTGCAAAGTCGGGGTCACCCGAAGTATGTGTAAATTGCTCCAAGGTCGCACACGATAAGTCCAAATCGTGTGTGGCCAAGTGTGTCAATTGCGGAGAGCCGCACCCTGCTTCTTCGAAGCAATGTGGTGCATATCTCCTTGAGAAAGAAATCCTGGCCATTCAGGCCCAGGATAGACTCTCATTCCGCGAGGCTAAGGACTTGGTCCTGGCGCGCCCAGCTCTGCCTGGGACGTCATATGCCTCAGTAGCTAGAAAGGCACCCTCTGCTCCTGGCCCATCCAGGCCAACGAGCACGGTTGTTTCCGCGCCCATTCGGAGCCCTTCTGCGGGCTCTACCCAACCCGGGCGCTCCCCTGGTAAAGCTGGCGGCAAAAAGGGTTCATACCCAGCCCCGGCTAAAACCAAGGCTTCCCCCTCTTCCTCCACCGAGTCGTTAGACTCACAGGAGGCAACACCCCTGAAGATGGTCGCTAGGCCATCTTCGGGGGTTCCTAAAGCTGTCCCCCGAAAGGAGGACAGCAACAAAGGAGCTTCGGCTCCTTCGCCCACGCCCCGAGGTGGAGCGGGTGGCTCGGAGACGGTGGTTCCTCGAAAAGAGGGCCTCCCGCCTCCGAAGCCGCAGCACCCGCCTAGGGTTTCGAGGCGGAGGGAGGAAAAGACTCGCATGGCGAGCCCAACCTCCCCCAATAAGTCCTCGAAGGCGACAGCGCCTCCAGCGCTCTGTTCGGCCAACAGCGCCCGGGGTTCTGCCCCCGGGAATCGTACGGCCATTCCCGTGAGGGTCTTCTGTTCGAGGAGGGCCCCCGCGTCTCCTCTGAGCTAGGCCTGGAGGGCATATTCCTTCAATGGAATTGCCGTGGACTCTGGGCCAACTGGGAGGAGCTGCGTAGGCTCGTCTCGTCCCGCTCCCCGTTAGCTATTTTTTTGCAGGAGACCATGCTAGGCGCGTGCCCCATGCCCGCCCTCCCGGGGTACAAGGGTCTTGCGACCCCACCACCGCGGGATGGCCGGGCTGGGGGATGCGCGGTTTACACCCGGCATGATGTCTCCGTTCTTCCTTTCTCTTTAGATACCTCCTTTCAGGCAGTGGCTGTGCAGCTGCACTTGGATAGGAGGTATACTATCATTTCTGCGTACATTCCACCGTCAGCTGACTTCGACGCGGGGGACTTCCGCCGCGTCGTGGCACGGTTGCCGAGGCCCTATCTCTTGCTTGGAGATCTGAACGACAGGCATCCTCTCTGGGGAGATTACTCCATAAATCCCAGGGGACAGCTTCTTGCCGATCTGATCGAAGAGCTTGAGATGGGTGTCCTAAACGTGGATGAGTTTACGCATCACTGTCCGAGAACCGCTTCATTTTCTTGCCTTGACCTATCTTTGTGCTGTTCGGATGCACAGCCTGATTTTGATTGGGGGGTGGTCGATGACCACCATGGTAGTGATCACTTTCCCATTCAAATATCATTTTCAGGGCAACTGCCGCCTGAAGTGGTGCTTGAAGCGGGCGCGGTGGCCTGCATTTCAGGAAATGACTGAATTCTCTATCTCAGTCGAGGAGTTTAGGTCGGTAGATGAGGCCGTTGAGTTCTTCTCCGGCAACCTCATCGCCGTGGGCCTGACTACTATTCCTAGGACGTCTGGCCGTTTTGCACGCCGACCACTCCCATGGTGGTCGGCCGAGTGTGAGACGGCCCTTAAACAGGAGCGTTATGCCTACATGCGCTATAAGCGCCGCCCGAACGATTTCACTGTCGCTGAATTTCGTCGGGCTAGGGCTAGGTTCCGGTATATTTCGAAGCACGCCCGCCGCTCTTCTTGGCGGGCATACGTGTCTTCACTTAACGGGAAGACCCCTTTAGCAGAGGTGTGGAAGAGAGTCAAAAGGATTCGAGGCAAGTTCTCGCAGGACCCCCCTCCCGTTCTCCAGGAGAATGGGACCGCAATCTCGGACCCCGCGTCCGTGTCGGAATCCTTCGCGACCGCTTTTTCCGCATTCTCTAGCCGGGATGCTGCTCCGCCAGCATTCAATGCACGTCGTGATGTCGCGGAAGGCCGCCGGCTGGACTTTACCTCCAGAGGCGGAGAACCCTTCAACGACAGGTTTACTGTAAGCGAGTTGCGTTCCGCTCTCGCTTCGTGCGCGGACACCGCCCACGGTCCGGACGATGTCCCGTACGCCATGCTTCGACATCTAGGTGAGCGAGGCATGGCCTTTCTGTTAGATTTGTTCAACAGGATCTGGGTGGAAGGTCTTCTCCCAGACTCCTGGCGAATCGCTACTGTGCCTCCCTTTCGCAAACCGGGGAGAGATCACTCTACTCCGACCGGTTTCCGCCCAATCTCTCTAACCTCTTGCGTGTGCAAGTTGATGTAGAAATTGGTAAATGTTAGATTAGCCTTTTTCCTGGAGAGCGGAGGCCATCTGTCTTCCGCACAGTGCGGCTTCCGTAAGTTCCACTCCACGTCGGATGCTCTGCTCCGACTGAAAAATGCCGTCTGCGAGGCTTTCCTTCGTAGACAGCACTATGCCACGGTGTTTTTCGATCTGGAGAAGACCTATGATACCGCATGGCGATACGGTATCATGGAGACTCTCCACACGATGGGGGCGAGGGGACGCCTCCCAATTTTTATATCTGAATTTTTGCGAGATCGTCGATTCCGCGTACGGGTGTGGGGAGCCCTCTCCGGCCCAAAGGAGCAGGAAGAGGGTGTCCCGCAGGGAAGTGTCCTCAGTGTCACACTCTTTGCCCTGAGCATCAACGGCATCACCTCGGTGCTGCCGGAAGATGTTCTCGCTACGCTCTACGTGGACGACCTTTCGATCTCTTTTGGCGCAGCCCAGATGCCAACTCTGGAGCGTCGACTCAACAGGCATTGAACCGCGTCTCTCGCTATGCCGAAGTGCACAGGTTTCGGTTTTCTTTGGCCAAGACTAAGGTGGTGCACTTCTGCCGCCATCCACGGCTTCACCCCGACCCAGATTTGTTTCTTAATGGGGTGCGCCTCGATGTGGTTGAGTCGCACCGTTTCCTTGGTCTTGTATTCGACCGACGCCTCACCTGGGAGGCTCATATTCGCAGCCTTAGGGTCTCTTGTACCCGCGCCATGGACATTCTCCGTTCCGTGACGTTCAGCGCTTGGGGCGCTGATAGGGCTACTGCCTTACTTTTTTATCGATCCTTTGTTCGTTCGAAGCTCGACTACGTATGCGAGTTTTATGCCTCCGCAGCCGAGCGTTTATTGCGGAAGGTGGATTCGATCCACCACGCCGGCCTTCGCCTTGCGACCGGTGCCTTCCGCACTTCCCCCATTGAGAGCCTGTTGGTCGATGCTGGGGAGATGCCACTCGCTCTGCGCCGCGTGCAGTGTATCACTCGACTGTACGCGCGAGCCCGGCGCCTCCCTCAGTCGCCAACAGCTCTCACTGCATCCGCAGCTGATCTCGATGGTGCCTATGCCGTCGAGAGATGCCAGTCATACCCTAAGCCTTTTGGGTTTAGGGCCAGGAAACTCCTTCGAGAGGTAGATATCGCTCTCGGGCCGGTGGCGCCCCTGTTTTTGCCCAGGACGCCACCCTGGAGGGTACCACATTTGGCTATTTGTCGCCACGCCTCTGCTCCCAAAGCTTGTACTGCGCCGGGAGTATTGCGTTCGACCTTTTTGGAGCACACATCGTGTCACGCTGGAACCGTGCCAGTGTATACGGATGGCTCCAAGTCCCAAGAGGGGGTCGGCTTCCACGCCGTATCCCCTCTGTTTGAAGTCAGCGGGGCTCTACCGGGCGCTGCGTCTGTCTTCACGGCCGAGCTGGTGGTAATACACCACTCGGTACGGGAGATTACGCGACGTGCCCGGTTCGGAGACTGGATTGTGATCTATAGCGACTCACAAAGCGCCCTGAGTGCTCTCGGGGCATTGGAATCTCCGCATCCCCTGGTTCGCGATATCAGTGACGCCACGGTTTTGGCGAGCCGGATAGATGTCGAGATTATCTTCTGCTGGGTTCCTGGACATGTAGGAATTGCGGGTAATGAGCGCGCCAAAGAGTCCGCGAGGACTCTGCGACCGGACCAGCGTTTCGCTCTTCCTCACACCGACTACATGACAGGAATATGGGCAGCTCTTCGGACTGCTTGGCAAAGAAGATGGGAGACGGTCGAAGGGAACTTAAAGTTGCTTGCTATTGCACCGCGACTGTTCCCATGGACCTATCCCCCAATGCCGCGGCGGCTTCAGGTCGCTTTCTGTCGTCTCCGAATCGGACACACTCGTGTGACGCATCGCTATTTGATGGAGCGCTCGCCTGCGCCCTATTGCGACGACTGCGTCGTCCCCCAGACTGTTCGGCACATTCTTGTCGAATGTCCCAGTCTGGGTGATCTTCGCGCACGTTACCTGTCCCGGTACCGGGATGGGCGGGGTCGCTACCGCCTGTCCTTTGTACTCGGGACCAGTGTGTGCACATTGACTGGTGGACTTGTTGACTATTTGGTGGAGGCCGGCCTTCTCCCTTTCATTTAACTAGGTTTAGTTGTTGTTTTTGTTTTTTTGTTATTGTTATTGTTATTTCTTTTTATTGTTGTTTCCTGTTCAAATTTTTAAAAGTAGCCTAGAACTAGGCTTTTTGTTTACGGTGACATGCCTAAGTGGGCAGTCGCCAGTCAACATGGGTATTTAAGTCACCCATTGTGATACACACTCTGTCTTTTATAAGTTCACCCAACAGCTGGTACAGACTCCTGTCCTGTTCTAAGAGTTGGGCAAGGGGTCTGTAAAGCATCAGGGTCCTGTATCTGACAGGTCCTATCTTTAGGTCAACACCTAGTAGTTCATGGTCAGATACGATGTTGCATTCCGTTGAGTTGAGATTATCCTTGACATATAACATCACACCGCCACCCTCTCTGTCTGGCCTATCTTTCAGAAGAGCCTGTAACCGGGAATGGTGAATTCACCTTCAAAATCTCAGGTTGAGGTTTTTACCCACGACTCTGTTATGGCTACTATTTCAGGTTCTTCCGTCGCTACGAGGCCACGAAGTTCAAGAAACTTGTTCCTGATTGACCTCGCATTAAACAGAAGAACTTGCAGGGAGTCCCCGAATGTAGGACTCCCTACGCTCTTCCGTTTCCCGGCTTATTTGTTGGCGAGGAGGTATCCCTCTTTGCGACCTCTGAGAAGGTCGTTCCAGGAGTGACTGGCGTACGTCCACCCTCACTATGGGCTGGATACTCCTTTGGGTCCTCTCTACGACATCCTGGATCATGTTCGACAGAAAGGCCTTTCCTTTAAAGGAAAGATGTACCCCATCCCTTTGGTAGAGATCATTTCTACCATAAAAGGTGCTCTACTGGTCCACAAAAAAGACCCCCTCTGCTGTACACAAATCTGTCAGGTGCCGTTTTTCAGAGACGTTCATCAGGTGAGCGGTCCGTGTTGGACCTCTCATCGGGAGCATCCCGACTACAACACGCTTGCGGGTTTTCAGCCCACAGTCGTACACGGCACCCATGACCGTGTGGAGGATTTTATCCATAGGGCCTACCCTACCTCCTCTCAAGCAGAGGTCATTGCCACTGACCATCAGAGCAACGACTGAGCTCCCAGAAATCTGTGATTTCTCAGCCTCTACTCTGATGTGGTGATTACCCCATCCTGGCAGGCAGCTTACCTTCACACTAGAGCGAAGGCGGGCCGCTACCAGGGGCTGCAGACCCGGTGATTGAGAATCACCAATAAGGGTGACCCTTGCACATTTGTCTGCAGACGACTTAGTCTTCCCTATCGGAAGCGACTTGCAGCTTTCCTCTTTTATCTCTACATTCTTCTTCTTATTCTTCTTCTTCTTCTTATTCTTCTTATTATTCTTCTTCTTATTCTTATTCCTATTCTTATTCTTATTCCTATTCTTCTTATTCCTATTCTTATTCTCCTCCTACTTCTCCTCCTCCTTCTTCTCCTCCTCCTCCTCCTCCTCCTCCACCTCCTCCTTCTCCTCCTTCTCCTTCTTCTCCTTCTCTTCCTTCTGCTCCTCCTCCTTCTCCTTTTTTCCCTTTTCTTTTTTCTTCCTTTTTCTTTCTTTTTCTTCCTTTTTCTTTTCTTCCCTTTTCTTCCTTTTTCCTTTTCTTCCTTTTCCTTCCCTTTTCTTCTTTTTTCTTTTGCTTTCTTTTTTCCTTTTCTTTTTCTTCCTTTTACTTTCTTTCTTTTCTTTTTCTTACTTTTCTCTTTCATTCTTTTTCCTTCTTTTCTTCTTCTTCTCCTAATTTCTCCTTTTCTCTTTCTACTCTCTCATCCTCTCTTTCTACTTTCTTTTCTCCCCTTTCTACTTTCTTTTCTTCTCTTTCTACTTTCCTTTCTTCTCTTTCTACTTTCTTTTCTTCTTTCTACTTTCCTTTCTTCTCTTTCTACTTTCTTTTCTTCTCTTTCTACTTTCTTTTCTTCTCTTTCTACTTTCTCCTTTTCTCTTTCTCCTTTTCTCTTTCTACTTTCTCTTTTTCTCTTTCTACTTTCTTTTTTTCTCTTTCTACTTTCTCTTCTTTCTTTTCTTCTTTTTGGCTCATTGAGGCAGTCCTGCATCAGAAGAATCCTGCTCTTGGACGTCAGAAGCCTTCTCGCCTGAGCATCTGAAACCTCTCTGTTTTTAAGAGTTGAACCTCCCTTTTCTGGAGGGAGTTCTCCTATCTCAGTTGAGCGAAGCTCTCACCCAGGCGCTTCTCTAGTTCACAGAAGTCACAGACACTAACGGCATCTTTTAACTCCTTGCAACTCCTGCCCCCGAAGTCTTCACTCCATCTGTAAACTTTGCATATTTTGCAGGTTAACTTGCGGAACGGAGGACCATTCTTCTTCGCCATCTTTAAAAACTCTTGAACCATACGCATTAAAAAAGGTGTTTTTTTGTGATTTTCTCTCTCACTAATCACATCCGCCTATTTCCAGGAGGTTTTCGGTCGTTCGGTGAACAGAAACCCTTTGACCAAGCACACCAACTCTAAGGTCTTCCCTGGGCCGGATGTCAGCAATCGTGCTGCAGCTCCCAACTGAGCAGCACGAGAGCCCCAGTGAACTGGTTCTCTGATTTTTCGACAGGGGTGCTTGAGGTGTAACTGTCTTCCTACTAAGCCCTACTAATCAACTAAAAACGGCCAGACTTAAGGCAAATAGTAAAGCTAAGTGCCCACGACTTCATCCGAGATCTTTAGCTAATCTGGCAACCAGCAAGGCACAAAAGCTCTCTCACCAAAGAGCAGTTGAGCCTTTGTTCACCAAGTAGCAGTCACAGGGGGCTGGTCAGGCCAATTACACGTTAGGATAAAGTTTCTAATAGGTACCTAGCATTTCTCCATTAATCGTACCCCAAATGCCTGAGATCCCTTCAATCTCAGTCTCTTGCAACCTATGAGTGCTCCAAGGCATTATTTAAAGAGGTTCCAAAGCCTCTCTTCTCACACAGCATAAGGGAGCTGGTGAGGCCCTTATTAATAAACAACTTCTTATGTGTAATAGAGATGAATGTTTGTTTTTTGTTGTTGGGTTTTGTTATTTTTTTTCTTGACAGTTGAAGAGAGTTGGTGAAACTTAGTACTAACAGAATCAAAGAGGTTGGTAGGGGGATGCAAGGAGACGCATCAAAGAAGTGGTAGACAAATTTAACAACCCTTAGTCTGGATCCTACTAAAGCTACCTTACTGACATGGGTGACCTTACTGGACTAAAAGTCCCCAAGCTTAGCTAGCTTAACTCAAGCAGATCACGCAAGCTCTCTCACCGATGGCAAGGTGGTTGCAGAGAGAGAGAGTAGGTGGTTAAGGCCATTGAGTTCTCTGTGGGCTTAACTAGTATTCCTAGAATGACTGGCTATTTTGCATGCCATCCCCTTCTGTGGTGGTCAGCAGAGTGAGAGACAGCAAGCAAACAAGCGTTATACCTATATGTGCTACAAGGGACACCCGGACAATTTCAGTGTTGGTGAATTTCATCAAGATAGGGCCAGGTTCCAGTATATTTTGAAATAAGTATGCTGCTCTTTCTGGCAGGCATACATGTCCATTAAATGAGAAGACCCCTCTAACTGAGGTGTTGAAGTGACTCAAAAAGATTTGGGGCAAGTTCATGCAGGCCCCCTCCTCCCATTCTCTATGAGAATGGGACCTCAATCTCGGACCCCGTGTCCATGGTGGGATTTCTTCACGACTGCTTGGTCCGCATTCTCTAGCCAGGATGCTGCTCCACTAGCATTCAATACATGTTGTAATGTCACTTAAGGCTGCCAACTGGGCTTTACCCCAGAGGCAGAGAACCATTCAACGACTGGACAATGTACCATATGCCATTTTTTCAACAGGATCTGGACAGAGCGTATCCTCCCAACCTCATTGTGAATGTCTACTGTGCTTACTTTTTGTTAACCAGTGAAAGATCTCTACCCCAGCGGGTTTCATCCCAAACTCTCTAACATCTTGCATGTGCAAGTTGATGGAAAATTGGTAAATGTTAGACTAGCTTTTTTCCCCGGACAGTGGAGGCCACCTGTCTTCCACACAGTGTGACTTCCACAAGTTTCACTCCATGTTGGATGCTCTGCTCCTACTGGTAAATGTGGTCTGTGAGTCTTTAACCCTTAAAGTGCCAAATGAATTTGCTTGAAATCGCCATGGAATGAATGAATTTATTAGCTTTGCTTCTATTTATGGGAAACATTTTTAGATTTCAAACAATTGGAATTTCGTGAATTTAAAAAATATATATTTCCTTACTTCGTAGTATGTTCCAATTTTGATCCTACCTCACCTTCCTCATTAATGCGCTTTGAATAACATGTTAATCCAAGACATTTCTGCATTTTAATTGAATGAAAAATTACAAACATAAGTGTGTTGAACCAAAAAAATGAAAGAATGGTGAGAAAAATGCAAGTGTTTATAAATGTCTGAAGCATAAATCAATCCCTGTGGTGGAGTCACTGTCAAACAAAATTGGTTGAACTGGATCATGTTACTCTCATTCATAAATGTCCGTTTATAAATAAAGAAGGACTGACCTAAGGCATTTCTGTATTTTAATTGAATGATCAATTACTAACATATGAGTTTGAAAACAAAATGGAGGACCCATCATAAAAATATACAAGCATTAACATGAGTCTAATTTCAAAGGCCACAATTTTTTATTTTTTTCATTGTGGTAGCTCATCTGGCGACTGCCTACTTGGCCATAAGCCGTCCTACACAACACAGCCTACTACTAGGCTATATTAAATAACAATATGTAAATAACGATAAAAAAGGACAAATGCTAAAAAAAATAACAACAAAGCAAAAAGGCAAGAAGGAAACATGCTCCGGCATCAAGGAGTGTTTTTGCGCCTCCCAATGTTTTTTTGTGCTACTGCCTTATTTTCTATTGAAACTTTACTATGAATGCGATTTTTATGCATCCACGTCTAAGTGTGTATTGCGGAAGGTAGACTCGATCCACCACACCAGTCTTTCCTTTGTTACTCGTGCCTTCCCCACATCCTCCATTGAGAGCCTTTTGTCGATGCTATGGAGATGCCATTTGCTCTATGCTGTGTACAGTGCATTATGCACCTGTACACACAAGCCCTGTGCGCCTCTCACTGCATTTATAACTGATCTCGACGGTGCTTATGCCGTCGATAGATGCCAGTTATACACTTAACCCTTTGGGTTTAGGGCTAGGAAACTCCTTTGAGAGCTCGGTGTAGCTTTTGTGCCAGTAGCACCTCTGGTTCTGCCCAGAATGCCACCCTGGAGGGTACCTCAATTTACTATGTGTCACCACGCTTCTCCTCTCAAAGCTTCTACAGCACTGGGAGTATTGCATTCAGCCTTTTCGGAGCACACTTCGTGTCACTTTGAATCCATGTTGGTGCATACAGATGGCCCCAAGTCCCATGAGGGGATCAGTTTCTCTGCTGTATGCCCTCTGTTTGAAGTTAGGTGGGCTCTACCATGCACTGCCTTTGTGTTTATGGTGAGCTGGTTGCAATATACTGCTTGGCACAGGAGATAACATGTCATGCCTGAATACTCTTGGAGCATTGAATCTCCACTCACCCTGGTTTGCGGTAGCTGTGATGCCGCAGTTACCACGAGCTGGGTGGATGTCAAGATTATCTTCTGCTGGTTTCCAGGATGTTTAGGAATTTCAAGGAATGAGGGTGCTAAATAGTCTCCAAGGACTGGGTGACTAGACCAGCCTTTCACTCTTTCTCATACTGACTACATGCCAGGATTCAAGCCAGCCCTCCAGGCTGCTTGGCAAAAAGGATGGTAGATGGCTGAAGGGAACTTAAAGATGCATGCCATTGTGGCGTGACTTTTTCCATGGACCTACCCCCCAATATTGGGGTGGGGGTGGGGCTTCAGGTTGCTTTCTGTTGTCTCCGAATTGGGCACACTTGTAGGATACACTGCCATTTGATGGAGTGCTTGCCTGCACTTTATTACAATGACCATTGTCCCCCAGACTGTTCAACACATTCTTGATGATTGTCCCAGTCTGAGTGATCTTTGCGCATGCTATTTGTCCCAATCTGGGTGATCTTTGCGAATGCTATCTGTCCCAGTCTGGGTGATCTTTGCACATGCTATCTATCCCAGTATCAGGATAAGTGGAGTAATACTGCCTTGTACTTGGGACATATTCGTTTATACAGATTTGTGGACTATGACTTTTTGGGAAGCTGGCCTCTTCAATTTTATTTTACTCTCTTTGTTGTAGGTCACACATTCCTGCATCAGGGGAAGGCAGGCCACCCCCTGATGCTGGAGCATGCTTCCTTGTTTTGGGGGTATTTTTTCTTTGTTTTCTGAGGGGGGCAAACTTTAGAATAGTCTATTACTAGGCTAGAATTTTAATTATGATGACATGCCCTTGAAGGTAGTTACCAGAGTGCCAAGTAAAAAAAAAAAGCTCAGTACAATTACAAATGACACCAAACTACACAGATTGATGGATACCTGGAAGAAGCCCACCCAGTTGGCAGTCCAATGAAACTGCCAGCCTAAGGGTTGGACCTTAGTTGGGAGCATTTTAAGTATTGCAGGGATGCTCACTCAATAGAAAAAGAATGACAGGTGAGTGTGACAAATTAATTTTCAATTTGTACAGAGAAAAAGGTTAATGGTGACTTATAAGCATTTAGGGAAATAAGAAGAGTAAAATTTAGAAGTCTAGACAAGAAAACTGATGAAAGAGCCATGGAAAAATAGACTTTATCAGCTGTGAGTGGTCAAGATTTAGCGGCTTTGTAAAATTAAGCTTCTTGCCTATGTTTAAAAGTAACCATTTTAATGCTTTTCAGGGAATTATCTATATTTCCTTGCTATAGTTGCAGGAATTCCCGATGAAAAGCTGGTAGAATGCCATGGGACTTTTTCCACTGCCTCATGTACACTGTGTGGAATGCCCCATGATCCCACTGAAGTTAAACTTGCTATATTGGAAGGAAAAGTGCCCATTATATGCTCCAAAGATGACTGTAAAGTAAGCTATTTTTTCTTTATTCAAAAGTAAGATTCTCCTTAGTCAAAGCCAGCAGCACTCAAGAATGATGCTACAATGAGTGGCTTCCCAGGGGTTTTCTAGACAAGTTATCTTGAAAGATGTTGAGATTGTTGAGGGAAGGAAGGACAGTACAGGATGAGATGGCTAGTGTTTTGGTGTCGCTGGTGGTCTAGCTGGGTCAGTTGAGATATGTGTCAAGGTTTATTCTATTATTTGTGTTGGTAGAGATGGTCTCATAATCACACAGCATGCAGTAAGTAGTTTGTTGCTGTTGGTACCTAAATTCTTTGCCTATGTGTTGTCTGGCATCAGTTCTCTCTCTTCCTATCAGGATAAACTCAATTGTGCATCCTTCTATGAAGGAAGTAATACCATAACTTAATTTAATCCTTCCCAACACTTGGAAAAAGGCAAGTTGTACTGCTTGGGTTTCATGCGAAGATATTTGAGTGCTTTGGTGTCAATCTGAGGACAGTGCGGAGGATCGGGAAAGAATTTCATGAGTGAGGCTGTGATTATGAGGATATAGTGACTCGGAAACCTCACTCTAAGCGTTCTGATCTGAAAAGAATCCCCTCAAATTTTTCACATAGATCCAAGCCATTATTGACAATGATCTTATCAATTCAATGAGGTCCACAGCCAGGGACAAAGTAGTGCATGAGGACATCTGCTACTATTCATACAAGACGAAGGAGAAGCGGAAGGAACATGCAGCAAAGCTTGTGAACAAACTGAAGCCTGACATGCTTTAGTTCTCAGACAACAAGAATTTCTGCCAGGACTAAGTGGAGAACTTGTTAAACAACTGCTGACTTTCTCTATCCCCCAAAGATGTATAAAAAATCATAAAGACCCAAGTTCCTGGTACATATCATGGTGTTTGGAGTTGTCAGTAGTGAAGGTCATGTTATGCCCCAATTTATCTTCCCGGAGAGGTGCATCAACTGCCTGGAGGAGTTGATGTTGCTCTAGATCCAAGATATGGCTATTGCTAGGTCATGTATGTAGAAGCAGGACTCTGCACCATGCCTCACAAGCAGGAAAACCCAGTCTTGCCTGTCAGACAATTTCTTTCACCACATCACTGAATATCTGTGCACCGCCGAGACAGAGCTTAAGTTAAACAGGGGGATCATCGAGAAGGCCAGATCTAGGTTTCACAGACACCTAGAGGCCATGGTTGAGGCTGATGGCAATTTCATTTAATAAAATTAATAGTACAATAGTATATATTTACTCTGGTAAATATATCTATATAAAATGAAGTTATTTTTATATTAAAATTAGGTGACAAATTACTCACTACACCCTGTATATAAGCCAGAGAAACTGGTTTGACAATCCAGGCTGGATTTGGAAGGTAGGATGCTTTGGATTAGTGTATTGTGCAGCTCGTTTTGAAGTGCTATGTAGGTGAAGTGGGTGTGTATGTCTTATGGAGTTCTGGTTTGCTGAGGTCAGGGGAAGCTTGCTAATCATTGAGTGTATTCTTGTTGAATGTCCCAGCCTGGGTAATCTTCACGCATGCTACCCGTCTCGGTACTGGGATGAGCGGGGCCGCTACCACTTATTCCTTGTACTCGGGACAGATTCGTGCACACTGACTTGTGGACTCTATGACTTTTTGGATGAGGCTGGCCTCCTCCACTTTGTTTAACTGTTTTATCGTTGTTTTTTTTTTGTAGGTCACACGTTCCTGCCCTCCCCCCAATACTCGAGCCTGCTTCCTGCTTGTTGCCCTTTCCCTTTTTCCTTTCTTTTTATTGTTACTGTTGTTTTTTGTTTTGTTTTGCATATTGTTATTTTAATGTATCCTAGTACTAGGCTGTCATGAGTACGGCGACTTATGCCCAAGTAGGCAGTCACCAGATGGGCTAAAAACTAAACAAACAAACATATATATATATATTGGATGTAGTGGACCCTGATCTTTGTTGACGAGAATTTTGGTTCATCATGGAGGTGGTGTATGAGTGTTTTTATGCAGTTGGTGTTTGTGAATATTCAGAGGGTGTTGGGTTTTGATATTGCCTTTGTGGTAATATTTTTATTGAGAGTGAATCACGTAGGTCTGGGTTTAAGGTGATTCCCAGTGCTGTGGAGTTACGGTTGAATGGGAGAGGTTGTCCATAGAAACTCATGCATGGGTGGGTGGTTTGATTTGTGTTTATCAAGGGTAAAGAGGGTAACTTGATTTTTAATGAGGATCACTGCTAAGGTATCTACTCTGTTCAGAATTATCACAAGAATGATTAAGTAAAACTTGATATTATTCTTTTAACCCTTCAAGGTAGATGACTTTACTCCATTCTGCTATATATTCCCAGATGATCCATGAAGATTTAAAAAAAAAAATTGGCCACTATAAAATAAAGTGATTCGAAACATCCGTTATGCATTTTGGTGCAATAAAAGTTTTGTGTTGTGCATTTATTTTTATTTATAGGGTAAAGTGAAGCCAAATATTGTATTTTTTGGAGAGAATTTACCGCCGCATTTCTGGAACTTTGAGTCTGATTTAAAATCAACTGACATTTTGATGGTTATTGGTACTTCCTTGAAGGTAGGATATTTGTTTTTGTATTCCTTTTTATCTCCAATTTGCACTATATCTACACTTTAGTTTAAGATATGAACTAAATTGGGTCACCCTCTATAATGGTAGCCAGTCATCGACTGTTCTGGCAGTGTCACATCAGGCTTCGTAGAGGGAGGAGCTGTTCCACAGCTGCTCCTGACCCCCTATCTCTTACCCACCCTCTTTAGTGATTATATAGAACTTTGGTAACAGGCTTTTGTTGGTCTGCATTTCTGTTCTGGCAATTGGAGGAGAGTGCAGAGTGTTGCGATTTTCAGCTAGTCAGTCGTCGTCTGTTGTTGCTGTGTCGCCACTCAGTGCCATCAGCCGGCTGATTTGATTTAAATTGTGAACTGATTGATGGTTGTGGTTAAGTTGGTTTTGCCTTAGTAGAGGGAGGAGCTGTTCCACAGCTGCTCCTGACCCCCTATCTCTTACCCACCCTCTTTAGTGATTATATAGAACTTTGGTAACAGGCTTTTGTTGGTCTGCATTTCTGTTCTGGCAATTGGAGGAGAGTGCAGAGTGTTGCGATTTTCAGCAGGTCAGTCATCATCTGTTGTTGCTGTGTCGCCACTCAGTGCCATCAGCCGGCTGATTTGATTTAAATTGTGAACTGATTGATGGTTGTGGTTAAGTTGGTTTTGCCTTTCTTTGTTTTGGTTTAGCTGTCTTTCCTCATTTTGTGCATTTTGCTGAGAATGTCCTGTAAAAAAGGTGTCAAAAAATATTCATCTATTTGAATTTTACCACACCCTCTGAGCCTTAAATGTACCCACTCTATCCTAACTCACTCATTTGTACAAACTTGTTCTTGGAGGTCTAAATATTCCTTCCCTGACACCAGCATTCATTGTTTAGGAAGACCCCAATTTCATTCTGTTACTTTTGATTCTTATTATTACTCTTTTTAATTCATTTGTCTTTTCTTTATAGTTTACCCTGGCTGCATGAACATGTCCACCATTAAAATACAAGGTTCCTATCTTTTCACGTTATAAGAAAATTCCTTGTGGTAATCATTACTCTGACTGCTGCTCCCACAACATCTATGTGCAAATTGACACCCGTAGGAACATGACAATTGTCTGACATCCATTTGTTGGTCCAACTCTATTAATAATCACATTCTTCTCACTTGCAATTTAATTCTATTCCCTCTACCTATTCAATTTTCTCTTCCGAATAATGATCAGTACTCCACAATTTCACATTTGCTCTCTTTCCAATGTATCTCTTACAAGATCTTGCATGGGGTTTCATCTTGCTGCAGTTGGCATCTGGAGAGCATGCACTCACAGCCCACATATATGCAGGGTGAATTGCATTAATTGCATAAATGTTGTGCAGGTTTTAGAGAGTAAGTAGTGGCATTTGTCCCTCACATTCTGGATGAGATCCCTCGACTGGATGAAAAGCACATAAAGATTAGAATGACAATAAATGTTAAGCCTGAAGGTGTGTAGATACGAGTTCCCTAATAAGGGATAATACTACTCTATTGACATGGTTCTAGAACAGGGAAGAAAGGGGTATGTTGTTCTGTGAAGGCAGGAAGGGAAATGGTAGTGGTGTTGTGATTGGCTCCGTGTGTGTGTGTGTGAAGCTACTCACCCACTGCAGGGTGTATCTGCCCAATGGGGGGATACCCTTGGAGAATTGTGTGACTTTCCAATCATAATGAGCTCACTTAGTTTCGCACTTTTAACACATTTTCCACTCCTCCTTCTTCGCACTTTTAACACATTTTCCACTCCTCCTTCTCACTTTTAACACATTTTCCACTCCTCCTTCGCACTTTTAACACATTTTCCACTCCTCCTTCTTCACACTTATAACACATTTTCTACTCCTCCTTCTTCACCATCTTTGCAAACTTCTCCAAAAACTTTATGGCATTGCATTTTGCTTCTTAAGTAGATAAAAACATTTGCTTCCAACAACTTCTTAATACTTGGTTACAGTTAACAAGACTTGTTACAATCATTTTTTTGTCTATTTTTAATGTTGATTTGCTTTTGCATCTCTTTTTCATTCATATATTTCCACTTTTTACATTTGCATTTATTTTTCATCTTTTCTCCCTGCCTCGATGAAAATGCCTTCATTGGTTCAGCCTTTTTTTACTTTTCATCCCCTCTCCCAAAGTGGTACTTTTTGTTGTAGTGCTGACCTTGTGTAGGCTGTTACACCTGGTACCTGGTGAGGCAGCACATCCTTCTGGTGTCAGTGCCCGCAGTTGAGCACCACTTTTCTGGCTCAGTGCTCGCTGTTGTGCATCCCCTTCTGGCCCCACTGCCTGCAATTGTGCACCCTCTTGCAGCCCCACTGCTCGTAGTTTTAAACCCTTCCCAGCCCTATTGCCTGCAGGAGGACCTGTATCTAAATATCTTCTAATTTCACTTTGTCTACCTTCACTACTTTACACACGTCTCTTTACTAACTTTTGGCCTACAAGAGGGTGGATGATATAGGGATCACGCCCCTGCTACAACTAAACCTGGAAGACGGGCACGCCCTTCTGCACTCCACGAGCGAACTCATAGATTACTCCTTAGAAGACATCACTTTAGAGCTGGCCAACCACGGGGCGGTCAAGGTCTAACGTGTGATGAGAAAACAGTGGGGGGAGGACTTGAGACAACCCTCATACACTTATCGTGACAGGCTTCCTGAGTCGGTGCGTGCCGATTGGTTTCGCTACCCACATGAAGAAATTTTGGATAATAACGCGGAAGTACTACTACTGCCACCGCTTCGGCTATACAAAGCGCACATATAGACATGCAAATTTGGGTTTATCGGAAGTCTGTGTAAGTTGCTCTAAGCTGTACACGATAAGTCACTAGCTTCTTTTAATCAATGTGGTGTGTATCTCCTGGAGAAGGAAATCCTGGCAGTTCAGATTGCGCATCGTCTCTCAATCTGTGGTCTAAAGACTTGGTCATGGCGCGCCCAGCGCTTCCTGATATGTCATGCTCAATTTTAAAAGTGGCATCCTCTACTCCAGGCCCCTCCAAGCCTACGAGCACGGTCGTTTCCGCGCCCATTCGGTACCCTTCTGCAGGCTCTACCCACACCTGTCTCAGCTAAAACCAGGGTTCCCTCTTCCCTTCCCAGTGTGACCGTTTCTCTTAAGGCGAAACGGCAACACGCCTCCATCGAGTCGTTAGACTCGCATGAGGCAGCACCACTGAAGGCAGACATCTGAAGGTGGTTGTGAGGCCGTTTTCTGGGGTTCCTAAAACTGCCTGCGAAAGAAAGACGGCACCAAAGGAGCTTCGTCTCCTACACCCCCACCCAAGGCTGGACTAGTTGGCTCGGACACTGGATTCTCCAACTGAAGGAACCCGCCCACCTAAGGTTTCGAGGTGGAGGAGGAATAAAAGACTCTCATGACGAGCCCAACCTCCCCTGATAAGTCATGGAAGGCGACAGCGCTCGTAGTTCTGCCTCCAGGAAGCGTACGCCCATTTCTGTGAGGGTCTTCTCTTCGAAGAGGGTCCCTGCATCACCTCCGAGCTAGACCTGAGGGGGGCATATTCCTTCAATCATATTGCTGCAGACTCTGGGGCAACTGGGAGGAGCTGCGGAGGCTCGTCTCCTCTCCTTCCCCGTTAGCTCTATTTTTGCCGGAGACCATGCTGGGCGCGTGCCCACTCTCCCAGGGTATAAGGGTTTCGCGCCTCACCACCACCTGGCATGATATCCGTTCTTCTCTTTGCTTTAGATACCTCCTTTTAGTCAGTAGCTGTGAGCTGCACCTGGATAGGAAGTATATTGTTATTTCTGCGTACGTTCCACCATTAACCGACTTTGATGTGGGGAGGGTGACTGCAGTTCTCTCATTTTTAACCGCAACAGGCATTTTCTCCTACCTCTGACACATGCGTGACTCCATCACACATCATCTATAATTGTGGTCTTCGTACCATACATTTCATTTTAAATGTAGGACTAGTTTGGCCTATGTGACTCATTTTATGTTACGTGTGGCCTGCTTGCCACATATTTTATTTGCGGACTACGTGTCACTTTCACTCACTGGGTAATGTACTTAGTACATCATAGAGTACCCGATAGACCTGCTCCAATACGTCCTGACACGACTCAGCACGATGTAGCGGGCTGAAAATTTAGACTCTAACCCCAATCGATCCAACCCGCTTCCTACACTAATTCGAACGTGAGAATTTGAGGGAAAAATGAAACGGATTGTATGTACAGTCCTTTACTTACAAAAAAATATAGATAGCTAATTTTCCTATATGCACAATTAATATGATCTGACGAATACCAATCAAAATTTATACAAAAAAACATTTAATTAGACTATATATAAGAACATAAGAACATAAGAAAAGAAGGAGACTGCAAAAGACCATTCATGGCCTACACTTGGCAGCTCCTGTTCCATTCAATATACAAAAGAAGATACGCTAAGTCAAACAACAAAAAAATATCTGCCAGGGCAATATCAACCAACCGATAACACAGTAGATAAGAAGTCAATAACAGGAGGCCTAAAGCATACAACAGGATAAAAAAGAAGAAGAAAGGGCTCACATGTTACCCAGGTGGGTATTGGCTTCTCAAGCATTTACAAAAAAATAA
The DNA here is from genome assembly GCA_963969495.1 of Ceratothoa steindachneri. Taxonomy (NCBI): domain Eukaryota; kingdom Metazoa; phylum Arthropoda; class Malacostraca; order Isopoda; family Cymothoidae; genus Ceratothoa; species Ceratothoa steindachneri. Next base: position 68,098,212 of record OZ018329.1, on the reverse strand, counting down.
AAACTGGCGCCTCCGAGCTCATACAATATTGTGGCCTGGTCACGTCTTGAAGCTATCAAAGCTCTCTCTGTCCTGGCGGGACTTACTATTTCTGGTTAGTTATCTCAACCCTACAGTTTCTGCCACTCCTTACAAACGGTGGCGATTAAGTTTACTGGAGTGGTCTTTCGAAAAACTATTTAACATTTAGCTGAGGAAGAGAAAAAACATTTTATATAAAACATGAAAATCAACATATATTATATAAATTAAAAAAAACAACACATTCACACACATTCTTAGAGAGGGAGGGAGAAGGTATTGGGAAAAGGAGTGGGAGAATGGCCCTTTACACACACTCACATTCGCTCCACCACAACGTTACAGCCCTTAGCGGTTGAAGTGCTAGCTAACTGGTCTGTCATATTAGACAGGCAACAATTATAATAATAATAATTTGACGTGGAGGATTTCCCCCGCTTCGTGGCTCGGTTGACAAAGCTTTTTCTATTGCTCTGGGATTTAAACAGTAGACACCACCTCTGGGGAGACTACTTGATAAATCCCAGGGGTCTTACCTTGCTCACTCTATCAACGAACTGTAGATAGGTGTCCTAAATGGGGATTAGTTTACGCATCACTGTCCGAGAATTGCTTCATTTTCCTGTCTTGATCTATCCCTGTGCTCTCCCGATGCACTGTCTGATTTTGAGTGGGTGTTCGATCACCTCCATGGTAGTGATCACTTTCCCATTCAAAATTTTCTGGGCTGCTGCCTCCTGAAAAAAAACACCCCTTTTGGTCTTTGTAGCGTGCACAATGGTCCGCATTTCAGAAACAGACTGATTTCTTTGTGCGCTTCCTTTGTTGTCGGCCTAGTGTAAGATGGCCTGACGCTACGATGTTTTTCTATCTGGAGAAGGCCTATTTACTGCATGGCGTTACGGTATCATGGAGGCGAGGTGACTCCTCCCAATCTTTTTTTTCTGAATTTCTGCGAGAATGTCGATTCCGCGCACGGGCAGAGTGAGCCCTCTCTAGCTCTATGGAGCAGGAGGATGGCGCCTTGCAAGGAAGTGTCCTCAGTGTCACACGCCTTGCCCTGAACATCACCGGTATCACATCGGCACTACCGGAAGATTTTCTTGCTACGCTCTATGTGGACGACCTTTCGATCTATTTCGTCGCGTGCCAGATGCTAACTGGAGCGTCGACTCAAACAGTTATTGAATCGCATCTCTCGCTATGCAGAAGCGCACAGCTTCCAGTTTTCCTTGGCCAAAGCCTAGGTGGTGCTCTTCTGCCACCATCCACGGCTCCACCCTGACCCGAACTTGTTCCTAAATGAAGTTTCCTTGGAAGTGTTGGATTCACCCCTTTTCCATGTTATTGTTTTCGACCCACACTTCTTCTAGGAGGCTCATATCTGCAGCCTTGGGTTCTCTTTTATCCGACTCATGGACATTCTTCGTTCTGTGACGTTCAGCACTTAGAGTGCTGATTGGGCTTCTGCCTTACTTTTCTCCCGCTGCCGAGCGTGTATTGCAGAAGGTGGATTCGATCTTCAGGAAGCCCTCTGGGCTTCCTGAAGAAGAAGATGGGAGACAGCCGAGGTGAAAAGTAGAACATAAAGTTGCGTGCTATCGTGCGGCGGCTGTTCCCTTGTACCTACGAGGAGCGGTCAATAAGTTTTTCGAATCGGTAGAGCAAAACAGAGAAAGGGGGATGGCTGTTTGTGGGGGTGTTAGGACAACTTATGACAAGTTAGGAACTGCAGCCGCACGCTTTTGCCTCGTCTATTTAAGAAGCAGTAGCTGATCGCAAATCGTCAGTCACAAATTTTTCAACAATGGAGAAGGTTGAGCACCGCGCAGTGATCAAATTTTGACCAAGGAAGGCAAGAATGCAAAAGAGATGCATGAACGCATGGTTGCAGTGTACACCGACACCGCCCCTTCCTATGCAACCATTGCTCGCTGGAATAGGGAGTTCCGCCATGGTCGTAAGTCCCTTGAAGATTACCCCCCCCCCCATCCAGGACGCCCATCAGACGTGACCAACGAGGACAATGTGGCCCGTGTAGAGAGGATGATCCTCGAAAATCGACTGGTGAAGGTCCAAGAAATCGAGCGAGAACTTAGAATATCACATGGAAGTGTTATGAACATCATCCACGACAATTTGGCCATGATCAAGGTCTCTGCCCGTTGGGTCCCTAGAAACTTCACGCCCCACGATCGACTTCAACGTCGTCAAAGTTCGGAGGAGCTGCTGCTCCTCTACAACCAAGACCCGGCGGGATTCGAGTCACGCATAGTGACAGGTGATGAAACGTGGGTCCATCACTGGGATCCCGAGACCAAGCTCGAAAACATGGCCTGGAAGCACAGGGGCTCTCCGACCCCCATCAAGTGCCGGACCCAACCCTCAGCCGGGAAGATCATGGCCATCATCTTCTGGGATTCTGAAGGAGTGTTAATGGTGGACTATGCGCCTCGTGGAAGGACCATCACAGGACAATATTACGCCGAGGAACTGGCTGGGTTGAAGAAGTGCATCCGTCAGAAGCGGCGCGCAAGTTGACACGCGGTGTTCTGCTCCTCCACGACAATGCCCCTGTCCACAAGGCCAGAGTTGCACAAGCTGCCCTGCGCGAGTGCGGATTCGAGGAGCTCAACCATCCCCCCTACAGTCCAGATCTGGCCCCTAGCGACTACTTTTTATTCCCCCAGCTCAAGGCTGAACTGTGTGGACGCCGGTTTGGGGACGATGAAGATGTCCAGCTCGCCGTCCAGGAGTGGATTGAACAGCAGTCGGGAGATTTCTGGTTGTCGTGATTTCGAAGCCTCAGGGACAAGTGGCGCAAGTGCATTGAAGTCGAGGGTAGTCATATTGAAAAATAATATAACACTTTTCCTCATACCTCGTTTCCTTATGTCCGAATTGCAAAACTTATTGACCGCTCCTCGTACCTATTGCCTAAAGCCGCGGCAGCTTCAGGTCGCTTTCTTTCATCTTCGAAGTGGGCACACTCGCCGGATGCACCCCCATTCATGTTGAATGTCCTTGTGTGGGTGATCTTCGCGCATGTTACATTAGGGGTCGTTACTGCTTGTTCCTTGTACTCGGGACAAGTTCCTACACCCAGACTTGTGGATTATTTGACTGATTGGAGTATGCTGGCCTCATTTTTATTTGACTCTTGGCTGTTGGTCGCATGCTCCGTCATCGTGGGGAGGAAAAGCTGGCTCCCTCAGGCGCCGGCCCCGTAAGGGGCGCGGCGATTTGCCATCCTGTCCGCCGTGCTGACGGGATCCAGCGCTCCGTCCGGCCCCAGCTTAGCCTCTCTTCCTTCCTTCAGATAGCCCGATTTCTCCCCTACCTCGTCGCTTTTCATACAACCTCTCCCACAACTTTCTCTGGTCAGCCTCTAATTTCACAGGGTAGATGCTGACCTTCTTCTCAAGCCAACCACCCCGGATCGGGGCTGGGGGGAGAGGGGACATTGTTCCCTAACCCCTGAGCTCCGGTTCGGGATGGAGGTTTTTTAACAACCTGCTTCATCCCCACGCATACCTTCCTCACATCCCCTTTCCTCTCCTCTTCACATTCTATCAATTTTACGCCGTGTCCAAGGTGGAGCCGCCATGCCGATGGACTGCCAGGCCACCAGGCGGGAGGGGTGGTCCCGAATGGCGGCGCCTGGCTCTGCCGGGCTTGTAAGCACCTCTCGCAGTGCGGGCAACTGCGAGAGGTGATGAGCTATTGCGTCCCGTATTAAAAAGAGGGTCACCATGCCCATGTATGACAAAAAAAACAAAAAAACCCAACCCCCAACTTCCCCAAGAAAATCAACGGAGCCGCCCTCGGGCAGCTCCACCGAGAAAATGGAGGTCTTCCCCCTTGTGCTTGCGCAGGGGACCCTCCATACTTCTTTAACCGGAGGAGGCTTACTCCTCTCCTACGCCTACGGGTGTAGGGGACTCCCCCTCACCCCCTTCTCTGGAGGTGCTTTCGGGCACCTCCCTATCTCCAGCGGCAGTCCCTCCTTTGCTTTCTAAGGGGACTGCCAAGAAAGCCAGCAGGCAGCCCATTGCCGACCGCCCCTCGTGCAAGCGGCTCGGTAGGGCAAACCCCCTTAGGGGGGAGAGGGAAGCCAGGCCCCTTCGGTCGCTTCCCTCAAAAGACCTGCTGGCAAGAATTTTAAACCTTGCTGAGGTCAAGGCCTGTGCCTCCCCACACAAGACTGGCGACACTGCCAAGGGGACCTGCGATGTCCTGGATGGCCAACTGGATGCCCCTCCTGTGATAGACATGGTCCTTGAGGAGACCCAGCCTCAGACGGTAGGGCCTTCCATGGGGGGGAATTCGGGCTCGGCGGCAAGCACCGAACCCGAATCCGCCCCTATGCAGGGTCCTCCTCAAACGGCTGAGGGCTCCGAGGCAGTACAAGGAGGGGAGGGATCTCCTCCGACAGGTGCCCCTACGACTACCAGGACCTTCTCCATTTCGGAGAGGGACCTGGCTGAGGCCGGTCCATCTGGCCTAGGGGCTTCTGCCGGCGGAGGTGAGAAGCGGGTTCATTCCCCGCCCTCCTCTCCAAAAAAGAAAAAGACGAACAAGACTCGGGGCTCCTCTCCATCCGCGGGGGCTGCGGGGACGGATGGGTCTGCTGCCACTTTGGTAGGCGACCAAGCCAAGAGGGCATATCCGGCCCCTCTACCCCCTCGTGTGCGGAGCCCCTGACCAAGACTAACACCAAAAGTGCACAGGGCGGAGCCTCGATGACATCGGGGCCCCTCATTCAGAGGTTACCTGGCGTTTTCGAGCCCGCTGGCTTCAAACGCTTCCTCGTTATTCGCTCCACTGATGGCAGCATGTTGTCCAAGGGCAACATGATCCATCAGAGGAAAGGATTAGCTAGTGCAATTGGTAGAGAGCCGAAGGTGACCCGTTTCTCGGACGGGAGCCTTCTGGCGAATGTGGCGAATCCCGCCGAGGCGGCCAAGATAAGTGCTCTTTGGACACTTCATGGCACCCCGGTGAGTGTGACGCCGCACTCTACCATGAACTTTGTGAAAGGAGTAGTTTATGCGAGGGAACTCGTTGACTACTCCATTGAGGACATCACCCTAGAGCTGGCCGACCATGGGGCAGTCAAGGTCGAACGTGTGATGAGAAAACAGGGAGGGGCTTCGAGACCCACCCCTACACTCTTCGTCACGTTCGACTGTGACAAGCTCCCTGAGTCGGTGCGTGCCGGTTGGTACCGCTACCGCGTGAAGGCATTCGTGCCACTGCCGCGGCGGTGCTATTACTGTCACCGCTTCGGCCATACGAATCGCTCATGTAGACGTGCAAAATCGGGGTCACCCGAAGTCTGTGTAAATTGCTCCAAGGTCGCACACGATAAGTCCAAATCGTGTGTGGCCAAGTGTGTCAATTGCGGAGAGCCGCACCCTGCTTCTTAGAAGCAATGTGGTGCATATCTCCTGGAGAAAGAAATCCTGGCCATTCAGGCCCAGGATAGACTCTCATTCCGCGAGGCTAAGGACTTGGTCCTGGCGCGCCCGGCTCTGCCTGGGACGTTATATGCCTCAGTAGTTCGAAAGGCACCCTCTGCTCCTGGCCCATCCAGGCCAACGAGCACGCTTGTTTCCGCGCCCATTCGGAGCCCTTCTGCGGGCTCTACCCAACCCGGGCGCTCCCCTGGTAAAGCTGGCAGCAAAAAGGGTTCATACCCAGCCCCGGCTAAAACCAGGGCTTCCCCCTCTTCCCCCAGCGTGACCGTTTCCTGCAAGGCGAAACGGCCACGCGCCTCCACCGAGTCGTTAGACTCACAGGAGGCAACACCCCAGAAGATGGTCGCTAGGCCATCTTCGGGGGTTCCTAAAGCTGTTCCCCGAAAGGAGGACAGCAACAAAGGAGCTTCGGCTCCTTCGCCCACTCCCCGAGGTGGAGCGAGTGGCTCGGAGACGGTGGTTCCTCGAAAAGAGGGCCCCCCGCCTCCGAAGCCGCAGCGCCTGCCTAAGGTTTCGAGGCGGAGGGAAGAAAAGACTCGCATGGCGAACCCAACCTCCCCCAATAAGTCCTCGAAGGCGACAGCGCCTCCAGCGCTTTGTCCGGCCAACAGCGCCCGGGGTTCTGTCCCCGGGAAGCGTACGGCCATTCCCGTGAGGGTCTTCAGTTCGAGGAGGGCCCCCGCGTCTCCTCCGAGCTAGGGGTGGAGGGCATATTCCTTCAATGGAATTGCCGTGGACTCCGGGCCAACTGGGAGGAGCTGCGGAGGCTCGTCTCGTCCCGCTCCCCGTTAGCCATCTTTTTGCAGGAGACCATGCTAGGCGCGTGCCCCCTGCCCGCCCTCCCGGGGTACAAAGGTCTTGCGACCCCACCACCGCGGGATTGCCGGGCTGGGGGATGCGCGGTTTACACCCGGCATGATGTCTCCGTTCTTCCTTTCTCTTTAGATACCTCCTTTCAGGCAGTGGCTGTGCAGCTGCACCTGGATAGGAGGTATACTATCATTTCTGCGTACATTCCACCGTCAGCTGACTTCGACGCGGGGGACTTCCGCCGCGTCGTGGCACGGTTGCCGAGGCCCTATCTCTTGCTTGGAGATCTGAACGGCAGGCATCCTCTCTGGGGAGATTACTCCATAAATCCCAGGGGACAAGTTCTTGCCGATCTGATCGAAGAGCTTGAGATGTGTGTCCTAAACGTGGATGAGTTTACGCATCACTGTCCGAGAACCGCTTCATTTTCTTGCCTTGACCTATCTCTGTGCTCTTCGGATGCACAGCCTGATTCTGATTGGGGGGTGGTCGATGACCTCCATGGTAGTGATCACTTTCCCATTCAAATATCATTTTCAAGCCAACTGCCGCCTGAGAGACCACTTCAGTGGTGCTTGGCGCGGGCGCGGTGGCCTGCATTTCAGGAAATGACTGAATTCTCTATCTCAGTCGAGGAGTTTAGGTCGGTAGATGAGGCCGTTGAGTTCTTCTCCGGCAACCTCATCGCCGTGGGCCTGACTACTATTCCTAGGACGTCTGGCCGTTTTGCACGCCGACCACTCCCATGGTGGTCGGCCGAGTGTGAGACGGCCCTCAAACAGAAGCGTTATGCCTACATGTGCTATAAGCGCCGCCCGAACGATTTCACTGTCGCTGAATTTCGTCGGGCTAGGGCTAGGTTCCGGTATATTTCGAAGCACGCTCGCCGCTCTTCTTGGCGGGCATACGTGTCTTCACTTAACGGGAAGACCCCTTTAGCTGAGGTGTGGAAGCGAGTCAAAAGGATTCGGGGCAAGTTCTCGCAGGACCCCCCTCCCGTTCTCCAGGAGAATAGGACCGCAATCTCGGACCCCGCGTCCGTGGTGGAATCCTTAGCGACCACTTTTTCCGCATTCTCTAGCCGTGATGCTGCTCCGCCAGCATTCAATGCACGTCGTGATGTCGCGGAAGGCCGCCGGCTGGACTTTACCTCCAGAGGTGGAGAACCCTTCAACGACAAGTTTACTGTGAGTGAGTTGCGTTCCGCTCTCGCTTCTTGCGTGGACACCACCCATGGTCCGGACGATGTCCCGTACGCCATGCTTCGACACCTGGGTGAGCGAGGCATGGCCTTTCTGTTAGATTTGTTCAACAGGATCTGGGTGGAAGGTCTTCTCCCAGACTCCTGGCGAATCGCTACTGTGCTCGCCTTTCGCAAACCGGGGAGAGATCACTCTACTCCGACCGGTTTCCGCCCAATCTCTCTAACCTCTTGCGTGTGCAAGTTGATGGAGAAATTGGTAAATGTTAGATTAGCCTTTTTCCTGGACAGCGGAGGCCATCTGTCTTCCGCACAGTGCGGCTTCCGCAAGTTCCACTCCACGTCGGATGCTCTGCTCCGACTGAAAAATGCCGTCTGCGAGGCTTTCCTTCGTAGACAGCACTATGCCACGGTGTTTTTCGATCTGGAGAAGACCTATGATACCGCATGGCGATACGGTATCATGGAGACTCTCCACACGATGGGGGCGAGGGGACGCCTCCCAATGTTTATATCTGAATTTTTGAGAGATCGTCGATTCCGCGTACGGGTGGGGGGAGCCCTCTCCGGCCCAAAGGAGCAGGAAGAGGGTGTCCCGCAGGGAAGTGTCCTCAGTGTCACACTCTTTGCCCTGAGCATCAACGGCATCACCTCGGTGCTGCCGGAAGATGTTCTCGCTACGCTCTACGTGGACGACCTTTCGATCTCTTTTGGCGCGGCCCAGATGCCAACTCTGGAGCGTCGACTCCAACAGGCATTGAACCGCGTCTCTCGCTATGCCGAAGCGCACAGGTTTCGGTTTTCTTTGGCCAAGACTAAGGTGGTGCACTTCTGCCGCCATCCACGGCTTCACCCCGACCCAGATTTGTTTCTTAATGGGGTGCGCCTGGATGTGGTTGAGTCGCACCGTTTCTTTGGTCTTGTATTCGACCGACGCCTCACCTGGGAGGCTCATATTCGCAGCCTTAGGGTCTCTTGTCCCCGCGCCATGGACATTCTCCGTTCCATGACGTTCAGCGCTTGGGGCGCTGATAGGGCTATTGCCTTACTTTTTTATCGATCCTTTGTTCGTTCGAAGCTCGACTACGGATGCGAGTTTTATGCATCCGCAGCCGAGCGTTTATTGCGGAAGGTGGATTCGATCCACCACACCGGCCTTCGCCTTGCGACCGGTGCCTTCCGCACTTCCCCCATTAAGAGCCTGTTGGTCGATGCTGGGGAGATGCCACTCGCTCTGCGCCGCGTGAAGTGTATCACTCGACTGTACGCGCGAGCCCGGCGCCTCCCTCAGTCGCCAACAGCTCTCACTGCATCCGCAGCTGATCTCGATGGTGCCTATGCCGTCGAGAGATGCCAGTCATACCCTAAGCTTTTTGGGTTTAGGGCCAGGAAACTCCTTCGAGAGGTAGATATCGCTCTCGGGCCGGTGGCGCCCCTGGTTTTGCCCAGGACGCCACCCTGGAGGGTACCACATTTGGCTATTTGTCGCCACGCCTCTGCTCCCAAAGCTTGTACTGCGCCGGGAGTATTGCGTTCGACCTTTTTGGAGCACACATCGTATCACGCTGGAACCGTGCCAGTGTATACGGATGGCTCCAAGTCCCAAGAGGGGGTCGGCTTCCACGCCGTATCCCCTCTGTTTGAAGTCAGCGGGGCTCTACCAGGCGCTGCGTCTGTCTTCACGGCCGAGCTGGTGGCAATACACCACTCGGTACGGGAGATTACGCGACGTGCCCGGTTCGGAGACTGGATTGTGATCTATAGCGACTCACAAAGCGCCCTGAGTGCTCTCGGGGCATTGGAATCTCCGCATCCCCTGGTTCGCGAAGTCCGTGACGCCACGGTTTTGGCGAGCCGTTTAGATGTCAGATTATCTTCTGCTGGGTTCCTGGACATGTAGGAATTGCGGGAAATGAGCGCGCCGATGAGGGCGCCGAGGACTCTGCGACCGGACCAGCGTTTCGCTCTTCCTCACACCGACTACATGGCAGGAATACGGGCAGCTCTTCGGACTGCTTGGCAAAGAAGATGGGAGACGGCGAAGGGAACTTAAAGTTGCCTGCCATTGCGCCGCGACTGTTCCCATGGACCTATCCCCCAATGCCGCGGCGGCTTTAGGTTGCTTTCTGTCGTCTCCTAATCGGAAACACTCGTGTGACGCATCGCTATTTGATGGAGCGCTCGCCTGCGCCCTATTGCAACGACTGCGTCGTCCCCCAGACTGTTCGGCACATTCTTGTCGAATGTCCCAGTCTGGGTGATCTTCGCGCACGACACCTGTCCCTGTACCTGGATGGGCGGGGTCGCTACCGGTAGCCTGTCCCTTGTACTCGGGACGAGTGCGTGTACTTTGACTGGTGGACTTATTGACTTTTTGGGGGAGGCCGGCCTTCTCCCTTTCATTTAACCCGGTTTAATTGTTGTTTTTGTTATTGTTTTTTTATTGCTTTGTTATTGTTATTTCTTTTTATTGTTTCCTGTTCAATTTTTTAAAGTCGCCTAGAACTAGGTTGTTTGTTTACGGCAACTTATGCCTAAGTTGGCAGTCGCCAGATAGCCCCTCAAAAAAAACAAAAAAAAACCTCAGGCGCCGGAGTATTCTTTTATCGGATTTTTATTGTTTTTTTGCGACGTTTGCTTGGTTTTCCTGGGGTTGTTATTTTGTTTTAGTTTTGTTCTATTAATGCAGCATAGCTAATAGGCTAAGATATTATTTCGGCGATTTATGCCCGTTTTGGCAGACGCTAGGATGGTCCTTTTAATTAAAACTTCATATCTCTCCCCTTGTTTGGAGCTGTGCTCCTGTTTATTGCCCAAGCTCGATACATTACACCGCTATGTACGGAATATTGCACTTGGTGCCCATTCGAAGACCAAATTGTGATTTATAGATACTTAAGAGAGTGCCCTTTGAACATTGGAATTGCCCCTTTCACTAGTTGGTAGTATCTGTGACACCACAGCTACTGCTCGGCGCGAGGATGTCGAGATTACCTCCATCTTGGTACCTGGACATTTGAGAAATGAGTTCGCTGGACTGTTTGGATTGGAGGAGCGGAGCACCGTTTTCACTTTTCCCACTCTGGCTACATGGCACGAATCAGGACTTTTTATGTTAATGAAGATGGGCGACCGGAATTTAGAGTTGCGTGGCATTGTGCTTAGACTTTTCCTGTGGCCCTAACCTTCATTGCTAAACCAGTTTCAGGCCAGCTTTTTTTTTCGCCTCCGAATCGGAGACGGATTTGGGACGCAGTGCCATTTGATGGATGGCTTTCCTGAACCTTTCTGTCAAGATTGCTTGGTCCCCTCAGACAGTGAGATACTATTTGGTTCAATGTTCTAGTCTGGTGGAGCTCCTTGATCGGTATCTGCCCCACTACCGTCATGGTGGGGTCGCTACCGCTTGTCCCAAATTTTGGGATCAGGCTTCTGCACACCAAATTTGGTGTGATTTTGTTTTTTTGAGAAAGTGGGCTTCCTTAGTATTTAAGGATTTGGTTTATTGGTTGCATGATGAGGCCCCTAAAGGGGGCAAGTCTCCCTCCGCTACTTGAGCGTGCCTTTTTCTTTTGTTGTTGGGGGGGGGGGGTATTCTCTCTGCTGTGCCCTTGCTGGCGGCCCCAGAGGCGTTCTCATTTTTGCGGAGGGGGGGGGGGCATTGATTAGCACCGTCCCCACATGAGAAAGTGTTTTATGACGATAATAAAAAAGATAACCCGGGCCTTTCCCCTCCAGGCTGAGACTGAATCCGTTATCAGAGATACTCAGTTTTGTTATTAATAATATAAATATCTAAAACCACTGTTTGGTATTAAAGCTTTAAGAACTAATACTATTAAACGCATTTCATCCTTTTAGTTTAATAGGCCACACTCTCTTAGGTTTACCCATTTGCAAGCATTGCTGATGCAGTTGAGTTCGACATTCCGAGAATTCTCATGAACTACAACATTGTTGGATCCTTCGGCGAACGCTCGGCTGATGTGCTTTGCATCGGAAATTTAATTAATGTGGTCCATCAACTCACAAAGGCTTTGAAATGGGAGGATCGTTTGAAGCACTTGATCGACTCAACTAAGTAAATTTTATCTCAATATTAACATTACAGTTTCTTAAAACTACAATTTCGATTGTGCCTGTTGGACGTCTCTTCTCTTCACTATCGATTGTGCCCCCTTAAGTTATTAGTGTAACTAAAAATTATATTCTCAGGAATGATTTTAAAGCGAGTATTATAACGTACCAATCTCTTTTATAAAGAAGTTCTAAATAAAGTTGTATAGGTTTATTTCTTTCGCCTATCAATCGAGGCATGATAAAAATTAACCAAAGCATGAATTATAAAAAAAATACTAAAGGGTCATGGACTAGAATTGTTCAGCAAACTTCATCAATACCCACTGCTCGATGAGAGCAGAAAAATGCATTAATACTCCCAGAAACAAATTTTTAGATAAAGCAGAAGCACTTGTAAATATTAATTTGAATCAGAATTGATGAGATGGTAGTGCTGAATGGAACTTTTCCTCCGAAAGTTGTGAGCCTTATGAGCTACAAAGTGCTTACATAACTAATAATGATCTAAATACTGCTCTTCAAAATAAGGAGCATAAGTGAAGTAAAAAAAAAAAAGGGCCTATCTTTTGAGAGCTTATTTTAGATGGTAGACGCAGGCCAAAGGTTTTGGTGTTTTAAGGACGAAAGTCCCTCTATTTCGAGATAGATGGATAAAGTGAAGCAAGTTCCTGGCAGAGCTGGCAGAATTATCAGAGATTTCTGCCAATGCATGTCAAGTTGTATTTCTCTGAATGAAGAAAATGAAGCATAACCATCAACATCAGCACCATCACTGACTCAAGAAGAGCAGTAGAAGGAAAAGAGCTGTCCACTTTGTCTTAGAAAAGTAAAGAGCTACAGAAGGCTTGAAAGACCCTCTATCTCTCTCTCTGGGAACTTTTCTTTCTTCAGGGGTTGGTCCCCCTCGTGGTGAGGGGGGCCAGGGGTCCCCTGGTGCTGCGAACTAGACTTTTAATATATCCCCCTTCCTATTACTTTTTTTTAATGCCCTTTATTTCCCCTCTTCTTTCTCTTATCTAGTGGTCCTGACGGTTACCTGACCTCTGCTTGTTTTTTCGGACTGATTCTGAGTTGTTCTTTCATGAAAGTCGGAGGAGGTTGGGCATCTCCACCGCCTTCCTCTACCGAATGCCCAAGGAGAAACCCATCGTTGGCCCCTTTTCTCCGTGCGTAGGAGAACTCGGGCAGCCTCTTAGGGTTATAAAGATGGTGTGGTGGATCCGTATCCATTCTCCAAGAGGACATACCTGACGTAACTGATTGTATAGTTGCAGTAGTGTCGGGCCCTTGTAGGCCTCCATGGTGTGGAGTCCCGAGGGAGAAGCGAAGTTTTTTTCTATTTGCAATGGCTAGCCATAAACCTAAAACCTCCCCTTCTCGTAAGGGTTCTGGTCCAAACGTTCTTCAGCTCCCCTTTCATCCTTTCCTCGCTCGTTGGATCCCTATGTCAACGATGTGGCCCCAGATTTAGATTATCCACACTTTCTGGTCATGAGTTCGTCATCCGACACCCCACTTGTAAAAGTGGATGCGTTTAACGTTAATGAATCATTTGACTCTCGCTGTGGTGAACCCCGCCGGATGTGGTCAAGAGGTAGTGGCATAAGCGTCATGCCAATAGAAACTGAGGGAGCACTTTTTAATATATATTTTTCTATTTTATTACTATTATTTTTAATACTATATAATGTAGTTATGATCATTTTATAGTATGAATCTTTATGTTCTTCGAATTTGTAATTGATCATACCACAAAAAGTCACCACCCCCTCCCTTTCTCTATGGTGCCCCAGCAGAACTTTAGCTTGCATGTCGCCCCTAGGTAGTGGTGATATCGTAGTCGAGGTGTCATCTCACTTTCAACATAATCTCGTGCGAAATCTGTCTTCGATAGCCGAAGTTCCCGTAACCGTTTCGTCCTAGCCGCGTCTGAATTTTGTCAAAGGTGTCGTCTGTTCAAACGAATTAAGAGACTACGACCTCACCCGTCTTCAGAGCAAGCTTAGTACCCAACGCGTCACACATGTACACAGGGTGACAAAAACTTTAGGCTCTACTAGAGTTCCGACTGCCACATTGATTTTCACGTTCGTTAAAACTGGGTAACTTCGTGTCCCGGTAAGCCCCTACGTCGAACCAAAAGGTTGCTTCAATTGTAATCAATTTGGACATGTTGGTCGTGCCTGTCGTCGGTCCCGTTCCTACGTGAATTGCAGTTCTGATTTTCATGGCTCTGAATGCACCAAAACACCGTGCTGTGCCAACTGCGGTGGTGCCCACAGTGCCGCGTCAAAAATCTGCCCAATATTCTTATATGAAAATGAGGTCCTCGCTTTGCGCGACCCTCTGCGTCTAGACGTGAGAGAAGCTCGCCAACGTGATCAAACACAAATCTCACCTCTTGCCGTCTTTTCTCAGACGTTTTGGGTGACGCTGAACGAAACCGACCATCACATTCGAGTTCCAACACGCCTAGGGCATCTCACCGCCCATCTATCTTTAGTGTCAGAAGCATTCACGATATGCCGTCGTCGAAGCATCGACCTCACACCGAGATACCTCATGTTGTATCCCTCTCTCCGGCAACTCTAGCCAAGACTGACGCTCAGGGTGAGACACTTGAAGACATCAGAAGTTAGCTGAAAGAATCTATATCGACCAGTGAAGGTTCTTCTACTCGGCCAAGCCTCAATAATCTTCAATGGACTCTTCTTCTGTTCCTGAATATTCTCTGCCCGTCCCGCCCTTCAAAGGAATTAGGCCCCTTACCGATCCAAACGGTAGCAGAAATCCACCCAGTTCCTTGTACTTTGTCCAGATCGCTTGCCTCACCCACTCAATCTCCTAATCATGATCTGATGGAAGCAGATGATATTTCAACATCACCAGCCGCGGTTGTTCGAACAACAACTCATACATCAAAAGCGTCCTCGGCCCATCAATCCGGATCTACCGTCCTAAAATCTCTTCTCGATCTTCCATTTCTGCTTGGCTGTACGCCCCAATTACCGGCAGGGGCCTCGGCCGTTTCCTCGAAACCATCGAACATATCCCCTGTCACTGCATATTTCAGGATCTCTTTCCCTGCAATAGCAGCCTCTTCGTCCCCCAAGCTCTTTGGGACGCACTTCAAACATAACATCAGCCACAAAGGAGAAAAAAAATATCTACTGTGGTATCTAACCGTCCCACATAATATCCTCTATTTTACAATGGAATTTTCAAGGCGTTCAACTCAAAGTTCTTTTGATGACCCTCCACCCCGCTGTTATTTGTCTTTAAGAGAACAAACTGGGTACACTTTTGCGGCGGTACCCGGTTTTCGTATTTTCAACTCTTGCCCCTGTCGGGGACTCGTCTCATGGGGTGTGTCAGTTATGGTTTCGTCATCCCACCATGTATCCCCCCCTCCCCTTCACACTAGCCTCTAAGCTGTTGCCGTGACGGTTTTTCTTACAAGGATTTTTACTGTTTGCTCCATTTACCTCCCTCCTTCTTTACCATTGTCAAAACCAGACCTTTTAGAACTTGTCGATCAGTTGCCCTCCCCGTTTTTATTACTTGGAGATTTTAATGCCCGTCACCCATATTGGGGTGACATCACTCGGAATGCCAAAGGCAGTATTCTAGTCTCTTTCATTATCTGACTTTCTTTGCGTTTTAAACTGGCGATTTTACCTCTTTTCATGTCTAGACGGATTCTTTTAGTTGTGTTGAACTGTCTCTCTCTTCCCCGGATTGTCTCACTGATTTTGGATGGTAAACCCTTGATGACTTCGATGAGAGGTACCACTTTCCTCTTTTATTGTCGGCAGTTCATACTATCCCTCGTACAACCATGCCTCTTAAATAGGACTTAAGCCATACCGATTGGGAAGACTTTCGAGAGGCGCCCTTCACAAGTGCCTCCTTGGGGACCTTCAATGGTGTCGACGCGGCAGTAGCGTACTTCACATCGATTATCTAAAAAGTGACCACACAAACCATTCCACAGAGGCGACTCGTAACGGGTCGCCCAACCGTGCCCTGGCGGACCTCAGAGTGTGCGACAGCCGTCAAAAACTACAAGTTAGCTCATACCAGATTCCGGCGGAACCCAACCTTGTGCAATTAGGTTCACCGAAACCGAGCTCGGGCGCTTCGCCAAAGAACCCTTCGTCAGGCTCGCTGAACTTCATGGTGCCGCTAAGTCTCATCAATTTCCTCTATGACCCTTACCGCAAAGATTTGGAAGAGGATTAACAAGATCCGGGGTTGTTATGCCGGCTATAATATCCCCACACTACTTACAGGGATCCTTATTGAATGACAGACTGGTGGTCAGCAATGCCTGTGCCTACCATTCCCGTGCCATCAGCCGTTACAATAAGGCTTTTCTAGCCTATAAATCAAACGATGAGTCGCATCTTCTCAATTTTACAACAAAATCTAACCTTCCGTAGAATGCCCTATTCTCCATCCACGAGATGCGCGCTGCATTGTCCCTTTGTAGATCCACTTTTCCTGACCTTGACGGGATTCATTTTTATATGATTCGGTACCTCCATCCACACTGTCATTTTTTTACTTGACTTGTACAACTTTATATGGGTGGAGGGTTTTTACCCATCATCATGGCGCGTCGGGATTGTCCTGCTCTTTGTCAAATCGGGCAGGGACGGGTTGGACGCAGATCACTACCGCCCTATGAATCTGCTGCAAATAGCATCGGATACAAAACCAAGAAACATCAAGATTGGTTTGATGAGAGTTCTGACTCGATCCACATTCTCTTGGATGATATGCATAAAGCAAATAATGCATCCCTAAGCAATCCATCATCAC
Source organism: Ceratothoa steindachneri (assembly GCA_963969495.1). Lineage (NCBI taxonomy): Eukaryota > Metazoa > Arthropoda > Malacostraca > Isopoda > Cymothoidae > Ceratothoa > Ceratothoa steindachneri. The sequence goes on along the minus strand of OZ018329.1, from coordinate 68,081,796 downwards.
AGGGACTAAGAAATCGTTGGAAAAACCTTAGGGCACAATCTCAAGCCCGTCCGCGGACTATAAAAAAATGACTGATGGACAAAAGGAGCACACAAAATTCAAAACTATGCAGATATTAATGACATGTACAATTTTTACAACGCAGTGAAATTTTTTATGGACCCAAGAATTGTTCATTGACGCCCATCAAAACTGCTGATGAAAGTACTCTTTTAAAGGAACAATCACAAATAGTAAACAGATGGGCAGAACATTTCAAAGTTCTACTGAACCAGCCCAACCCAACTGATAATACAGTACTAGACGAGCTCTTAACGCTGCCACAGATGCCTGTCCTTGACCATGACCCAACTTTTGTAGAAGTCCTCTCAGCAATTAGGTCTTTGAAAAACAGTAAAACTCCTGGGCCTGATAATATTCCAGCAGAGGTCATAAAAGATGGTGGCTATCTTTGTCATAGGAATCTTCACATGATTATTTTAATAGTATGGACTGAAGAAACTGTTCCTCAACAGTGGAAAGACGCCAACATTGTAACAATCTATAAAAACAAAGGGAAAAAATCACAATGTGGAAACAGCAAAAGTATCTTCCTACTCTCTCTGGTGGGGAAAGTCTTAGCTAAGATACTCCTCAATCGTTTAATACACCATATATCTGAGGAAATATTGCCGGAGACCCAGTGTGGGTTTAGACCAAATCTCGGAATAGTTGACATGATTATTCACAACGAGACAGCTTCAAGAAAAATGCAGAGAACAGCATAAGGATCTTTTTATAGACTTTATAGATCTGTCCAAAGCCTTTGATACTGTCGATAGGCAACTGTTATGGGAAGTACTCCACAAATTTGGCTGTCCATCACGATGGAATGTTTGCTCGCGTCACTGTCGAGGGGACTAGAGTCAGAACCCTTCGAAGTTCACACTGGTGTAAAGCAAGGTTGTGTGCTTACACCTGTGTTATTTAACATATTTCTTGTCTGTGTTACCACCTTACTCAAGCAGAATATACAAGATAACAGCGGTGTGAAGATAGCCTACAGGCTTGATTGTAACCTTTACAACATCAGACAATTTCAGGCAGTCACAAAAATTTCATTAGAGACAATCTTAGATCTACAATATGCAGATGAATGTGCTTTTGTTGCACATACGCCAGAATCATTGCAGGCTACAATAACAGCAGTAACAAATGCTTATAGAAGGATCGGACTCTGTCAACACTAACAAAACAGAAATACTATGTCAATGGGCAAATGGTCCCCCACACGATCCACCCATTTTCACTATTAACAGCACTGACTTAACCAAAACCAATGATTTTAAATACCTCGGAAGCTATCTATCCTACAACTGCAGCCTAGATAATGAAATCCAACATCGTATACGGCAAGCTTCAGCCTCCTTCGGTAGCTTAAGGAAAAGAGAGTATGTGAACAATGACCTGAGCTTGAAGACCAAAGTAGCAGTCCACAGGGCAGTATGTATCTCGACTCTAACATACGGATGTGAAGCCTGGACCACATACAGCCGCCACATAAAAATGTTGGAGGCCTTCCACATATATTGCCTTCAACGTATTCTGGGAATCACCTGGCGAGATATGCTGACCCACAACCAAATATTTGAGAGAACTACATGTACCATCATAGAGACTATTATTACACAACACCAGCTTAGATGGCTTTGACACGTAATAAGGATGCCAGAAGACTGGCTATCGCGAAAAATACTCTACAACCAATTAAACGAAGGTCGACGTTCAGCAGGCGTCCAAGAGAAAAGATACAAAGACGATATTAGGGGAACTTTAAATAAAATAAATAAAACCACAGCAAATTTGGAAGACTTTGCCGCCGATAGACATCATTGGAGGACAATATGCCGTGAGGGGGTAGAAGAACTGGAAGATAGCATTAGAAAATCAAGAAATGACAGACGTACAAGGAGGCACGCCCGTCAAGCTAACCGTGTACCACCCGACGTGAACTTTACCTGTCCTGTCTGCAACAAAGTGTGCAGAGCAAGAATAGGACTCTACAGCCATCAACGGAGTCACCGATGATCCCGAGGAGAGCGTCGTCATCGGATACGATGGACTCCTATAAGTAAGTAAGCATAGCTCTTACCAGCTGTCTGAGTAAGTTGCTAGAGAATATAGTGTTGGTGCGCCTGAACTGGTTCCTAGAAACCAATCACTTACCGTTTCCCTTTCAGTCCAGTTTTCGCAAGGGTCATAGTACCCTTGACCTCTTAGTACGTTTCGAGGGATCGGGCCGAAAAGCTTTCTCGTTAAAGCACCTAGTCTTTGCCATATTTTTCGACATTGAGAAAGCCTACGCGACAACATGGAGATACGGCATCTTAAAGCAGCTATACGTTTGGGGTATGAGAGGTCTTTTACCGTCTTTTATTCAAATTTCCTTAGCATCTCGATCCTTTATGGTGCGTATTGGAGACACCTACTCTGACCTGCAACACAAAGAGGAGGGGGTTCCTCAGGACAGCGTTTTAAGTGTTTTATTGTTCGTAATTGCGATCAATGATATCATTTCCTCTCTCCCATAGGGTGTATCGGCGACCCTGTTCGTCGATGACTTGGCACTATACTGTTCCTCGCCTCGCTTTCCATCAGCAGCGCGTTGGTTGCAACTGGCAGTCAATGCGGTCTCGAAAAGTGCACAACTTAGGGGATTCCGCTTTTCCACGATCAAAACTAAGGCAATGTATTTCCACCGGGATAGAGGGGCTCTTATTCCGCCACCTATCTCCCTACAAAGTGTCGAGATCGAGTTCGTCCCCGAGTTTCGGTTATTGGTCGTAACTCTTGATCCCAAGCTATCCTGATTACCATACCTACGCTGTCTTCGAACAGGCTGTCTGCGGGCTCTAGACATTTTGAAAGTCCTCTCCCACACATCGTGGGGCAGTGATAGTCAAACAATGGTCACTATATACTGCCCTCGTCCAATCCAAATTTACTCATCGGCTTTCCCCTTAGCCCTTAAAATGCTGAACCCGATTCGCAACCTCGGAGTTCGTCTCTCAAGTGGAGCCTTCCGCACTTCTCCCGTCAACAGCCTTGACTGTGAGAGTGGCGTGCTTCCCTTGCCCTATCATTGACTCCAGATCTGCATGCGATACCTCTGCCGTGTACAACAGGCCACTGTATCAGAGGTTTACAGATGACTGTATGCTGCCGAGTCAACGGCGGAATTCGATAGGTAGGGTCTTTGCCCTTCCGTCGTCGCTGACCCTTAGTTGGTGTGCTCCACCTCCCACAGCTTCTACCAGTAGGTGGAGCCTGGACAAGTCGTCCCCGGACCCTTGTCCTTTAAGAGCCTGTTCCTAGATCATGCGACCTCGAATATACAACACTGCCCGATATACACGGATGGTTGCAAGTCAGAGTGGCGTGGGTGCCGCAGCCACCTACTCAGGAGAATTATTAACTTTGTCTTTGATGCTGGCAGCAGCTTCTATTTTTACCGCTGAACTTTGTCATTCTTTTAGCTTTTAGACTAATCCAAATTTTACTTTTTAAAGATCTCGTCATTTTCGCCGACTCTATTCCCATGGACCTATCCCCCAATGCCGCGGCGGCTTCAGGTTGCTTTCTGTCGTCTCCGAATCGGACACACTCGTGTGACGCATCGCTATCTGATGGAGCGCTCGCCTGCGCCCTATTGCAACGACTGCGTCGTCCCCCAGACTGTTCGGCACATTCTTGTCGAATGTCCCAGTCTGGGTGATCTTCGCGCACGATACCTGTCCCAGTACCGGGATGGGCGGGGTCGCTACCGCCTGTCCCTTGTGCTCGGGACAGATTCGTGCACATTGACTTGTGGACTTGTTGACTTCTTGGGGGAGGCCGGCCTTCTCCCTATTATTTAAGCAAGGTTTGTTTGTTTTTTTGTTTTGTTTTTTGTTTGTTTTTTTCCTTTGGTTGCACGCTCCTGCGCCGGGGGGACCTCTCCCCGACGCACCAGCTTGCTTCTTTTTCCCCTTTTGGGGTGTTTTTTTTTTTTTCTCCCTTTAATTTTATTTTAAAGTAGCCTAGAACTAGGCCAGTTTTAATACGGCGACTAATGCCCAAGTAGGCAGTCGCCAGATGAGCTCTTAAAAAAAAAATAAAAAATAAATCGCCGACTCTAGGAGTGTTTTACAGGCATTCGCTCTTTTAATGCTTCCCATTCCTTAGTCACTGAAATCTGAAAATGGCTGGTCCAGAATGCATCCCGATATCGAGTCATATTTTGTTGGGTCTCTGAGCATGTAGGGGTCCTGGGCAATGAGAGGGCTGATCAGCTGGCCCGTTCAGCCTATTCTTTTTCCCCGGATAACTCTGCAGTGCCATTTGGAGGTTCTTTTCCTCTATAAGAGAATATATTTTTCAGTTGTGGCAGGAAGAATGGGATGGATGTTCATCATTTAAATTATATAAAATCAAAAAGTCTGTTCGCTCTTGGCCCTCTAGACTTTAGACTACGGCCCTTAGAGGTGGCCTTTTGCCGCGTTCGCATCGGCCACATAAGAATTACCCACGGCCATCTTGTTTCGGCTGCACCTCGAATCAGCCCTTGCTGCCATTTTTGTGGTGGGGACCAATCGGTTGCACACCTTCTACTAGAATGCACTTATTTTGCCACTCTTCGGTCGTCCTGTTTCCCGGCCCTTTTACTATCCCTCGCCTGTTCCGCCTTCGTTTCATTCTGGCAGAGGAATTTTTATCACATAGTAGTCTCCTCCCTCTTTTATAACTAATTTGCTTCTTTTTATTTCCGATGCCACTTAGAATCCACTTGGATTGAGCAGCTGCCCTGGTTGCTTCTTAAACCCTTCCTAAATTTCCTTAGTAGCATTAAAACGCTGGTGTTAATATTTCATTATTCATATATTACTATTATTCTCTGTGACATTATTATATACGAGTAATCTAACACTACTTGCTCTTTTTTTTTTGCCTCCATGGCTGGTATCATGACCAGCCCATTCTCTCCAGGAAATCCGTCACCGCAGACGGTCGCACCCTCCCTTAAGTCTGACAGAGAAAACGTGTTTGTCAGAGGAGTTCCAAGTTTTTGCTGGGTTATATCAAGCGTTTGGTATTAGGGTTGCATCATGGACAGTTTATATTGTTGAATTGCTCTTAAAGTGTTTGTGGTACTGTAAGGATGGTTGGGGCCAGACCTGATGCTGGATAAGGAGAACTTGTTATTTCTGAATGGCTTTCCTCTTTGGCTATGTCCGGTATTCATGCCTGTAGCACTGAGTTGTTTGGGAGATTGGTTTGCGCCACAAATTGAGAGTGATATCTCTGTTGAGGCGAGCATTGAGATAGTGTTGCTGATGGTCCCGGCAACCACCCGCCACCAATGTCCGCTCGCTCTCGCGTGAAGACGCCTGCGAGACCTCTTCACTTTCTATCCCAAACTCTTTAACTCTCTCTTCTGAGGTATCAGGCGCAACATTGGCAACCGTTACTTGGAGTCTTCAATGTCCCCCCAGCTCCAACGCCCGAAGAAAGGCTTAGTCAATGGGGGTAACTGTACCACTACAGCCACTGTTAAGAAAAACTGCTACCCTTTTTCAGTTCTCATTTGTCCTCTCTTAAATCTCTTAAGTATCCTTTAATCCTCATTAATTTCTACTTTTAAGGACGTGACTAGCTACCTCATGCTGTATCAGAAGAGAGTCTTGGTAAACTCTATAAGCAACGCCATCCAGCGCCTGCAGGTTGCAAGAGACCAGGCTTGAGGGTTCCTGGGCGTTGGGGCGCGATTAATAGGATGAGTCATTTATGCCCCAATAACCCCTTCCTGCGTGTATTGGACTGACCACCCCCTACGGCTGTTCTTGGGTGCATGCGGCTGTACTGCCCATGGCGGGCTTTCTTGACGTGTTGACTGTCAGGGCAACAATAATTTTGGGTCTGTCAAATGGCAGATCTTTCGAGGGCTGATAAGGGATTATCCCTGATCCTGGCTCCTCATTTGGGACCTGCAGACGTTGTGGTAACTTCCGGTCGGGGTGAAACTTCGAGATCATCATTAATGTACTTAGAGAGGTAGGTAGCTTTTGAAAGGTCCAAAAATCTTAGATGTAGTAGGCGGTATAGCTGGATCCGAGATGGAACGCCCCTCCACCACGACCACTTTGCGGTAGAGGCGCTGCCTCTTTACCAGCTCTGGGTCCAGAGCCACCCACAAGCGGCTCTCTCTCAAGAATCCTCAGCATGGAGGGAGTTTCGCTCCTCCTAGTCTTATCGGAACCGCCCCCAAGCGTATCCTTATATAGTGTGGGGGTGGTTTCACCTACGCTTTCCATGAGACTAGGGTCAGTCGTCGAAAGCTCGCACGCTCCTTGGGCAAGCTGAGAGAATGGTGGATCCCATCATGGGCACCCTCAAAGGCAGACGCCCTGTGGAATGAGCCGCAAGTAATAAATCTCACTCCTGAATATCACAGAGAAGTCCGTGACGTGGCGCCTAGTGCTTCGAGGGAGTAGGGAGTGTATTCTCGAGAAGCAACCCCTGGGGTGCTTTGATCGGTAGGCCGTATTCTAAGAAATTCATGACTTTCTCTCCGTCGAAGAGTTTAGATTGGTATATGAGGCCTTTGAGTTCCTCTCCGGCACCCTCTGCGCCGCGAGCCTGACTTCTATTTCTCTTGGCCGTTCGCTTCTTTGGTGGTCAACCTTCGAGAGAGCGATTGTCTATAAGCGCTACAGGTGCTGATCGAATGACATCGTGTGTGAATTTCGATGGGCGTGAGCCAGATACCGTTTTATTTCGAAGCACACTCGCCGCTCTTCATGGCGCTCATACGTGTCTTCTCTTAATGGGTTATCCCTCTCGCAGAGTTGTGGAATAGTGTCAAAGGGATTCGGAGTAAGTTCTCGCAAAATCCTTTAACTGTGGCTGAATCTTTCGCCACCACGCTCTCCACATTCTCCAACCGGGATGATGCTCCGCCCGCATTCGAAGCATCTTGCTCGCTCAATGAAAGATGTTGACTGAACATTACCTCCAAAGGCGAAGAACTCTTCAATGTCCTGTTTTTGTTGAGGGAGTGGCGTTCCATTCTCGCTTCTTGAAAGAATTACCTTCTTTGGTTCTGACGATTTTCCCTCCACACCTAGCTGAGCAAGGCTTGGCTTTTCTATTAACTTTGTTCAACAGGATTTAGAAGGAGGGTACCTTCCTATATTACTAGCGAATGGCTACCAAGTTTGGTTTTCACAAGTCTGGTAGAGATCAGTCCACCCCCGCTGGTTTCCGCTTAATTTCTCTAACCTCTTGTGTGTCGAAGTTGGTGGAGAAAATGATAAATATTAGCTTAGCTTATTTCCCGAACAGCGGAGGTCACCCGTCTTCTTCACACTGCGGATTCTGTAAGTTCTACTACATCTCTGCTGCTTTCCTACAGCTGGAGTTTGCTATCTTCGAAGCTATCCGTTGCAGGTGATATTTCGCTACTTTTTCGATTTGAAGAAGGCTTTTAATTTCGCATGGCGATGCGGTATCATGTAGACACCATTCTTTAGGGGCGGGGAGACGCCTGCCCATTTTGTTGTCTAAATTCCTATGAACTCATCGTTTCCGCCTACGGAGGGCGAACCCTAAATGAGCCCCTAGGAAAAGAGGAGGGTGTACCGTCAGGACGTCTTCCCACTATCACTCTCTGCCCTTAGAATCAATGTTATCATATCAGTGCTACCAGTGGATGATATCGCCACGCTCTCTGTAGTCTAATTTTCGATCTCATAGCACGGCTCAGCTGACTACCCTTGAGCGCCAGTTCTCACGGCATCTGAAATGCATTTCTCATACCGAAACACGCGGGTCTTTTTTTTTCTTTGGCCAAGATCAAAGTGATTTACTTTTGCCACCTTCTCAAACTTTACCCCGACCTGGCTCTAAACGGAGCTCGCCTAGACGTGGTAGACTCACTGATTCCTTGGTCTTGTATTTGACAATGCCTTATCTGGGAGACGCATATCCTCAGCCTCAGGGTCTCTTGTGCCTGCGCTATGGACATTCTTCACTTCGCAGGGTGCTACTCTTCTGCCGTTCCTTCTTTCGCTCAAAACCCGCCTATGGGTATGAGATTAACTCCTCTGCATCCGAGCCTCTATTGCACAATTTTTATGAAACTTTTTCCTGCTGTTCTGCACAATATGTTAACACTATGTTATGTTTTCATTATGTTGTGTTGCCTCCTTAAATTTTTATTTCAGATTCGTCATTTTTGGAGTGAACCACACTAATAGCATCTATTCTCTAAGAACAATGGGGCATCGCAGAGGTCTCACCTATGAGGAAAAGTCTTTCATCATCAGGAAAAGTGCTCAAGGCACTTCTATTCATTCTATTGCGGAGAAGTTCGTTCGCCATGTGAACACAGTTAGACGATTTCTGAAGGACCATTCGCTAAGGAAGAAGAGATCCAATTATTTATTGGACCTGCAAGACTGTGACAGCTAGCGATTTGAGGAATATTGCCCGCCAGTTACGTAGGAAATCCGGACAAGCAAACAAAGTCATTTTCACCGCCGCTGGTCGTCCCCATGTACCTAAGACCACCATGAACCTTATCGTAGTGACCATAGATTCTGTGCGAGCTTCCCTGAAACTTACCTCTTTAAAGCCCCGTCACAAGTCATTGAGGCTTCAATGGCCCGGAAGTACATGACATTGGAGAATGAATTGCGTTCTCTTCATGACGAGACCAGGGCGACCCTTGTCGGACCTAACGGTTCGGCAAATGGTTGGGTCTATATCGGAGGTGAGTGTCACCAACATTTGCGACGTCAACAGCAGGGATGAAGAGTCTTGTGGGCAGGTATAATTGGACACAGACTTGTTGGCCCAGTCAGGTTGCCTGATGGGATTAAAGTAACCGCAGCCAACGACTTAAATGTCTTGAAGGATGTTTTGGATCCCTGGCTAGATGACATGCTGTTGTCACGCTCCATCCCACTCTGCTTTCCCCCAATCTGGTATTCACTTTCAGAACCTTGGTTCCACTCCCCTACATTTACTGATGAATAGGTGACTGGAAGCTGTAGATTCGGTCTGCCCATAAGTGCCATCCCCCACCCGTTGCTTTAAATGCTAAAGGTTCGGGCACGTTAACTCTACTTGCCCAACGAGTATATCTGTGCCCGAACTGTGTCCCTGCGCTTCACTCTCATCCTCGCTGAGCAAAGCTCCACTGCTTGAATTACTCTGGGGAACAATACCGCCTCCACGCAACTGGCCGACTTACAAATTCAAGTCGGAGATGCAATCCCTCCGGTACTCTGCTTTTTGGTTCCAAGTGAATGATTTATCTTTCCGGTTTAACTGGGTAACACTTACAAGAAGGGGTATTTTGCTTGAGATAGCCAAGATACTTCCTTCAAAAAACAATGAAAATAGATATATAAAGATTTTTAATAAAAATAAATATTTTATTAGTTCATAACTAATAGGAGAATTTTCATGGTTGAACTAAACAATATTAATCAAAGATAACAACAGTCAAGGGTACACAATAATGAATAAATTGGATGTCCCATCCAAGTAATAACATGGCTCAGTAACTTAATTTTGCTTTTTATAAGAGAAATGGTAACTGGGGTGAACAAAGGTAATTTGGACACACTGAGGAATGGATTTCTACCACAAGATAAAGGAAGTGTAGCGTGCCGAGAAGTGTAAGGGGACGGATTAAAAGCTTCGCTCGCTTGGAGCGGTCAAGGTCGAACGTGTAATGAGAATACAGGGAGGGGCCTCGAGACCCACGCCTAGACTATTCGTCACGTTCGACTGTGAGGTTGGTGCGTGCCGGTTGGTATCGCTACCGCATGAAAGCATTCATGTCACTGGGTGGAGGTGCTAGTACTGCCACCACTTCGGCTATAAGAATCTCACCTGTAGACGCACAAGGTCGGGGTTACCCGAAGTCTGTGTAAGTTGCTCCAAGGCCGCACACGATAAGTCCAAATCGTGTGTGGCCAAATGTGTCAATTGCAGAAAGCCTCACACCGCTTTTCGAAGCAATATGGTGCGTATCTCCTTGATAAGGAAATCCTGGCCTTTCAGGCCCAGGATCGTCTCTCATTTCGCGAGGCTAAGGACTTGGTCCTGACGAGCCCGGCGTTGCTTGGGACGTCCTATGCCTCAATGTTAAGTCAGACACCCTCTGCTCCTGGCCCCGACAGGCTTACGAGCACGGTCGTTTTCGCGCCCATTCGAAACCCTTTGGGTTCTATCCACCCCGGGCTCTTCCCTGATAGAGCTGGCGGCATAAAAGGTTCACACCCAGCCCCGGCTAAATCCAGGGCTCCCCCTCCTTACCCCAGCGTGACCGTTTCCCATGCGCGCCTCCACCGAGTCGTTAGACTAACAAGGGGCAACATCCCTGAAGTTGACCGTGAGGCCATCCTACGGGCTTTCTAAAGCTGCCTCCCGAAAGGAGGACAGCACCAAAGGAGTTCGGCTCTTACGCCTACACCGAATGTTAGGCTGGGTGAGTTGAAGGCGGAGGTTCCTCCAAGGGACGGGGGGTAAAGGCGCCTTCGAATCCGCCCAACCTGCCTAAGGTTTCGAGTTAGGAAGAGGAAGAGACTCGCAGGGCGAGCCCAACCTCCCCCAATAAGTCCTCGAAGGTGACAGAGCATTGTCCGGCCAACCGCGCCCGGAGTTCTGCCTCCGGGAAGTGCACTGCCTTTTCCGTGAGGGTCTTCTCTTCGAAGAAGGAGCCCCCCCATCTCCTCCGAGCTAGGTCTTGAGGGCATATTCCTTCAATCGAATTGCCGCGGACTCCGGGGAGGGTCTTCTCTTCGAAGTGGGACCCCCTCATCTCCTCCGAGCTAGGTCTGGAGGACATATTCCTTAAGTGGAATTGCCGTGGACTCCGGGGAGGGTCTTCTCGTCGAAAAGGGACCTCCTCATCTAAGAGCTAGGTCTGGAGGGCATATTCCTTCAATGGAATTGCCGCAGATACCGTGCCAACTGGGAGGAGCTGCGGAGGCTCGTCTCCTCCCACTCCCCGTTAGCTATCTTTTTGCACGAGACCATGCTGGGCGCGTGCCCCCTGCCCACTCTCCCGGGGTATAAGGGTTTAACAACCCCACCACCACGGGAAGGGGCCGGGCAGGAGGATGCGCCTTTTACACCCGGCATGATGTCTCCGTTCTTCTCTTCGCTTTAGACACCTCCTTACAGGCAGTAGCTGAGCAGCTGCACCTGGATAGGAAGGAGGTATACTGTTATTTCTGCGTACATTTCAGTGCCAGCTGACTTCGACGTGAGGGACTTCCTCCACGTCGTGGCATGGTTGTGGAGGTCTTTTTTCTTGCTTGGGGATTTGAACGGGAGACACTTCCTCTGGGGAGACTCCTCGATCAATCCAAAGGGTCAGGTCGTTACCGACCTGATCGACGAGCTCTAGATAAGTGTCCTGAATGTGGACGAGTTTACGTATCACTGCCCGAGAACCGTTTCTTCTTCCCGTCTCGATCCATCTCTGTGCTCTTCGGATGCATAGCCTGATTTTGGTTTGGGGATAGTCAATTACCTCCATGGTAGTGATCACTTACCCATTCAAATATCATTTTCTGGTCGCTGCCGCCTGAGAGCTGGTCCCGGTGGTGCTTGCCTCGGGCGCGGTGTTCCGCATTTCAGACTGTAGTTGACATCCAGAGTCGTAGAACCCTTCACCGACACGTTTACTTTGAGTGAGTTGCATTCCGCTCTTGCTTCGTGCGCGGACACCGCCCCTGGTCCGGCCGGTGCCTTCCGCACATCGCCCATTGAGAGCCAACTTGTACATACCTTGGAGTTGCCACTCGCTCTCTGCCGTGCACAGTGCAGTATTCTATTGTTCGCGCGAACCCGGCGCCTCCCCCAGTCGCCAACAGCTCGCACTGCATCTGCAGCTGATCTTAACGGTGCCTATGCCGCCAAGAGACGCCAGTCATACCCTAAGCCCCTTTGGTTTAATCATAGGAAACTCTTTCGAGAGCTGGGTATAGCTCTCGGGTCGGTGGCGCCCATGTTTCTGTCCAGGACGCCACCCTGGAGGGTACCACCTTTGATTATTTGTTGCCACGCGTCTGCTCCCAAAACTTCTACAGTGTCGGTATTGCGTTCGGCCTTTTTGGAGCACACTTCTTGTCACGCTGGAATTGTGCTAATGTATACGGATGGCTCTAAGTCCCAAGAGGAGGGGGGGTCGGTTTCCACGCCGTCTCCCCTATGTTTGAATTCAGCTGGGCTCTCCCAGGTGCTGCGTCTGCCTCCACGGTCGACTTGGTTGCAATACACCGGTACAGAAGATACCGCGACGTGCCCGATTAGGAGACCAGATTGTGATTTATAGGGACTCACAAAGCGCCCTGAGTGCTTTCGCATCCCCTGGTACGTGATATCCGTGACGCCACTCTTTTGGCGGCCCGGGCGGATATCCAGATTATCTTCTGGTTTCCTGGATATGTAGGAATTGCTTGGAATAAGCACGCCGTATAGGGCGCCAAAGTGTCTGCGACGACTGGGCCACCAGACCAGCGGTTCGTTCTTCCTCACACCGATTACATGGCAGGAATATGGGCTGCACTCCGGGCGGCTTGGCAAAAATGATGGGAGACGGTTGAGTGGAACTTAAAGTTACGTGCCATTGCGCCGCGACTCTTTCCGTGATGGCTTCAGGTTTCTTTCTCTCTTCTCCGAATCGGAAACACTCGCAGGACGCACTCCCATTTGAAGGACCGCTCGCCTGCGCCTTATTGCGATGATTGCGTTGTCCCCCAGACTGTTCGGCACATTCTCGTTGTATGTCCCAATCTGGCTGATCTTAGCGCACGTTACCCCAGGAGGGGTAAACGACCTTTTGGAGAACGCTGTCCTTCACTTTATTTGACTAGTTTTAGGGGTTTTTTTTTTGGTTGCATGTTTCTGTGACAGGGTGAGGCGGGCCTACCACCGACGCCGGAGCACGCTTTCTATTTGTTGCCCTTTGCTTTTGATTTTTTGTAATTGTTTTTTTTATCGTTGTGGCTTGCATATTATTTTTTTAATGTAGCCTAGTAATAGGCTGTGGTGATTACGGCGACTTATGCCCAAGTAGGCAGTCGCCAAATGGCCTCCTAAATTAAAAAAACAACATTATCTGCCATCTTGAATGCCCCCAAAGTCTGCTATGCACAGCTTATAAGCCAACCTCTTGTAATCTCGCCACGCTAAACAGCCCCTTCCTAGAAGCCGAGGCGTAATGAAAGAAAGTCCAATGCCGTTTGGAGACGTTATCCAAAGAATGACGCTCCACCCAATGCCTTGCCTGGTTACCACTTTAGATAGAGTAGGTAAGGATGGAAATTAAAATAACCGGCGCGTGCGGAGAGATGCTAAAGTTTTCCCCTCGTCGCTAGGAGCAGTGCACGTGTGCCACCGGTCGACTATGCCATCGTGAGTCCCCCCCCTCCCTCCCGTGCCCCCTAAAAAAATATATTCGGTCAAGCAAGCTCATAAGCCTCTCGCTTGTAATCTCTCCTCGCTATAAGTCGCCAGATAGCCCCTTAACCAAAAAAAAAAAAATCTCGCTATAGCCTTTTTAATATGCTCCGCTCCTAGGGAGTGGCTGTGTAGCGTGGCGTGATTACAAGCTCGTGGCTTATAGTCCAGTTTGACAGTTTATTTTTTCGCCGTGTGAAGGCTCCGTTCCTTATTTTCCATCGCCTTTCATCCATACCGGCGGGAATTTCGGCTACCTTCTTTGTGGATGATCCGATAGTCTACCGTGCGTTACCGCGACCTCCATTGGTAGCACAATTGCAGGTTTGAGTCTTCATCCCTCTCCACCTATTCAGTTAAATGACTCCAATGATGAATTTGATTCGAAATTCCAGTTCGTGGGTATAATCTGCGATTGTAAATTTACATAGTTATCCCATTTACGGAATTGATACTTGATGCGCTATACCTTTTTAAAGTTGTATCCGATGCGTTATGAGGTAATGACAGACGTACCTTGTGGACACTTTACTGCCATTGTCTAACCTCGATTGGATTATGGGTGCCAAGTGTACTCTGGCTATCCAGCCCCACTTTTCGCACATCACCTGTCAACAGCCTGTAGGTAGTGGTCTCTTGCAACTTTCATACCATAGACTGGGTGTGTGCTTCCGTCGTCTTCCGCGTACAACAATTTAATTTCATAAGTGCTTATTTTCAATCCGCTCAGTAGCGGTCTTTGACAGGCTACCATCCATGCCTAAACACAGGATTCAGAATAAAAAGAAACATGTCTCCCGTTTGGATGTCCCTGCAGTGCTCCCCACCACGTTGGGCATCTCCTCTTCCAAGTATATGGACCGGCATGTGGCAATTTAAAAAAGGATCTATGTATATTGTTGATCCAAGTTAAACTACCCCGTAAGGGGCGTGGCGATTTGCCATCCTTGCCGCCGTGCTGATGGGATTCAACGCTCCGTCCGGCCCCAGCTTAGCCTCTCTTCCTTTCTTCTGAAAGCCTGCTTTCTTACCCTACATCCTCACTTTCCACACAATCTCTTCCACAATTTTCTCTGGTCGGCCTCTAATTTCACAGGGTGGATGCCGACCAGCTTCCTTAGTCAACTATTCCGGATCGAGGCTGACCGGGGACAGGACAACGCCCTCTCACCCCTGAGCTCCGGTTTGGGGTGGTTGGTTTTTAAAAACCTGCTCCTTCTCCACCCTCATCCTCTTCACACCCCCTTTCTTTATCTCAACGAACTATCAATTTTACGCCGAGCCCAAGGTGGAGCCGCCATGCTGATGGGCTGCCTGGCCACTGGGCGGAAGGTGTGGCCTCGAATGGTGGCTGCCGGCCCCGTATTCACCCCTCGCAGCGCGGGCTACTGCGTGGGGGTGATTGGCGTTTGCATCCCGCAATAAGAACAGGGTCCCCATGCCCAATGATGGAAATTTTAAAAGAAACTCCCGATCACCCGACCTCTGCTCCTCCACCGGATATGCTCATGGACACTCAAACATCCAGGAAAATGAAACGGCTGACCTAGAATCAAAGAAGGCCGCCCTCCATACTGCATCGTCCATACCTCAATCACCGATCTTTCACATAGACTACATCCCTCTCATACGTAAATTGGTAAGAGAAGAATGGGAGCGATATTGGAACTTGTATGGTCATCCTCACCTACTCCAACTCAAGGAAAACGCTTCCCCGTGGTCATCGTCATACTCTCCCACCAGATTGCATGAAGTTGTGCTGTGCCGCCTGCGAATCGGTCACTGTCGCCTCACCCATGGTCATTAATGGCTAACGAAGAACCACCATCTTGCCAGACGTGTCACACTCGCATCTCAGTGCAACATATTCTGCTCACCTGCCCATCGAAAGAAGTATTTCGGTCTTCACCCCACTTTTGCTTCTATTCTCGGAGAGTTCCTCATGTTGTGCCAAACTTATTAGGATTTCTGGAAGATGCCCGCCTTTCTTCCAAAATTTGATACCTTCGTAACTTATAATATTTGTCCACATATCCGATACTTTAGCCGTTTCTTTGCTGTCTTATATTTTAACTAGTCTTGTCTTTCCATATTTTTATGGGAAAGCTACCAATCCCATGTTGTTGCTCTTTTTATTGTTTTTAATTATATATATGTTTTTTAAATCATTTTTGTGTTTCGCTTTGGTTTTTATAACTTTTATGACCACTTAAGCCAGATGAGCCTAAATGGCAAAACAGGCTATAAATCCTTAAAAAAAAGAAAAAGTTAAACTATAGGGTCGTGTTACCACTTATAGTTGATTGAAGGCCCAGTTATGGGGTACGAGTTTCTCCAATGCTAATTGGTTACTGAACGATAACCTTGTGCTGACTATCCTCTCGTTTAATTTTGGCGTTGTAGGCTGGGTAAGAGGATCGTTTGATTTCCTGTAGGAAAAGGAAATCCCGGAAGGCGGTTTCTCGAATTCATTTTTGCCTATATTACTTTTACAAGAATACAGTATTTGCATATATTATTGACCTGGTTCAATGACAAAATGTTATACAATTTCAGTGGATTAATTGCAGGTGCATAATTCTGTGCGTGCCCATTTCAAGACTGCATAGGACTCACATGACACTGATTTGTGAGACTTCTTTGTTGATCCTAATCCACCTCACTTAAAGAAATTCATGTTCAATGGTATAATGCAAGATCACCCAGATGGCGAAATTCAACAAGAATGTGTCGAAGATTCTGGGACACAACGCATGCGTTGCAGTAAGGTGCAGGCGAGCGCTTTATCAAATTGCGGTGCGTCCCGTGAGTGTGCCCAATACGAAGACTACTGAAAGCAACCTGGAGCAGTCGCGGTGCAATAGAACGCAACAAGTTCCCTCCTACCGTCTACTATTTTCTTTGCCAAGTAAAGTAAGTCGGAGAGCTGCCTGTATTCCTGTCATATAGTCGGTGTGTTGAAGAGCATAACGCTGGTCTGGTCGCCCATTCTTCGAGCACTCTTTAGCGACTTTATTCCCACATGTCCAAGAACCCAGCAGGAGTTAATGTCTATATCCACCCGGCTCGCGACATCTGTGGTGTCACGGATACCACGAACCAGGGAGTATAGAGATTTTAATGCCCCGAAAGCACTCATGGTCCTTTGTGAGGCGCTATAAATCACAATCCGATCTCCAAACCGGGCACGACGTGGTATATCCCGTACCGAGCGGTATATTGCAACAAGCTCAGCCATGAAGACAAACGCAGTGCCTAGTAAAGCCCCGCTGACTTCAAACAGAGGGGATACGTCGTGGAAACCGACTCCCTCTTGGAACTTAGACCCATCCGTATACAATGGCACGGTTCCAGCGAGACACGAAGTGTCCTCCAAAAATGCCTAACGCAATACTCACGGGGCGATGGAAACTTTGAGAGCGCCACCGGCCAAGAGACTGGAGTATCTCGGCGGCAGATGTAACATAACATAACATAATTTCACGGATGACAAAAGCCACAAGGGCCTATCAAAGGTCATCCGCATCTGTCAAAACCCACCCACAAAAAGCACCATCGCCAGGGAAAGACAAAATCAAAGTCCCCCACAATATAATATAACAGATGACAAAAGCCACAAGGGCCCATCATATGGCATCTGAGTCAAACAGCCTCTTTTTTAAGGCAGCCAAACTCTCAAGAAAACTACATCCAGAAGATTGCGTCCACAAACAAGGGTATCACCAATCAAGGCTTGTCAAGAACTAAATCATGCAGCTATAGATATATACAAACAATATTAATATATACAAAACTTAGGAACCATCACAATCTTCCCTCCCCATAAACTCATCCAACCTACTCTTAAATACATTTAAATTTGGACTACCTACTACCCTCTGCGGCAATTTGTTCCAGAAGTCCACCACTCTATTGGTGAAAAAATATTTTCTTAAATCCAACCTACACCCTTGCTTTTTAATTTTCAAGTGGTGACCTCTAGTCCGATTTCCATCATCTAACTCAAAAAACTTGCTACCATCCAATTTATATATCCCAGAAAAAATTTTAAACAGCTCAATTATATCCCCTCTCACACACTTCCTTTCGAACGAGAACATATTTAATACCCTCAGTCTATCTATATATTCAAGGTGCCTCAGGGAAGGAATAATCTTTGTTGCCCTCCGTTGCACTGACTCGAGAAGGTTAATATCGTGTCTAAAATGTGGGGACCATGCCTGTATACAGTACTCTAGATGTGGCCTAACATAAGAGTTATAGAGTTTAAGAATAACCTCCTTACTTTTGTAACTGACATTTCTCTTAAAGAAAGCCAGCACTCTATTTTCCCTATTTCTTGCTTCAATACACTGCTTAGAAAACCTTAATGACTTATCTATTACTATTCCTAGATCTTTCTCATCCTCTACTGAGCTCAGCCAATGCCCATCCATTTCATAGTTAAATTCTCTATTATCTTTTCCCATGTTAATAACTTTACACTTATCAAGGTTGAAAGTCATTTGCCACTTATGTGCCCAGGATAAAAATTTATTTAAATCCCCCTGCACTTTAAAATTATCATCAATATCTTTAACTACAGCTGCTAATTTGGTATCATCCTCAAAAATTTACACTTTATTATTAACTGCCTCCCCAAGATCGTTTATATAGATGACAAATAATAATGGACCGAGAACTGATCCCTGAGGAACCCCACTGATAACATCCCTCCACTCTGACTTTACACCATTTAGCACTACCCTTTGCTTCCTGTCTTTCAGCCACTCAGCTATCCAATTTGAAACACCCCCACATATCCCAATTTTTTTAATTTATGAACTAGTCTCTTATGTGGTACCTTATCAAATACTTTACTAAAATCCAAGTAAATTAAATGCATTCTCTCCATTATCTACTTGATTTGTTACGAACTCCAGAAAGTCTAGTAAATTAGTCAAACACGATCTACCTGATCTAAACCCATGCTGAGCATTAGAGATTAACCACCCCCTCTCTAGATGTTGGCAAATCCCTTTTTTAACTAATTTCTCAAGAATTTTACAGACTACAGGAGTTAGGGTAACTGGTCTAAAGTTATTTGGATCCTCTTTACTACCCTTCTTGAAAATGGGGACTACATTCGCTCTCTTCCAATCATCGGGTATTTATTTCTCCATATTCGTCAATAAACGCCAATTTATTAATATATACATATTAATATATGTATATACGACAAAAACAACATAATAAACAAACAAAAAGAGAATGAAAGATTAGCCTGATCTCCAGGCAACTTTGCAATTCTGGTGCCTCTAATGTTTCCTTCTCATTTCACCACTATCCCTTACACACACCTACCCCACCACTTCCCACAGTTTTTGTTGTTGCCAGTGACATCTCCCAACATCGACAAGTAGTCTTTCAATAGGGGACGTGCGAAAGAAGCTGGCGTCTGACGGAGACCAGTGTGGTAGATTGTCCCTTTTCGCAATACACGCTCGTCTCCGGATGGATAAAACTCTCATATGTAGTCAAACTTCGAACGAACAAAGGATCGGTAAAAAACTAAGGTACTCGCCCTATCAGCGTCCCAAGCGCTGAACGGCACGGAACGAAGAATGTCCATTGCGCTGGGCAAGAAATATAAAGCTGCGAATATGAGTGTCTCAGGTGATATTTTCGCGTAAACCACTCTTTTAGCGAAGTTCATGGTAGAGTGCCACGTCACACTCACCGGCGAGCCATTAAGTTTTCGAAGGGTACTAATCATGGACGCCTTGGAAGGGTTCAACACATTTGCCAAAGGCTTCCATTCGAGAAACGCGCCATCGTCGACTCTATCAATCAAACTAGCTAATAGTCTCCTCTGATGGATCATGTTGCCATCAGTGGAGCGAATAACTAGAGTTTGAAGCCAGCGGGCTCAAACATAGAGTCTCTGAAATAGGGACCCCGACGTAATCAAGGCCCCGCTCACCGCACTTGGAACTTTTAGTCATCATGCGGGCAATAATAGGGTGATGACTTTTTTTTTATCAAAAAACATTTCCTGTAGCACGTATGAATGAACTTTTGCATATTAATGACAGAAATTACTTTTATTCCATCGAAATATTAAAAAGGGTCACGCACAAACCAATTTGAAATGTAATATAGGCCATTTTATATATGTGTTAAAAATATCTATATTAAATATATGTCATCAAACAGACTTGTGCAATAATTTATGTACCATAGAATTGTATAGAATTTTCCAGAAAATCATCACATCATCGCTTGGGCAATTTCTGTAGAGTTCCAGAATTTTCTTCAGCCATTCGCTTGCGCTACGAGGGGCGGTGCGAAACAGAGGAAGGGGAATGGCTGTTTGTGGGGGTGTTAGGGCAACTTATCACAAGTCAGGACCTGCAGCCACACGCTCCTGCCTCGTCTATTTAAGAAGCAGTAGCTGATCGCAGATCGTCAGTCACAAATTTTTCAACAATGGAGAAGGTTGAGCACCGCACAGTGATCAAATTTTTGACCAAGGAAGGCAAGTATGCAAAAAGATCCATGAACGCATGGTTGCAGTGTACACCGACACCGCCCCTTCCTATGCAACTATTGCTCGCTGGAATAGGGAGGTCCGCCATGGTCGTGAGTCCCTTGAAGAAGACCCCCATCCAGGACGCCCGTCAGACGTGACCAACGAGGACAATGTGGCCCGTGTGGAACGGATGATCCTCGAAAATCGACGGGTGAAGGTCGAAGAAATCGAGCGCGAACTTGGAATATCATGGAATTGTTATGAACATCATCCACGACAATTTGGGTCCCTCGAAACCTCACGCCCCATGTTCGACTTCAACGTCGTCAAAGTCCACAAGGCCAGAGTTGTACAAGCTGCCATGCGTGAGTGCCGATTCGAGGAGCTCAACTATCCCCCCTACAGTCCAGGTCTGGCCCCTAGCGACTACTTTTTATTCCGCCAGCTCAAGGCTGCACTTCGTGGACGCCGGTTTGGGGACGAAGATGTCCAGCTCGCCGTCCAGGAATGGATTGAACAGCAGTCGGGAGATTTCTGGTTGTCGGGAATTCGAAGCCTTCAGGGACAAGTGGCGCAAGTGCATTGAAGTCGAGGGTAGTTATATTGAAAAATAATAAAACACTTTTCCTCATATCCGAATTGCAAAACTTATTGACCGCCCCTCGTATTGAAGACCTTATGAGATGTGCCCCCGTAATTTCCTTATGGCCTCTTTATCGAAGCTACAGTGGAGAGCTGACCGCCGCACTCTCATGGAGACCCACAGATCACTTCTCCTGTCAAAGCTTGATTACGGCTGCCACTGTATGGCTCAGCTTCCAAAAACTTGCTGAATAAACTACTCGCTACATCACTGAGGCCTCCGCCTTGCTACAGGAGTATTTAATTCTTCACCTGTGATTTCTCTCTAAGCTGAAACAGGATTCCTCCTTCTTTCATCTCGCCTCTGATTCTACATCAGATCCCTCCGTATGCGCTCTAAACTCGCTCGAAGTCTCTGCTCCACCAGAGATTCGCTCTCGTACCTTCTATTCATACACTCTATGTATAGCACAACTTTTAGAAAAATTCGAGCGAGCTTAGACAACTCTCTGTTGCACTGGAAAGACCACCTACGTTACTTCCGTGGACTCGCATGAGTGCTAAGTTTTGCGAACCTTTCCCGAGGGGCCCCAAGAATGAGATACCAACCGCAGCTCAACGCGCCATGTTCCACGAGCATGCAGACACTCACCTCGGTGAGACACCTATTTATACCGACGGGTCGAAAACTGATGCCGGAACTGAAAGTGCCGCGCTCCACCCTACACCATGTCTTCTCAGCGGAGCTCGTGCGCACCCTCGATCTCCGTTCCCCAAGGTTATATACCATATTTTCGGACTTTGAGCCCGCTGACTTCCCTTCAGCGATTGTTTCCTAGACACCCTATAGTCATGGAGATACTGGAAACCATACACCTCTTGACCGGACGCTCTTACTCCATATCGTTCTGGTGGTTGCCTGGACACTCAAACATCTAGGGAAATGAGACTACATCCCTCTCATCCATAAATTGGTCAGAAGAATGGAAGCGATATTGGAACCTTATGGCATGAAGTCATGCTATGCCGCCTGCGAATCGGCCACTGTCGCCTCACCCACGGATACTTAATGGCTAGCGAGGAACCACTCTCTTGCTAGACGCGTCATTCTCGCATCTCAGTGCAACACATCTTGCTCATCAAAAGAAGTACTTCGGTCTTGACACCTTTGCCTCTGTTCTCAGAGATTCCCTCCATGTTATGCCCAACTTAGTAGATTCCTGGAAGATGCTGGACTTTCTTCCAAAATTTAATACCTTATTTACTTAGGCCCTATATTTTAATCATACTTTACTCTCCTTAGTTTTACATGTAAGACTTTACCTAATCGCATGTTAGTGACCTTTATTTTGTAATTAATCTTTTAGTTGAACTAATATTTATGTCCACGTATTTAATACCTTAGTTACTTCCTTATCCATCCGTATTTTTATATGAGACTAACTAATCCCATGTTATTGCTCTTTTTATTTTGTTTTTAATCGAACTGATAATATTTATGTCTACATTATTTGCCTGCCTCTTTTGCCGCAGTTCGTAGCTTTATTTTTTGTATTACAAACTAAAGCCAGATGAGCCTATACGGCAAAAAGGGCGATAAATCCTTAAAATATATAAATTCCACAAGGAACCAAGGATCCCAATCGAGGACTCTTTTATTGTCTTCTTTCTTTTGGCCGGCGAGCCTACCTCGTCAGGAAAGAGTTGGGGAGAGGTAGGCACGCCGACCCCATTCAAACGCAATATGAATGACTGCAAGATAGCAGGGGGTACGGCTCGATAGGCCCCCCGTTATCTTTACCCTCTAAAGGGGTCGCCCCTATTGAGCCGCTGCCACCGAGAGCGGTCGATTCTGGGCAGTCTGTCGTCATTTCTTGGCAGTCCCCCGTAAAATGACGGGTGGCACCATCGCTGGGGCAAAGAGGGGAGTGAGGGGGAAAGACACCTCACCCATAGATATAGGAGAGGGGTAAACCTCTCTCGTAGAAGGTTGGAGGGGCCCTTGAGAAAGGACGGGGGAGCACCTCCTTTTCTGAAGAGCGGGCGGCTCCAAAGATGACAAAGAGGAAGCCCATTTGCCGCATGCAAATGGTGAGAGGGGAGCCCCTCCACCGGTCGAAAGGGCGTCTCGTCCATCCCCCCCTACAACTGAGAGGGGGGGGGGGAGGGCAAGTCCGCGCTTCGAGGCGAATCTCCATACGCCTGCGGTCGCCCACTATTTTCCTTTCCTTGTAGCCATAAGACTAGTATAAAAATAAAAACGGGTGCATGGAAAGTTGATACTATACCTCCCAACTCCTTGGGATGTTAAGAGAGCAGTCCATATGATCAGAGAATTCCCGAATGCGATCATTTACGTATACTAGGGACACGGGTTCGAACTAAGATGGACCTTGACAACCCAGCCCGCAATTCAGGCGAATTTGTCCTCCAGCTTTGACCATAAAGAATGGAGCCGACGTAGCCACCTTATAATCTGTACTGGTAGGCGGTGAGCGGAATCGACGGCTCAGCATAACTCTTGCCTAATTCTGCCCTCAGCCAGCGGGCTTTCGACCCTCACAGGTGGTAGGGACTTCAGGGTACACACTGTTACTCGACAGATCCTGTAAGAGGAGGTAAGTGCGCCTTGAGTAGCCAGAACCTCTGTGGATAGAAGAGCAAGTGAGGAAAGAGGTAGGCGGATATGTAATAAGGATGTGGGGCATCTATTATTATCATATCCAGCGCTACGTTATCGCGGCATGGCGCGCAATCCATCATATTTAGCGAACCGAGCAATGCATCCCAACGGACTGGACACCCTCCCGGCTTGAGTGAATAGTTGTAGAGATAAAGGAATGCTGAGAGCGCGACGAGGAAGCGCACCAACAACTTTACCCGGCATCCTTCAGAGTTCTATTCGACCCAGTCCCTAATTTTCACTCTGTCCGGGTGAACACAGTTCCTCCTGTTACCAATTACTGGGAGACACAAGGTTGAAGGGATAGTGGTAGAGTAAAAAAATAAATAAACTCGAAAGTAGCGCTGAGAGGGAAGTACACTAACAACTTTCACAGGCCTCATCAGAGTTCATGTTAACTCAGTGACAGGGCTTCACTAATTTGCACTCGGGCCGGGAGGGTATGCAGCTCCTAGAGGTACCAAGGGTAATATCCTGCACATGATCCCCCCTCCCCCCTGCGGGGAATTTCACCTTTAACACGCAAGCAGTAAAACATCCAACCAAAATTTCACAAAGGAAAGAGCAACTGAATGAAGCAGCATAACATTCGAAAACAAAGCAGGGCAGCCTCACAACAAGAAACAAAACACATGCAATTACTCAACACCCACATCACCAAACAAATAATCGAACAAAGAGGTCAACACAATAGACCACCAAACGAACTCAAACCAACATTGGAGAACCATAAAGAAAATCAAAACTACCTATTACTCCACCCCGACACACGAGCCACTAGTTACCAGAGACAACCACAACACAACACCCTTTAATCTTAACAGCATATATACACTAGAACACTGGCTCACCCCTAACCGCATGACCGCCTCAGCCAACAAATCAATAGTAACAATTTTCACACCCGACTAACACGAATCAAACATTCACCCCAAAATCAGACTAAACAACTCACACCCTTCTTGGTCTCTCACTCGACATTCAAAACTCACACAACAAACAAGGCCACAGAGAAAATCAACTCCCTCAAAGCATTATTAAACATTACATTTGAACAATAGAAACACTTTATCCGCACTACCTTCAACTATGCAGCACCAGCATGGCACCCAACCAAAGCCAAATCTCACGGGAACAAACTCCAAACCACACTGAATAATCACAAGATTCACACATAGCACACCCATCCCACACCTACATGCTGAAACATAAATACTACCAATCAAAATAAACCTACACATGATTGGAACCTAACACTTCAACAGAGCATTGACCCATCCCTACCACAACCATTTGATAACAAAGCCCCCACTACACAAACAAAAGAAAAAAACCGTACACATTACTTCCAACACCTCTAGAATAACCCCACCACGAAACCCAACTTAAAACATATCCACACTACCTTCACCCGAAGATACTTGAACACGCTACCACCAAACAACATCCTAAAACAATCAGAGAAATCACTACTTAAAACAGAGTAATCATATCTCAACTCAGGTCAGGCCACTCCACTATACTACAACAATAAAACCAGAATAAACCTTGCCTGGACACCAACAGGCACCAGATGCAACCAAACCTTACACAACACGCATTATCTCCTCTCTTACAGACCTAGGGACACACCCAGGGAGTGCAGTGAGCTTATACTTCGAACATGAGGGAGTGAAGGGGGATGGGGGAGTAAAATTAAAGGCCTAAGGGCATAATATAAGGGAAGTGGGTGCGAGTGACGGCAATAGAAATGGAGACCAAAGACAGAATCTGTTGAAGGAATGGAACGTTTAGTAGGCTGGAACACTCGGTCCAATCGGCGAGTCAGGCAGGTTGCGCATAAAGAGGGTCGGAGGACGCCTCTCAGAGATACTGATCAATTTTTAGAAGTCCTGTAGATGAGTCATCGCACTTTCACCCTTCAAGCAATTCGGCCTCACTCATTCAAGTCGATGAGGTGTAATATAATGGAAGCTTCGGAATGACAAAAGGAAGTTTCTCTTTAGTGTGGACGATAACAATCAGAAAGAGAACAAAAATAGTGGTATAGATCTTTTAGCGTCTATTCACATGTACTTTTCAACCAAGTTTTATTTAATCTGTGAAGAGGGAATATAATACGGCAGTTGTTGATGTTCCTGACTGTCTGGCTGAGCAGCCCAGATAACCCGGTGAAGGATATGGCCTGGACCGGGCTTTCCCACATCTCCTAAATGACTCTATATTGTATTGTTAGCATGTGTAGCTATGTGCAATTCAGTCCTCCAGTGTTTAATTGGATAGGGTGCGGTTTTGCTTTCTGGACAGGCATCCACGGTCATTTCCAGCTTTTTATGGTAGTTCAGGAGGGCTGTATGATGTCTACACTGCAGCCTGGCCATTTGGACTGTCCTCACGAGGAAGGGAGGAATCAATGAAACATAGCAAGGGGCCATACATGGAGCAGCGTTGTTCGTGACTGAACAAAGCCTCGAGTAAAATGGGTGTGGATAGGTTTCGCGAAATCGAGGGGGAAGGGGAGGGGGAGTAACAGCTTGCTTTTAATGTAGTATAGAGTGAGTTATTTTATGTTCCTTTGTGGGAGAGCGAGTTGAATGCTCTGGGCTTGTGTGCTAGGTGCCTCTTGTGGCACGGCAGTAAAGGTTGACAAATAAATAGTTTTCATTTTATATACTTTAGTTAAATCTTGGAAAGATTAAGAAAAAAAAGGTTGGTAAGAAGAAAATTCTATAATGTCGCTGTGTACATAGCATGAATGAAGGATTTGGGTTTAAGCTTCAGCCAAGATCAAAACCTAGACCGAGACAATTCTACTGTTACCTACATCAGTTACACATTTCATAGAAATGTAACCAATTTTAAAAGCCTGAAACTTCTTTCTAACGGCACTTCATCTTCTGAAAATTTGCCCGATCCCACCCAAAAATAAACTAAAAAAAAAAGAGTAAATAGTTTATGTTTTTAGACCAGTGAAAATGCTCAATTTTCCTCTTTATTCATGTAAGAGAGAAGGAAATTTTGGGTCTTGCATTATTCTTCCCAAGAATAATTTTCTGTTCCTCTCGGGTTCGGCGTTCATGCTCCTTCTTCATTCTTTGTCGCTCTTCGTCCATTTTCCGCTGTTGCTCCACTATCTTCAGTTGCTGCTCAGCCTGAAGAGACCAAAAAACGAATAGACGTCCTCCACCTTGCCTTGGATTAGCGCTATTACCCTCTGGAACCAGCTTGCAAACAACAACGATGGCATTTCTGCCAGAATGTTTGTTAAGAGAGGAATGAAAAAAAAAAGTAAGAATGAAAATGTGAAGAAATTTAGCCGCAGATCCTATTCGGGCAGTGGGGATAGGAAGGCAGGGTACACACTGGTGTCCTGAGAACGTGCGATTCCTTCAGGTTTTACTCCTAGTACACCATCAGCCATTTTGCAGGCTCACGCAAGGATCGCAAACCGAGTCTTCGAAAGCTGTTGTTTCTTAAGATTCTTATCTCTGATTCGCCATGGCTTTTAATATAGTGATGAAGAAAGGGTAAGTTTACACTTGGGGTAGATGTGGGTTTTGTTTTGTATTTTCATCCATCTGGCGACTGCATTAAAGGGCAACTTGCTGTAATTAAAATTATAGCCTAGTACTAGGAGCAAAAAAGAACAAAAAACAAAAAGAAGCAGGTTCAGGCGTCGGGTGGAGGCTCGCCTTCCCCCGGCGCAAGAGAACGCGACCTACCACAATCAAATAAAATGGGAGGCCAGCCTCCTCCAAAAACCGGGGTAGATATGGAAGAGCTATAAAGAAATATCAATGTGGTAGCAAAAGCTATGCCAGGTTGAACAAAAGAGGAAGCCGAACTTAGATGATCGATGAAATAGGTAGGATTCATCACCACCTGCATCAAACCCATAGACGGCGTTGGGATTCTCCAAACCCCCCAAAATAGAGGCAGGTTTCATAAAGAGGTTATATTGAGAGTAGTTCTGAGATGGGCAGTGTGTGTGGAGTGGTTTTCCTGTGATATCGGGAGATGTAGCGTGCACGAAGATCTCTAGACTAGAACATTCAAACAGGCGGAGAGCGTGGGGCGTCAAGCAGTCTTTGCAGAAAGGTTGAGGGGAGAGCTTGATCCAATGGCAGTGCCTAACAATTGTGTGGGAATTATGTCCACGGGAAATGTTGGGCACAATGACACGTAACTTTAGATACCCGAGCGCCTTTTCCCATCTCCTTTAACATGCAACCCCAATATCTAAACTGATCCCTCTCATATACTTCAGGCTAGCCCCCCACCCTATCTCGAATGGCAACAGCCATGGATGGCGTCACGGATATTGAGAACCAGGGATGTGGAAATTCCAATATTTCCTAGCAAGTTATTACGGTCAAAACGTCGCTATATATTACAGAATGGTATCTGAAATGAGCATCGCGCGTAATCTCCAGTACTGAACGGTATATTGCAACTAGCTTGGTGTGAAGGTAGACGCAGCGTCAGGAAGAGTTCCGCAGGCTATAAACAAAAAGGAGGAGTAGCATGGACGCCCCGCCCCCCTTTCAGACTTTGAGCTTACTATTGCGATATGAGTCCAGTGTGACACGATATGCACATCAAGGAAATTTTAACGCAATACTCGCAGTGCTACAGAAGCTATGGTAACGCTAGCGTCGCAAAAAACGTTGAGAAGTGTTACCCTCCGACGGTGGTGTCCTGAGCAGAATCATCGATGCCAACGGCGTGTTACAACAAACTCTCCAAGTAAGCCGAAAGATTTAGGGATTAATTAGCGTCTCTCGTTGGCATAGGTAACGTCGAGATTGGTTGAGGAAGAAATAATTTATTTTTTTTTAATGTTGAGAGCCTATCTGGCGACTACCTACTAGGGGAAAGGTCGCCGTACTCAAAACAGAACTTACTACTAGGCTAGATTAGAAACAAATAAGAATGTGTATATAACAAATAACATAAAAAAGAAAGACAGACTAAAAAACAACAAAAAATAAAAAGGCAACGGGATGGAAGCGCGCTCCGGCGTCAGGGGCAGGCCTGCCTCATCCAGGCGCAGGAACATGCGACCTACAAAAAACAAATAAGAGTGGCCTCCTCCAAAAAGTCGTATAGTTCACAGGACTATGTGCAACGAGTCCCGATTACAAGGAACAAGCGGTAGCGACCGGGCTGGGACATGTAGCGTGCGCGAAGATCACCTCGACTGGGACATATAACAATAATGTGCCTAACAGTCTGGAGGAGAACGCAGTCGTCACAATAAGGCAGAGGCGAGCGCTCAATCAAATGGCGGTGCGTCCCGCGAGTGTGTACAATTCGGAGATGAGAGAAAACAACCTGAAGCCATCGTAGTATTAGGGGGAAAGTCCATGGGAACAGTCGCGGCGCAATGACCAGCAACTTTAAGTGCCCTTGGACCGTCTCATATCTTATTTGCTAAGCAACCCGGACAGCTGCCGTATTCCTGCCATGTAATCGGTTTGAGGGAGAGTAAACTGCTGGCACGGTTCCAGCGTGACAAGAAGTGTGCTCCAAAAGGCCGAAGGCAATACTCGCGGGGTTGTAGAAGCTTTGGGAGCAGAGGCGTGGCGACAAATAGTCAAAGTTGGACCATCCAGGGTGGCGTCCTGGGCAGAACCAGGGGGGCCACCGACCCGAGAGCTATACCGAGCTCTCGAAGGAGATTCCTAGCGCTAAACCTACAAGTGCTTAAGGTCTGACTGGCATCTCTCGGCTGCATACATCGTCGAGATCAGCTGCGGATGCAGTGAGAGCTGTTGGGGACTGAGGGAGGCGCCTGGCTTGTGCGTAGAGGCGAATAATGCATTGTCCATGGCGCAGAGCGAGTGGCATCTCCCTAGTATCTACAATTAGGCTCTCAATGGGGGCCTTGCGGAAGGCACCGGTCGCTGGGCGAAGGCCTGTGTGGTGGATCGAGTCCATCTTCCGCAATACATACTCGGCTGCGGATGCATAAAACTCGTATCTGTAGTGGAGCTTCGAAGGAACCAAGAAAGTAAGGCAGTAACCCTATCAGCGCCACAGGCGCTGAACATCACGGAACGAAGAAAGAGACCATAAGGCTGCGAATATGAGCCTCCCAGGTGAGGCGTCAATCAAATACAAGACCAAGAAAGCTGTGCGAGTCCACCATTTCCAGGCGAATACCATTTAGAAACAAGCCTGGGTTAGGGTGGAGCCGTGGATGGCGGCAGAAGTGCACCACCTTAGTCTTAACCAAGGAAAAACGAAGCCAGTGCGCTTCGGCATAGCGAGAGACGCGTTTAAATGCCTGTTGGAGTCGACGCTCCAGAGTTGGCCAAAAAAGATCGAAATTTCGTCCACGTAGAGCGTAGCGAGAACATCTTCCGGCAGCACCGAGGTGATGCCGTTGATGTTCAGGGCAAAGTGCAACACTGAGGATATTTCCCTACGGGACTCCCTCTTCCTGCTCCATTGGGCCGCAGAACGCTCGCCCCACACGTACGCGGTATTGACGATCTCGCAAAAATTAAGATATAAGGATTGGGAGGCGTCCCCTCATCCCAACCTGTATAGTCTTCATGATACCGTATCGCCATGCGGTATCATAGGCCTTCTCCAGATCGAAAAACACCATGGCGTAGTCCTGTCTACGAAGGAAGGCCTCGCAGACGGCATTTTGCAGTCGGAGCAGAACATCCGACGTGGAATGGGACTTGTGGAAGCCGCACTGTTCAGAAGAATGATGGCTTTCTCAGTTCAGAAAAAAAGCTAATCAAACATTTACCCACTTCTCCATCAACTTGCACATACAGAAGATAGGAAAGATTGGGCGGAAACCGACCGAGATAGAGTGATCTCTCCCCGGTTTGGGAAAAGCGAGCACAGTAGCGATTCGCCAGGAATCTGGGAGGAGACCCTCTAACCAGATCTTGTTGAACAAGTGGTCGCGAAGGATTCCGCCACGGACACGTGGTCCGAGATTGCGGTCTTATTCTCCTGGAGAACGGGAAGGGGATCCTGCAAGAACTAGCCCCTAATCCTATCGACTCGCTTCCACATCTCTGCTAGAGGCGTCTTCGCGTTAAGTGAAGAAACCTATGCCAGCTAAGAAGAGCGGCGGGACTGCTTCGGAATATACCGGAACCTAGCCCTAGCTCGACGAAATTCACCGAGAGTGAAGTCGTTCGGGTGGCGCTTATAGCGCATGTAGGCATAACGCTTCTGTTTGAAGGCGCATTACAATCGGCTGACCACCACGGGAGCGATCGGTGTGCATAACGGCCAGACGTTCTAGGGATAGTAATTAGGCCTAGGGCGATGAGGTTGCCGGATAAGAACTCAATGGTCTGATCTACCGACCTAAACTCCTCGACTGAGATGGAGAAATCAGTCATTTCCTGAAATGCGGACCACCGCGCCTGCGCCAAGCACCACCGGGAGAAGGGCTCTCGGGTGGCAGCGGCCCAGAAAATGCTATTTGAATGGGAAAGTGATCACTACCATGGTGGTCATCGACGACCCCCACCAAAATCAGGCTGTACATTTGCAGTGCAGAAGATAGATCGAGACAGGAAAATGAAGCGGTTCTAGGGCAGTGTTGCGTAAACTCCCTACATTTAGGAGATCTATCTCCAGCTCATCGATCAGGTCAGCAAGGACTTGACCCCGGGGATTCATCGAGTAGTATCCTCAGAGAGGGTGTCTACTGTTTAGATCTCCGAGCAAGAGAAAGGGCCTCGGCGGAAGTACCTCGCGTTGAAGTCGGCTGACGGTAGAATGTACGCAGAAAAAACAGTATACCTCCTTCCTATCCAGGCGCATCTGAACAGTTACTGCCTGAAAGAAGGGGGTATCTAAAGTCAAGAGAAGAACGGATAACTCATGCCGGGTGTAAATGGCACATCCTCCCCGCCCGGCCCGCATCCCGTGGTAGTGGGGTCGCAAAACACTTATACCCCGGGAGGGTGGGCAGGGAATACGCGCCCAGCATGGTCTCCTACAAAAATATACCTAACGGGGAAGGGGACGAGACGAGCCTCTGCAGGTCCTCCCAGTTGGACCGGAATCCGCGGCAATTCCATTGAAGGAATATGCCCTTAAGGCCTAGCTCGGAAGAGATGCGGGTCCCCTCTTCGAACAGAAGACCCTCACGGAAATGGCCGTACGCTTCCCAGAAGCAGAACTCAAGGCGCTGTTGGCCGGACAATGGGAGGTTGGGCTAGCCATGCGTCCTTTCCTTCCGCCACCTCGAAACCTTAGGCGAGCGAGGCAGTTTGGGAGGCGCGGGTCCATTCTTTGGAGGATCCACCTTCTTGAGCCACCCAGCTTACAAATGAGTGTGGGCGAATGATCCGAAGCTCCTTTCGGAAGGGGAGCTTTAGGAACTCCGGAAGATGGCCTCACGACCATCTTCAGGGGTGTTGCCTCCTCGGAGGTGCGCGGCCGTTTCGCCTTACGGGAAACGGTCACGCTGGGGAAAAAGAGTGGAGACCTGGTTTTAGCCGGGGCTAGGTGTGAACCCTCTGTGCCGCCAGCTTTACCACGGGAGCGCCCGGGGTGGGTAGAACCCGCAGGAGGGTTCCGAATGGGGGCAGAAACGACCGTGCTCGTTGGCGTGGAGGGAACAGGAGCAGAGGGTGTCTTTCTTAGCAGTGAAACATAGGACGCCCCAGGCAGCGCCGAGAGTGCCAAGAGCAAGTCCTTAGCCTCGGGAAATGAGACCCGATCTGTGGTCTGAACGGCCTGGCTTTCTTTCTCAAGGAGATAAACACCACATTGCTTCGAAGCGGGAGGCGGCTCTTGGCAATTGACATACTTGACCACACACGATTTGGACTTATCGTGTGCGGCCTTGGAGCAACTAATACAGACTTCGGGTAACCCCGACTCTGCGCGTCTCCAGGAGCGATTAGTATGGCCGAAGCGGTGACAGTAGTAGCACCTCCGCGGCAGTGGCACGAATGCCTTCACGCGGTAGCGATACCAACAGGCACGCGCTGACTCAGGAAGCTTGTCACAGTCGAACGTGAGGAAGTGTAGGGGTGGGTCTCGTGGCCCTTCCCTGTTTTCTCATCACATGTTCGACCTTGACCGTCCCATGGTCGACCAGCTCTAAGGTGATGTCATCTATGGAGTAGTCCAGGAGTTCCCTCGCATAAACTATTACTTTCACGAAGTTCATGGTAGACTGCATCGTCACACTCACAGGCGTGTCATCAAGTGTCCGAAGGGCACTAAACATGGCCGCCTCTGAGGGATTCGACAAAAGGCTCCCCTCGGAGAAACGGGTCACCTTCGGCTCTCTACCAATCACACTAGCTAGAGCTCTCCTCTGATGGATCATGTTGCCCCTAGCCAACATGCTGCCATCAGGGGAGCGAATAATAAGGAAGCATTTGAAGCCAGCAGGCTTGAAAATGCCAGGTAGACTGAGGGCCCCCGATGTAATCGAGGCTCCGCTCTGCGCAGTTAGGGTCTCTGTCTTGGACTCCCCACCCGGGCAAGCAACGGGGCCGGACGTGCCGATCTTGGCTTGGTCGCTTACCGAAAAGGCAGCAGACCCGTCCGTCCCCGTGGCTCTCGCGGAGGAAAAGGAGCCCGGAATCTTCTTAGCCTTTTTTCTTTTAGGAGAGGAAGGCGAGGAATGAACCCGCTTCTCTTCTCCGCCGGTAGGAGCCCCTACGCCAGATGGACCAGCCTCACCAAGATCCTTCTCTGAAATGGAGGTCTTGGCTGTCATAGATGCACCAGCCGGGGGAGGAGATCCCTCCTCTCCTTGTAAGGCCTTGGGGGCCTGAGCGGTCTGAGGAGGTCTTTGCACAGGGGCGGACTTGGGTTCAGTGCTTGGAACCGAGCCCAGGTTCGATCCCATGGAAGGTCCTACCATCTGAAGCTGGGTCACCTCAAGGGGTGGCTCCATTTGGCCATCCCCCCCTAAGATATGACAGATCCCATTCAAGGATCTTTTTTTTTTATCTTTTAATGCCGGCGAACCGGCATCCGTCGAGGAAGAGATGGGGGCCAGGCACACTGACCCCCCCCCCCCCAGCAAACTTGTCACACACGTCTGTAGGACATTAAGGGGCACAGACCGACGGGCCATGGTGTCCTTTGCTCCCCAAATGGCATTGGCCCTATCGAGCCGCCCCAACTAGGTGCTGTCAATTATGGGCCGCCGGCCTGCTTTCTTGGCAGTCCCCTTGGAAAGTAAAGGGGGTACTGACGTAGAGGGGAAGGTAAAGGAAGAGAATATTTTTTTTTATTGATTCATCAGTGGGCATGGTGACCCTTTGTAATTCATGGGATGCACACGCTTGTCACCCCATGCAGTAGCCCGCTCTGTGAGGGGTGAATGCGGGGCCGGCAAAACCAGCTGCCGCCATTTGAGCACACTCCTCCCGCCTAGAGAGCTGGCAGCCCATTGGCATGGTGGCTCCACCTTAGGCACGGCGTAAAAAATGAGTGAATGGAGAAAGAAAGGGGATGTGAAGAAGGTGGGGGTGAGGGGACATTGTCCCCTCCCCCCTCAGCCCCGATCCCGGATGGTTGGTTGAGAGGAAGCTGGTTGGCATCTACCATGTGAAATTAGAGCCAAACAGAGAAAGTTGTATGGAAAGTGAGGAAGCAGGGTAAGAAGACAGGGTGTCAGAAAGAAGAGGCTAAGCTGGGGCCGGATGGGGCGCTGAGTCCCATCAGCACTGCGACCAGGACGGCAAATCGCCGTGCCCCTTATGGGGAGTTGGGGAAGGAGTTTGGGGTAATCTGCGAGACGAGAGACGAGCGCGTAGCCTGAAAAGTGACTTAATGACTTCTTCCTTACCAATTTGGCTTGGGCTTCTTCGGTCTTACGCTTGTTTTCCTCTATGATCTGTTCTAGTTGCTCCCTCTGCTTTCGCTCCTCCTCCTAGAAAATAAAGTCTGGTCATTCGAATTCAACGCAGCCGCATCACCGCAAAGACCATGAAACCATTCGTCTCGATGTTACTTGAATTTTGGGGCAAGTCAATAATTCCCTGAGGGGGAAGGGGGGGGGGGACCAAGCCAAAAACGAAAGAAAAACACCCGAGAAGAACAGTTTAGATCTTACACTAAATATTGTAAACAATTACTTGAAAATGCTTTTCCAACTTACTGTTGGGATCAACTCGCCAATTGGGTTTAATGAAATTTCACTAATTTAACAATCACAGCGAAGTGGCTTAGGGAAGGGAGGAAAATGTCCGAAATGGCAAACAAATGTTTGGCTAATGAACTGAAGGAAATACAAAAAGCTTTTCCGCCATGATCGTTAAGAGCTAAAAAAAAAAAATGCAAGTCCCCAAATCCAACCGACTGTGGAGCTCAGCAATCATCCCCCAGAGCTGCTTTTCTTTAAGCGCTCCCCAGTGGATTGAACCGAGACATCAAAGGAAACGCATTCCACCAAGGCTCTTGTTTTTAACTCTTGTCCAACCTAAAAGGTATGTATGGTTTGCAGATAATATTGAAAAATCAAGATTTTTTTTGAAAAATGAGAAAGAATATAAGTGAAGAAAAGGGTGGCAAAGATAAATAAGTAGTGGCCGCAACTTTCTGTGCTGGGGCTCTGGTGTACTAGTCCTAAAAGAATGGTGTTCAAAAAATCACTCAAGTATACAAGTTAAGGCAGCACACATTCCGCCATGATGAAAATT
The DNA here is from genome assembly GCA_963969495.1 of Ceratothoa steindachneri. NCBI lineage: Eukaryota > Metazoa > Arthropoda > Malacostraca > Isopoda > Cymothoidae > Ceratothoa > Ceratothoa steindachneri. The sequence goes on along the minus strand of OZ018329.1, from coordinate 68,046,869 downwards.
GATTAGGAGCAAAAACAACTCAAGTCATTTGTTACTCATAAGGCAACTTATGCAAAATACCATTGATAAATGAAACGTTCTTATCATGTGACAGTGGGTTACAACAACAGCCTTAATGAATGAATGCTAATTATTGAAAAACTTTTCACTATACCTGGAATATAGTTACCATAATGTTGATTCACCCATCCTTTGCACAGGAACAGAAACAATGGCAGCTCACAACTCCTGGCGCGACTTCATATATGATTGATTGATTCTATCTGTCTTAAGGTATTATTGTCTATCTCTATTCTCAAAATCCAAATGGGACCGAGTGACCAGATAAAATACCAATCTCAACAGTGAGGTAATAGTGCTTAAGGTTTTTATAGAAAAAAAATGCAATGATGAGGTTAATGGAAGAAGTTTGGAAACCTTCACAAATGGCCATTGCAAAACAATCTGGGATTGACCGACCATCTTTTCTTTAACTGCCTCCTTTTGAAGTTCCAGGAATGGGCAATCAAATAAGTATACTGTAAGTTTGCACACTTCCATAGCAGTTTGAAAATTTTACAATCACATAATGCTGCTAATTACAGATCATGACAATTCCAAATGAATGTTACTGGTATGTGATAGGTAACCGGATTCAAATGAAGAATACACCACAATTCAACATGGCACTTTTTCCCATATTTTTTTTAGCAATATGATATCCTGAAAGTAACTGGTTAGACCCTATTTAATGGCAAACTTAAAATGCGTTTCAAAATTTCCTTTAAGTGAATGAAAATTACATTGAAAAATATTTACTCACAAAATATGAGAAGAAAATCATTAAATGGTTAAATGACAAGCAACCATGATTAACATTAGCCTCAGACATGAAAACTAGGGAATTGAAATAACTGAAGACCTCCCCCAAGCACAGTGGAATGGATAGTTGTAGGTTTCATGGATAGGAGAATAACTAATGTTAATGAATCAGTACAAAAGTAGCGGATACAAAACTTTGGAAATGGCTTCAAATCTCAAATTCATGAAAGATGCTATTACAAATCTCAAAATGACAAACAAATTTATTACTTGAGAAAGGAAAAACCATTAGAGCATCATTTCTCTAATCATGGCCGCTCTTAGAGGCTAAGTAGCTAATGCTTTTACTACAAAACTGACAAAGGGATAGTCAGAAATTTCATTTGAGATAGTTATATTTTAGCAGTGGATTCCTGTTTACTTGAAAATTTTTAGTTTATTATTAGATGAAAATATTATACTACTGGAATCTGTACTGACTAATTGAAAGGCAAAGAAAAACTTGATATGAAGAAGTATGAGTGCACAAGTACACATTGTGGATGAAGGTACAACTCTTAAACTAAAAGAATGTACCAGACTAGGAGGCCATATAATATATATTTGAAGAGCTAAGATCCTTGAAAGACCTTTCCTTGTGCCCTTCTTAGCCGCTCATTTCGATCAACAACACCATACCTCTCTCTTTTTCTGATCCTCTTCCTGCTGACGACGTTTCTCTTGCAACTCTTCAAGCATCTGTTGCTCCATTATACGTTTTGCTTCTTCAACCCTACGAAGCACTTCGCCTTCAATCTCTTCCCTTCTCTTTTCTAACTCCTCTTCCACCCTCTTTGCTACAAGCTCCTCTAACCTTTTGGCTGCTGCCTCTTCCACCATCTTTTGCTCAGCCTCCTTCTGCCGCCTGAGAGAAAAAAAGAAGTTGCATTAGAAGTGTTAAGTGATCAAACATAGAACTTAATGGTCAGGGGAAAAGAAAAGAGAACGGTCAAAACAAAGATTAAAAAAGGAGCTTAAAGGCAATTACATTCATCTAATCCACTTACCTAACATCACACCCACTAAATGTAACTCAAGGGTAAAACATATTTCATGGTATTTTTATAAGGCAAGTTTGATGTCTTAATAAGGAGTAAAGGATTAAAAATTGCATCTGTAATCAAACTTTGAGTGAGCAGAGGAATAATAAAACAACAAAGCAGTAGCTCAATCAGCACTCTAAGTGCTGAATATCATGGAACAAATAATATCTGAGGCGCAAGTACAAGAGACCCTAAGGCTCTGAATATGGGCCTCGAAGGTAAGGCGTGGGTAAAAAACAAAACCAAGGAAACAGTGGGAATTCATCTCTTCAAGGAGCAAGTCTGGGTTGCGGTTGCGGTGGAACTATGCATGGCGACAGAAGTGCACTATCAAAACCTGTACTCTTCGAAGAGATAGAAAGGTCATCGTATCGTAGCAAGAACATCTTACAACAGAACCGAGGTTATACTATTGATGCTCAGGAAACAGGGCAAAGAGTCGACACTGAGGACACTTCCATGCAAGACTCTCTCTTCTGGCCCTATTGGGCCAAAGATGCCCCCCGCCCCTACACAGATCCATGATCTTGCAGAAAATCAGATATGAAAATTTGGAAGACATCCCCTTGCATGCATCATGTGGAGGATATCCATGATACCGCATTGCCATTCAGTATCATACACTTTCTCCAGATTGAAAAACACCGTAGCTTAATGCTGTATATGAAGGAAGAGCTAGCAAGGCATTTTGCAGAAGCCACACTGTGCATAATAGAGATGGCCTCCACTGTCCAGGAAAAAAACTAATCTAACATTTACCAATTTCTCTATCAACTTTCACACACTTAGTTTGCGAAAAGCAAGCACACTAGCCATTTGCCAGGAGTCTGGAAGGATACCCTCTGTCCAGGTCATGTTGAACAAGTCTAGCAAAAATACCATGCCACACTCAAGTGTCAAAGCATGCCATCCAGGACATCATCCGGACCAGGAATGCAATTCACTCAATCTAAACTTGTCATTGAAAGGTTCTCCACTTCTAGAGGTAAAATCTAGTCGGTGGCCTACAGCGACATTACAACATAAATTGAATGCTGGTGGAGCAGCATCACGGCTAGAGAATGTGGAGAAAGAGGTCACTTAAAGACTCTACCATGGACTAGGGGTCCAAGATTGAAGTCCCATTCTGAGATCCTGTGATAACTTGCCTTGAATACTTTTGAAGAAATGTATGCACATCATGAAGAGCAGTGGGTGTGCTTCGAAATATACCAGAACATACACCTAGGTAGAGGGCTGTGATGTGCCTAGGAAATCAATAGCCTCATCAACTACCCTAAACTCCTCTACTTGGAGAGAGAAATCAGTCATCTCCTGAAATACAGACCACCATGTCCACTCCAATCACAAGCCAGGCAAGTTTTCAGGCCACAGCAACAGAGAAAATGGTTGTTTAATCGGAAAAGTGGTCACTACTATGGTCACCAACCACCTTCCACCCCAAATCAAGCTGAGTATGCAGAGAGCAAACAGATAAACAAGTGGTTCTCAGGCATTGATGCATAAACTCATTCCCATTTAGGACACCTATCTCCAGCTCATCAATCAGGTCGGCATTTACTTGACCACTGAGATTGATAGTGTCATCCTCCCAAAGGGGGTGGCTTTCTGTTCAAATCACTCAGTAGGGAAAAGGGCCTCAGCAACTGTGCCCAGCATGGTGGAAGTTCCCAGCATCAAAGTCGGCTGGCAGTGGGATGTATGCAGAAATAACATATACCTCCTATCTAGGTGTAGCTGCACTGCATGAAAGGTATTTATAGCAAATTGAACATAGAAGTCATGCCGGGTGTAAATTGCGCATCCTCCTGCCTGGCACCTATCCCCTGAAGATGGGGTGGCATAACCCTTATTCCTGTAAACGACCACTAAAGGGGAATGGGAGGAGACAACTCTCCATAGCTCCTCCCAGTTGGCCCACCATCCAGGCCTATCTCGGAGATGCAAAGCCTCACATGAGGCAAAACACCAGAGGATATTAGCTACATAAGGTACTGTCGCCTTCAAGGATTTATTGGGGGGAGGTTGGGATTGCCATGAGAGTCTTTGCCGAAGTTGCCACAGTGCTGTCCTCTTGTTGTTTATAGGTCTTAGGGAGTAGATTAAGGGAAAAAGCTCCGATCCTACACCCTATGCTTTAAGCCCCACCAATATTACCACAATCCTCCTTTCAGGCGACAGCCTTGGGAGTCCCTGCAGACAATCTTACAAACACCTTCAGGGGAGTAGAACCTGCAGAAGGGATCCGAATGGGAGGGGAAGCAACCATGCTTGTGGGCCTGGAGGGGCCAGGAGCTGAGGGTGTCCTTTTAGCTATTAAGACATATGCCAACCAGGACGAGGTCCTTAGCTAAGTTAGCTTTGAGAAAAGTAAATCCGTGCCTGAAGGCCAGTATCTACTAGATATGTGCCACATTGCTTCAAGCGAGCAAGGTGGGACTCTCCGAAATTGACAAACTTAGCCATACACGTTAAGGAGTTATCATGTACAGTCTTGCAGAAATTTCCACAGAGTTAAGATAAACACAACTTTGCACATTTATACAAGGGATTAGTATGGCTGAAGCGGAGACACTACTAGCGCCTTAGCAGCAGTGGCATAAAAACCTTTACACGGTAGCGATACCAAACGGTACATACTGACTCAGAAGCCTGTCAGGATCAAATGCGACCAAGAGTGTAGCAGTGGGTCACAAAACCCTGTTTTCTCATCGCATGTTAGACCTTGACCGCTCCTTGGCTGGCCAGCTCTTCGATGATGTCTTCTCAGTAGTCCAAGAGTTCCCTCACAGTAGAGTGCAGTGTCACCTTCACCAGCAAGCCATTAAGTGTCCACAGAGAACTAATAATGTCGGCCTAGGAAGGGCCCACTACATTTGCCAGAAGGTGCCCATCCAAGAAATGGGTAACCTTCAGCTCTCTACCAGTCACTTAGCTAATGCTCTCCTTTGATGGAACATGTGCGTGCTCAAAACCGCCAGGTAGTGTCCAATGAGGGGCCTTAGAATAATGAAAGTTTTACTTAACCTACTAGAAATGTTAATCTCAGATGTGTCGGCCCAGCACCTCAGGGCCGAATGTGCAGGTCTGGCCTGGTCACTTGCTGAAACAGCAGGTGATGTCTTACTCTTCTTGTTCTTTTTTGGGAGAGGGAAGGCAGGGAGTAAAGCCGCTTCTCTCCACCCCAGGAAGGGGGCCAAAAAGATAGAACAGCTTGAGCCAGATACTCCTCCAAAATAGACATCTTGGTCAGCAAGGGGCACCAACAAGGGGAAGAGGTACCTCCTCTCCTTGTGAGTCCTCGGGGGCACATGCTGCCTCAGGAAGACCTTGCACAGGGGCAGTTTCAGGTTCTGTCTGGGGCAGGCAGGCCTGGGGAGTGGGCATTGCAGTGTGTCCTTGATAGACACTGCAAAGGGGATGGGGGGTGCCACTAGAAGACTCACCCAAAAGACAAACTTCATAAGGGGATAAGGGGAGAAACCCCTGAACCTGTAGCTATTGGAAGAGAAACAACCATCTCCACTAGGAGAATCTTGAAGGGACCCCTGAGACAACACAAAGATGGCCACATCCACAGTGGTAGAATTGCCTGAGGGCAGCTCCAAGAATGGGAAAGGAGAAACCCCTTTGCTGCATAAAAATAGTTAGGGCTGGAATTTGCGTGCCCCAGTTCCATAAGCGCAGAACACTTCACCGAGTCCTGGAACCATACGAAATTCCCATAAGAAAGCGGGCCTGCTTCCCTTTCCCTCTCGCTATTTGTGCATTACTGGTAGTGTTTTGTATATATTGTCGCAACTGGATCCAGTATATTTTTTTATTTAGCAGGAGACTTATTTCTATTTCTGTGTTAGCCAATATTTATATATTGTAAGGTCCTATATATATATATATATATTTAGTGTTTTTGTTTTGTGTACATTAGGGATGTGACCAAGTATCAGTATCGGCTTGTATCAGTCATTTTGGCAGTATTGGTAGAAATTGCCTGATACTTTGAACAAATATGCCTATATGCTAGTGGTATATACAATATAATAATGCAATAAATTTATCTTGACAAATATATGTAACATAGTGAAAGAAAAAAACATGTTAAAATATATCATTTGAAGTAGAGTAAGCATTAAAAAAATACACCCAAAACAAAACCACTTAAAACCATTGTGTTTTTTTAATTTTGCAAATAATAACATTGCCAACAAATAACATTTGTCAACCCTGATTTAAAGCAATGATAAAGGTTGTGAGAACATATTCACTATCTTTTTTATTTGCAGGTGAAATATGGCTCTTACATTGCATAAAAGACTAGTTTGGCATTTTTATACAACTGTTATTGATGATCCTACCAAAGCAAAATGTAATTTATGTAGAAAATGCATTTCAAAGGGTGGAAAAGATGAAAAGACACATAATACAACTAACATGAATAAACACTTGAAATCACAATAAAAGGAAAAGTTAAAAAAAAAGAAAAGTGTATTGAAGATGAACAGAAACCTATCAGAGAAAAGAAAGAAACTTTATCAGTATTTTGTGTCTTCTATGACTTTTCGCATGTAAAACAATTGCATAGAGATGATAAGGCATACAAAAAATAAAATTAGTCCTATTAGGCTACAGTGACCTTACTAGGATAATATGATTAGTTTTAATTGTATTCAAAATGTTGATAATTGAATTCACACTCATGCAGTTTATTTCAAATCGAACAAGATTTTTAAAGTTTTCAGTATACTTTATAAATCTTGCATTGCAACACTACTAGTGTTGCAATGCGAAAGATTTTTTTTTTAAGGTTTTCATTAGTTTTAAATAGGCTCAAAACACCTCCAAAAATGCAAGAAAATTGTGTGCATACCTAGTCTAGGATTTTATCCAAAATTCATATATTTTGTTAATTTAATTTATGCATTAAAGTCCTACGGGACTGGACCTACTGCTTTGACAGAGTTTGACAGAGAAAAAAAAAATGGTGCCACAGGGATGCACATCCCGATTTCCTGACAGACACAATTTTCTACCATTTCTTACCATCCTTACCTCCCTTCTGTGCTTTTATCTCTCTCATCACTCCATCCATGATAAATATTTTTTTAGTAATTTAAGTACTGTACAATACTGCACTATATATAATTTTCTGTTCTCATTGCAGTTGTTGATCAATCTGAACATGGGTCCTGTCTCGATGCAAAGCTAACTATGCAAGAAACTTTGAATCTCAAGAAGATGTGGGATATAAATAGAGCCCGGGCTACAACAATACACTATGCAGTAGGTGAAATGATAGAGTAGTTGACAATCAGCCAATTTCTGCAGTTGAAGAGATGGGATTTAAGAGATTGCTGCAAAAACTTAAACCTAATATCAACTCCCCAGCAGAAAGTATTTTACTAACCCCATTATTCCATCTATTCATTTATCAATCACAAAGGAGAAGAATATACTTCAGAAATCTCAATTTATTAGTTTCACTACTGACATTTGGACCAATGTATCAAATGAGGCTTTCATTAGTCTCACAGCCCCTTCTATAGATAAAACCTTCAATGTGAAAATAGTTGTGTTAAGAGTAAAGCCTTTTCCAGATAGTCATACTGCATTTCACACAACTAATGAAATTCAAGAAGCACTACAGGAATGAGATCCCCACTCACAAAATTCAAGTGATTGTGCATGATAATGGTTGTCCAAATATTGTAAAAGGTATTGAAGAAACTGGTTAAGATGGTTTAGCTTGCTTTTTGCATACACTACAGCTTGTGATAAGTGACGGCATTCTCAAGCAAAGAATTATTATAGACATGATTGCTTGCTGCCAAAAAAAATAGTGACACTTCAAGCATTCTCTTGCAGCCTGCAATAAACTCCAGAAGCTTCAGGAAGAGAACCAACTACCCAAGCACAAGCTGATTCAGAATATCCCAATATGATGGAATAGTACATACCATATGCTAGGACACGTATGAACAAAAGAAAGCCATTGGAACATATCTGTCAGATTAGGTAACACACCTTCCATTTCTTGATGAAAATAAATGGAGTTTCATCGGAAAAGTGTCTTCTTTATTGAAAACATTTCATAAAACAACTGTAAGTCTGACTGAAAGACAGTTTAGCATCAGATATCTTGCCTCAAATACAGTTTCTGAAATTGTTCATCAACAAAACTTCCAATGACCATAGATAATCAGGGCTTGGTAGTACCTTATCTGCTCTCAAAGCTTAATGTCAACAAGGTTTGAGATACTCAAATAACTACATTACCATTCTTACCACTTTTCTTGATCCTCGGAACAAAACTAAGTTCTTTGAAAACAGCTCAGATGAAGAAGAGATGTGCAAGACTAACCACAAAAACATTGTGAAAGAGTTAAAAGGAACAAAAGAAAGGTTAAAACAGTTAAAGCTAGGTGAAAACTCAAATGCACTTATTGCTTCAGCCAGCAGCACTGATTCTGGTGATCAAAGTGAAGGGTTTCAACAGAATACTGATGATCTTTGTGACATGGACTTTGATATGTGTTGTGCTGAGGTAAGAGCTAGTAGCGAGGCCAGTCATCAACTCACTCTGGTTCAAAATCTTATAAATCATCATCTTCATGATCTATGCCAAAGTCAAGGAAAATAGATCTTTCGAACAATGCTCTCAGTAATGAGTGACATATTTGGCAATGGATTTAATTAGTTCAAAGGAAGATCCTATGAAGTGGTGGGAGAACAATGCTCTACTCTTGCCATGTTTATCAAATTAGCTCTAAAGTTCTTAAGCTCACCTCCATCTTCTATTGAGAACTAACGTATATTCAGCATTGGAGGAAATATTTACACACCACAGAGAAATAAGCTATCAACAGATCATGGAGAAATGCTCATGTTTCTCAATTATAATCTTAGAATGTTTTACTTTAAATACTAATACTCTCAGTATGATGGAAGTATTAGTAGCTAGATTTTTGTGATAGAGATGCCATCTATTTTATACAACCTAGCTAATTATTTTTAACATGTGGAAATCTTGATTAGTTATTATTTCATTATAAATAAATTTTCTTTCAGCTTTCTTTTCATTCAATCTTAGACCTCATGAATGAGATACCAATTTCAATAGATTTGCACTTTGCAGCTAAAGGAAGTATCAATATACCAGTTAATGGTAAGAGTATGAGAAGATTCAAGGCAACAGTATGTTTTTTGAGGAGGATGTTGCGAATACCATGGACAGATCAAGTTACCAATGAAGTACTGAGGAGGGCGAGGGCAGAGACAGATAATAGGGGAATATAGAGAGAAGATAATTAAAGTTTTGGGGACATATATTGAGGGAGAGAGAATTGGAGAGTGATTGTCTGTTGGGAAGAGTGGAGGGAAGAAGAGCGAGCGGAGAAAGATGATGAAACTTATGAATAGCTTACTGAGAGACTTGGAAAAACACTGCAGTATGGTGCACTTGGTGAGGATGTCTCAAGACAAACTTCAGTAGATGTACATGGTTAAAAACATCACATGACTGGCACATCAGTAAGGTAAGGATAAGAAAAATAGTAAAGTACAGGTATCTGTAATGAGTACCTGCCCTTCTGGGAAGATACTCATACTTATTTTGTGTGATCAATCTTTCTACATTGGTGAAAAATTGAGAAGGCTGTATATGTTTTGAGCTTTGTATTCATACATATATCATACTTGTGATTGGTTGAAGTCATTTTTTGTCATTATTTACTGGGTTTTTGTATATAGAAATAAAGTCATAATTAGATTACCCCCATCATTGTCCTCCCCTCAAACACGCAGGCTACTCTACTAGAGCAGCAGGCAGTGTATGAGAGGGAAGTCTAGAGCCTGCTGCCACAATGCCACATTGATTCAAGGAGGCAAGGTGCAACTCTCCACAATTGACCATGTGTGATGACATTGTATATGGTTTTGGAGAAATTTATACAGAAGAGGGGTAAATCAGACTTTGCATGTGTACACAAGGAATTTGTATAGCTGAAGCAGTGGCAGTAGTAGCACCTTTGTCACAGTGGGTGAATGCCTTAAGATGGTAGTGATACCAACCAGCACACAGGGAGTCTGTCATGATCAAACATGACAAAGAGCGTAGGGGTGAGTCTTGAGTTGCAATGTACATAAGTTAGCATGTCTTCTTCTGGATCACCAAATGTTGCCTTTGGTGCACTAAGATTAACATAACATGGATATACTCGTATTTCATGGTTTCAAGATAAAAATTACTAATTGCAACAGAGCTAAAACAAGGTGTAATTACTAAAACAAAAATTCAATTTTTTTTTTAGATCAAGTGGAGGAAGTTCAAGTCTCGCAGAAACATATAAACCAACTTTGAGATCGGTTGAGTTATGGAGTTGAAAGTCATGTCAATTACATGCAAATTGGTAGAATACAGACCTGATAGATTTACTACTATTCATTTAAATGGAGGATATGTCAAGTGATTAATTTTTTTACTTGTTAACACAATATAATTAAAAAACAAACCTTATTCTCTCAAGCTCTGCCAATCTGTCAACCTCATCAATCTTCTTCTCTCTGCTCTTTGGCTCTTCATCACTTGAGGAAGATGAAGATGATCTCACTAACTTCCTGAAAATTATATACGTTTCATCAAAATAATGTTACCCTCCAACTATAATGCAGCAAAACATGCTTGATAATAAATAGGGTGACATATCTTAGACTGAATAATGCAACCAAACTATGAAATCAAGATCCAAGTGATAACAGCAGAAGCAGTTGCTACTTCACTTGGTGCTCTCTGAGCTTTCCTAATGAGTGGATTTGTGATAATGGCCTCTACTAAGGACTTAACATGCAAGGTTAGTGGACAAATAATTAGATTTAAACAAGTAGGCCATTCAGTAAAAGAAATGTGATTTGTGGTTTCACACACTTCAGTTAAGAAGTATCTGCATAGAAATAGAAAAGCTGGTGTTGGTACACTGGTCCCCAAGAAAAGGCCTGGGAAATCAGGAAAGACTACCAAATCGTCGGATAGCATTAAAAAACATGAATTAAAAACAAGGCAGTTAATACAAGAAAATTAAAGAAAAGTAACCTCAAAGTGTTTAGGAGGTGCTGGTACAAATTGTGTCAAATCATGTATTGAACTTGGATATACAAGTTATCACTCGGTAAAGAAGTCTCTTCCCTCAAATGGCCAAAGGGCATGTAGGATTGATTCTGCAAAGTAATACTCGACCTGGGAGACTGAGGATTAACTTTGAATTGTGGTTAATTGAGCTACCTTTACCATTGCCTGTAACTGAGTTAGCAATGTGCATCATTGATGTAAGGGTTAAAAATTCCCTAGACCGACACTAGCTTGAACAAACTGTCAGTACCCTGATTCCTTAATGGCTTGGGCCTATTTTTCTGGTAGAGGCTCTGGGGAACTTGTTGTGCTTCCTAAAAATAAAAGGTGAATCAAATTATTTAGATGTGTGATTTCCTTCCTGATAGTTTTGCATGTGCTGCTGCAAACAGCATGATGGTGCTCCAGCTACTACTGCAAAAAGTTTATTGATCATCTTAAAGGCTGTCAGGTAACAGCTGAGATTTAAATCTTATTGAAAATCTGTGGTACCTCATAAAAAAGCATTCGCAGAAGCACAATGTAAGCTCACTCCCAAAACTCAAAGCAGCCATTAAGGAATAAGGGGCTAATAATAATCCCATTCAGAAACTGGAAAATTTTGCCCTCTTCCTTCACAGATATCTCAAGGCAGTGAAAAAGAATCACAGGTGGCCTATACCATGATTGGTTCCTGCAAAGCCTAGCCGAGGGAAAGAATGTGGATGTTGTGTTTTTAGATTTTGCCAAAGCTTTTGACAAGGTTGACCATGGGATCCTACTCCACAAGATCAAATCTATACTAGGAATATGGCTCCACAGCTTCCTTGTGGGAAGGTCTCAGTCAGAGACCAAACACTAAAAGAGGGATGCACACTGAAGGAGGTCAGGACATAAACCCACAACCACATGTCAAATGCCTTGGAGTGCACCTCAGCGATGACACCTGCTTCCACTACCACATCACTGAAGCAGTTAATAAAGCCAAAATGATGGCGGGCTGGGTGCTGAGAATGTTTGCATTCAGGGAACGGAAAGTAAGGCTAACCATCTGGAATGCCCTGGTGCAGCCCATGCTTGACTACTGTAGCCAGTTATGGTCACCACACCAAAAAAGTGATATCTAGAAGTTGGAAGCAGTGCAGAGGACCTTCACTAGGCAGAAACAAAGGAGACGAGAGAGATACTGAACCATTTACACATGGAAGGTCCTAGAGAATATGATGCCAGATCCAACACCCTCTGCACTACAAGCTTACATTAACGACCATAATGAATGCGTGTGTTAGAAGAACCCTTCCCTCAAGAGTCCCCAAGCATATAAGGACCCTGCTTGCAGCCAGCCTGGGACACGAGGGGCCCAGGATCTTCAACGCACTACCAACAAAAGTGAGACATAACAGGCAGCCCAGTGGACAAATTCAAAGCTGGACTCGACAGGTTCCCGAGAACCTTGCCAGATGAGCCTCCAGTTCCTGGATACACTTCAATCTGCTGGGCAGCCTCCAACTCTATACCGGACCATGTGAACCTCCAGAGCAGGGATGCTAAGGCTGGGATCAGTGGTGGCCCACCATGACTGTCTGTGAAAGATGAACTTCTAGACTACACCAAGTAAGTAAGTTATTAATAGTGTAATGCATTATATATATATAGTTTTTATTTATTATCAAACATGTTTTTTTGTTGCAAGTACTGTGGGGGTTTGTATCATTTTGGCATTGTTAAAATGAATGAAATGAAAGCTATTCTACAATGGGAAGATATATTAAGACAAAGATATATGTCACAGGATAAAAAAATCTCAAAAGTATTAAGCAACACTACAAATAACCCCATTAATAAGTAATGCATTTTTTTTCAAGTTTGCCATTATTTTATGGATATATATAATCTAAAGCAGGGTATTTTTAATACTTGCCTAGTATGCTAAACCCAAAGCCTAGTAGTCCTTATATCTTAGTCTAAGCGCAAGCTTACATTTCAGCATACGTTAGTTGTCATTTTCTGGGCTATTAATTTTATACTGTTGTTAATTTAATGTGCCTTATCATTAAATAATGAATATTATGAAAGTGGCAAAAGAACACATTTTCAACATTATGCTTTGTGAGTTTATAAAATGCAAGAATACTTAAGTTAGCGACAGAAAGTCTGTGTCAAATATACAGTTGAAGGAACAATTGGTGTGAGCCAGTGCCAACGATGGTTTCAGAATTTTCATGGCAGGAAAAACTACATTCAACTCATTCCACTGTGTATCATTTAAAGGAGATGGGCAGAGGTTTTGCAATCGGGACAATAGATTCCTCATAACAAGTTAAAAGTACACTTGCAACAAAAAAAAAATCAATATTTATTCACTTCTCCTTTCTTAACTAAAAAGTGAACCATTTTTTAATAGGACTGTTAGAAGAATGAAAACTGGGTTATTAAACATTTAGATAATAGATTTTTCCAGGTGGGGGGATGGGGGATACCCCTCCGAAAGAGGAGCCTCATCCACAAAAAGATTCTCTTGTATCTTTAATGGGATATGAATGGCACAATTCATTTTGACTTCTTAATCCAAGTCCCACTATCACCAAAGAGCTTTACTCTTCTCACTTGAAGCAAGAAGTCTGGCAGTAATGAATGGAAGAAAAGTGCTCTTTTCTTCCTGTGTCAAATATAATGGATTTTTATGACAATTTCCATGGGAAAACCATACTATCCAAGGTCAAACTGAATATCTATTGATTCAGATTCAATCCACAAGATTGCCACTATAATGCAATTTGCGCTTTATTTATGTGTCAGGATGCTGGTGCTTAAAAAGTGCAGGCTAAACTCTTCACCCTTTTCTTGCTTGAGTATTATAAGGTCAACTTTGTCTTCATATTTCTTGATGACACTGGTGCCAAGTTAGAGTCCCAAGGTGCAATCTGCAGAATACACCTTTGTAGCCTAGGAGATCACTTTTCTTGGTCATCATGCCATGAAAGATGGAATATCTCTCACTGATAAAAAAATTGAAGCAATACTAAAGTTAGCACAGTTGCATACTTTCATCCAAAAAAGAACACCCCCAGTAACATGGATGGATGAGGAAGTCAAGGTTTTCACTGAGGTGAAAAGTGTTTTGGCTGCCTACATGCATTTAGTCCATGTGACCAAGTAAACTTTCCCTTGCAATGGATGCATCTGACAATGGTATTGGAAGCATGTTGAAGCAAAGAAAAGAAGCATGTAGTCCCGTAGCATTCTTCTCCAAGGTGTTAAAGCCTGTTGAAAGACATCACAGCAAATTTGGACAGGCTGCTGACTATATTGCAGTGAAATATTTTCACTTACCCTATATATACAAATTATCAAGCACCCTTTCCTATCAGCGATCCAGACCACTTTGGATCACCATTCCCAATGCGAATGTCTCCAAATGGATTTTATCTCTCACACTTCACTGATATTTGTCACATTAAGTGAAAAGACATCAGAGCAGATGATTTCTCCTGCCTAGCCATCATTAAAATTGAACCATCTTCCACAGACATCAATTGCAACCATGTAGGATGAGGGCCCCCAACCTCATAGGCTTATTTGAGCAAATGTTGGCAATTGGATTACATCTCAGTTTGCGTATGTTAAAGAAAAATACAATATTATAGCAGATGCTCTCTCCTATCTAGCCATCACCAAAATTGAGCCACATTCCTCTAGACATCATTTACTATGCAAATGCAGTAACACATAAAATAAGGATGTCAACCTCACAGGCCTACTTGAGTACTGTGGTGTACTCAAGTTTCAAAAGCCCACATTTGATTCATGGAATTCCTCAATCTACTGCACAATGCCACAGGGAAACCATGGGCCTAAATAGCTGAAGCCTTAGGAAAGGTGTTTTTTGCTGCCTGGCAGCAAACTCCCAATGAAATTCATTGGTGGGCTTGCACCTATGTACACAAACAATAGTCAAAGGTCCCTGCCCATCCTTGTTCTGCACCAGCTTCAATATTTTAACCTTACATCTACTCACCTGGAAATAGCAGCTCCTACAGATAGGCAGCACCACAGTGCAAGAGCAGGGTAGCCTTCAAGGGAACTGAGAAGGATACAAGTCTTCTCACACCTAATATTCTCTTCAGGAATTGCTTTGCAAGGGGCACTTGTAAGGAATGCTGGTTCCCAGCTTGTATGTACCATATGACTTGTATCCATAAACAAAGGGCATCTATGCAGCCAAACCAAAAAAACATCCAACAGAGCTTTTGCCTGCCTCTGAAGTGAGAGAGAGAGAGAGAGAAACGAACTTTCTCCACAGTTCTTCAGATAACATTCTTGCTCTCTCTCTTTCCATTTCCTACAGAAACATTTTTTAATGGAAATGCAAAGTACAAAATCCAATCTCTTTCCAATTCACCCTGAGCAGTAGTAGTAGTAGTGGTGGTTTGCCAAACTGCCTTTATCCAGGAGGATGCCTGACCAGAAAATGAAATATACAAAAAGGTCAGTATGACAATGACTGGTGAGTCCAAGGGCACCAAGGGCACCAAGGGCCAGTCCTCTTTAGAAAGGGGGGGCCAAGAAGTATTATATTTTGACACCAAACAGTGTTCAGGTGGAACCTTCATCACCCGGGGTAGAGGGACCTGTTCCGCATCCAAGGTATGTGGACATAGATACTCATTGGCAGGATTCCTTGGAAGAGTCAATATCCTCATTGATTTTGGAGGTGAATCAAAGAAACAGCAAATAGTAATCACAAAAAAATGGTGACACAAAGGAATAGGAATTGCAAAACCAAATAATAATTATTATTATATATATAAACCTATATACAGTGTTGGGCACTTGCACACAATTTTTTGCTGATACAATTGCGATCACAACTATTATTGGTTACAATTGCATGCCAATTAAGTTGAATGAGTTGCGAATTGGCTCGCAATGTAATTATTTTAAGCAATATACACAGTAAGTAGCAACCGCAACTTTGAAAAATCTTCTTGCTATATATATATATATATATATTGAGAAAAATTATTGCAGTAACGCAATCAATCATAATTATGCAGTTAAAAGGCTATACTTGGCAAACACAGTCTTCTTCAAAGCCCTCAAAAGGAATCTTCTCGCATACACAAGAAGGTAACATAAAATAAGCTTTTTCTCAGACAGCCAAAAAAACTATCTTTCAATCGGCTCTTTTAAATGTCACCACTACTTATCGAAGAGAATGAAAATGTTTTCTCCATTTTCGCCACACCTTATATCAAGGGTCATCCCTAAGACCATACCTCTTTGACTAAATAATGTATGTCCTTTCTGAGGGGATAAGGGACCCTTCCCTCTAGTGCATGATGAGGCCAAGGGCACAGGGGCCAGTCCTCTTTAGAAAGGAGAACCAAGAAGTATTATTTTTCACACTACAGTGCTCAACAAAAGTTTAGGTCTGGGTAGGTATAACATCCCAACAAGGCCTAATTTCCTTCTCCAGCTTGGGGAGAGTGCTGACATCCTTCCCTTGTAACACATGTTTAACCACCTGCCAAAGGTTTTCAATCAGGTTTAAATTTGGACTGTTACCAGGCCAATCCTCAATGAACTTAATCTCACAGTCTTTAAGCCAAGTTATAACAGATTTGGCAGTGTGGCAGGGGGTACCATCCTGTTGGAACACGCTTGCGTCTGTTAACTCAAAGCCCTCCTCCAGATGTTCATTTAGAAGCTCATAATACATGTACTGGTTAACTTTAATGTTGGCAGGCAACACAACAAGCTTCCCCAAGCCCCTGCCTGAGAAATAACCCCATACCATTAATGAACTGGGGTGTTTCACGGTTCCACAAAGGTAGCGTGGGTCAAGGGGGTCACTGCCATGCTTCCGATACACGTTACCACCCCTCCCCTCAGTCACTGTAAATGTTGCTTCATCAGACCAAAGCATGACAAGCCAGTCAGCATCATCCCACTGAGAATCAGTTTCTTGATGGGGCAGTGGCTTGTGTAACCAAGCTCATGAACACGTTGACTAACAGTGCGCACAGACACCTCAATGAACAGACCACTATTATTTTCCTTAATTTTACAGGACACTTCTCTAGGTCTCTCTTAACAACATTATCAACATGCCAAAAGGTCTTACAAGGCCTACCAGACGGCTCTTTCTGGGTTGGTTTGGCATCACTCACACCCTCCCTCCCTCCACCTAGCAACGTAATGCCTCACAACACGATCACTTATTTTAAGTTGGTTGGCAATTTCCTTAGTTTACTTACTGGCCTCCTTAAGAGCGATAATCTGGGCAATAGTTTCAGAAAATAACTGCCTCACTTTCCCCATAATATGGCCACAAACACTCCCAAACTACAAAAAAACCAGTCACAAAATGACGTCGGTCAGGAGAACACAACAACACAGTCCTCTCATTATCATGGCCAAGCCGACACTGAGCAGGTGCTGGCAGGCTGAGTGGGAAACTGAGGGATGTAGTGGTGTCGTGCAGCCGGCCCAAATTTCTGACTAAATTAAATCACCCTCATCTATACCATTCATTTTTAGACATAAGTTTAATCCACCCCCATTCACCCGGCCTAAACTTTTGTCAAGCACTGTGGTCGATTAGAGATTGAAGGGAAGCTGGAGCTTTGGAGAGAAGTTAGAGGGGAGGGGGTTGAAAATCAGTAGGAGAAAAATGGAGTATATTAGTTTCTTGGATAATATCCAGGGCCAGGGAGAGCTTAGAATGCAGAGGAAATCTTGAAAAGAGAGGAATTTTAAATATTTGGGGTCAACCATCACAAGTGATAGAGATTTGTATGCTGAGATTGCCTAGATAATCAAAGCAGGGTGGAACAATTGGAAGAAGACATCTGGAATACTATGTGAAAAAAAGATTAACATAAGGACAAAGGGAAAAGTGTATAAGACAGTAGTTAGACCAGCACTGTTATATGGGGCGTAAATGTGGGTAACAAAGAAGACCTAAGAGAGGAAGCTTGAAGTCATGAAGATGAAAATGCAGAGGAAGAATGAAATGCTGGTCCAGTTGCAGAGTCCTCATGGACTCTTTTGTGCGCTCATTCCCCGCAATTCCTACATGTCCAGGAAAACAGCAGAAGATAATCTCAACATCTGCCCAACTTGACAAAACCGTGGCATCACAGATATCGCGAACCAGGGGACTCTTGAGATTCCAATGCCCCGAGAGGACTCAGGGCGCTTTGTGAGTTGCTATAGATCACAATCCGGTCTTTGAACCGGGCATGTCTCGTAATCTCCCATACTGAGTGGTGTATTGCCACCAGCTCAGCTGTGAAGACAGAGGCAGCATCTGGCAGAGCCCCACTGACTTCAAACAGAGTGGATACATCGTGGAAACTGACCCCCTCTTGGACTTGGAGACATCCGTATACAGTGGCACGGTTCCAGCATGACACGAGGTGTGCTCCAAAAGGGTCAAATGCAATACTCCCGGCGCTGTAGAAGCTTTGGGAGCAGGGGCATGGTGACAAATAATCAAATGTAGTACCCTCGAGGGTGGTATCCTGGGCAGAATTAGGGGCACCACCAGCCTGAGAGCTATAGCTACCTCTTGAAGGAGTTTCCTAGCCCTAAATACAAAAGGCTTAGGATATGACTGACATCTCTCAGCAACATAGGCACCATCGAAATCATGTGCGGATGCAATGAGAGCTGTTGGTGACTGAGAGAGGAGCTGGGCTCGCGTGTACAGGTCAATAATACACTGTGCACGGCGTAGACTGAGTAGCATCTTCCAAGCATCGACTAGTAGGCTCTCAATGGGGAAAGTGCGGAAGACACCAGTCACCAGGCGAAGGCTGGTGTGGTGGATTGAGATCACCTTCCAGCAATACACGCTCGGCTGCGGATGCATAAAACTCACATCCGTAGAAGAGCTTCAAATGAACAAAGGATCAATAAAAAAGCAAGGCAGTATAGCCCTATCAGAGCCCCAAATGCTGAATGGCACCGAGGTGATGGCATTGATGCTCAGGGCAAAGAGTGTGACACTGAAGACACTTGCCTGCGGGTTACCCTCTTCCTGCTCCATTGGTCCGGAGAGGGCTCACACACCTGTACGCGCAATCAATGATCTCACAAAAATTCAGATATAAACATTGGGAGGCAACCTCACACCCCCATAGTGTAGAGAGTCTACATGAAACCCTATCACCATGCGGTATCATAGGCCTCCTCCAGATCGAAAAAAATGTTGTGGGGGAGCGGTGTGTACACGTGTGTGTGTGTGTCTGTAGGGCCCTTCTCCCACCCACTTGTACATATATCTTTCCCTACCTGTGTGAGTGTGTGGGTATAATTTGCCTTCCGATTTTTTATTATGAATAATGTTAACCAATTGTATTCTCTTTTCAGAGATATTACTTTGTCATAAGTAAATTTAACGAAAGATATATTTTGTTGAAATCCTTTAAACAGTGAAGAATAAAAGTTTAGGAATTATAAAAGTTATAAACGGGAATTTGTTATGTGCACTTGGATGTTCATTTAGAGGTAAGAAGCTAACAGAATTTCCTCGGGTCGAGTGCCCACTTATTGGTTTCCCTTCCCTTTATGGTAAATAAATTGTAAATGGGGGATATCATCTCTTCTACAGAGTGGAAGCTTTTACGCACTGTGAGAAGAATCCCTCAAGGCGAGTGCTCCACCCAGCCCAGCCCTGAAACGGAGGGTATTACCTACTACTACCACCACCAACCCAGCGCCAAGTGACAGTCTGTGCCCCTTCTTGTTCGGGTGTTGTTTTGATTGATTTGTTGTGTGGACCTTGTTGTATAGCCTGTCATATTTTATTTTGTTTTCGGTTGGAGAAATTTAATTTGTAAAGAGTATTTATTTTGGATGTGCACCGGTGTATATTTATTTTTTTTGTAAATAGTAACGAGATCTCTAATATAATCACCCCTCTCGATTGTAAATATTATTGTACATTATTTTTTGTAAAGTAAAGGACTGTATATCAAATCATATCAATTCTTCCTTGGGGTTATCAAGGTCGGTAAATTCTAGGATAAGGTTGGAACGCAGGGTTAGTGTTGCTTACGGCTCACTACAACGTAGCATAGTGCTGTCTACAAAGCAAGGCCTTGCAGACGGCATTTTCCAGCCGGAGCAGAACATCTGACATGGAGTGGAACTTGCAGAAGCGGCACTGTGCAGGAGACAGATGGCCTCTGCTGTCCAGATAAAAGGCTACTCTAACAATTTCTCCATCAACTTGCACACGCAAGAGATTAGAGAGATTGGGCCGAAACTGGCTAGGAATCAGGGAGGAGACCCTCCACCCAGATCCTGTTGAACAAATCTAACAGAAAGGTCATGCCTCGCTCACCCAGGTGTCTAAGCATGGCGTACATGACAGTGGTGTTCATGCACGAAGCAAGAGCGGAATGCAACTCACTCAGAGTAAACCTGTCATTGAAGAGTTCTCCACTTCTGGAGGTAAAGTCCAGTCGGTGTCCTTCTGCAACATCATGATGTGCATTGAATGCTAGCAGAGCAGCATCCTGGCTAGAGATTGCGGCCCCATTCTCCTGGAGAAACAGGAGAGGAGTCCTGTGAGAACTTGCACCAAATCCTTTTGACTTGCTTCCACACCACTGCTAGAGGGGTCTTCCCGCTAAGTGAAGACACGTATGCCCGCCAAGAAGAGCAGCGTGCGTGCTTCAAAATATACCTGAACCTAGCCCTGGCCCGACAAAATTCACCTACAGTGAAATCGTTCAGGTGGCACTTATATCGCATGTAGGCATAGTGCTGACCACCACGGGAGTGGAGATGGGGTTCCTGTAAAAGAACTTAATGGCCTCATCTACCGACGTAGACTCCTCAACTGAGATAGAGAATTCAGTAATTTCCTGAAATGCAGACCACTGCGCCCGCGCCAAGCAACACAGGTGCGGGCTCTCGGGTGGCAGTGGCCCAGAAAATGATATTTGAATAGGAAAGTGGTCACTACCATGGAGGTCATTGACCACTTCCCAATCAAAATCTGGCTGTGCATCTGGAGAGCACAAAGATAAAACAAGGCAGGAAAATGAAAGTTTCTCAGGCAGTGATGCGTAAACTCATCTCAAGCTCGTCAATCAGGTCAGCAAGGACTTGACCTCGGGGAGTGATAGAGTAGTCTCCCCAGAGGGGGATGTCTACTGTTTACATCTCTGAGCAAGAGATAGGGCCTCACCAACTGTGCTACGATGCGGCAGACTGAAGTCCCTGCGAGAGCACATGATAGGGGGTCCTCAATTTTTTCTGTGGAGCTGCCTGAGGGCAGTTCCGATGATGGACAAGGGAAAATTGAGGGAAGATTATTAGTTTTCTCATCATTGGGCATGGTGCCCCTATTTTTTTTTATGGGAAGCAAACGCTCATCACCCCTTGAAGTAGTCCACTCTGCAAGGGGTGCATACAGGGTTCGCAGAGCAAGGTGCCGCCATTTAAGGCCACCCCTCCCACCTGTTGGTCTGGCAGCCCTACAGCATGGCAGCTCCACCTTGGGCACAACGTAAAAAAAAAAAATAGTAAAGTGAGAAGGAAAGGAGATGTGAGGAAGGTATGGGTGGGGATGAAGCAGGGTTAAAAACCACCATCCCAGACCAGAGCTCAGGGGTTAGGGAGCATTGTCCCCTCCCCCCCCCCAGCCCCAACCCGGGATAGTTGGCTGAGGTCAGCATCTACCCTGTGAAAATAGAGGCCGACTAGAGAAAGTTGTGGGAGAGGTTGTAGGGAAAGTAATGAAGTAGGGGAGAAATACAGGCTGTCTGAAAGGAGAAGAGGCTAAGCTGGGGCCAGACAGGGCGCTGAGTCCTGTCAGCATGGGACAGCAAATTGTCGCGCCCCTTACGAGGTCATAGCCATAGAAAGTCAAAAGGACATTGGATTGAAAATATTAGGGATGAACTTGAAGGAAAGGGACTCACAAGATAAGACACAGAACCGGAGCGAGTGGTGAAGGATTGTCAGAAATGCTGACCCCACGTAAGAGTGGATAAGCGGGGATGAGAAATAAGATAAATACAGTAGTCGTAATAAATATCTGATACATGGTCAAAAGTTTATTTACCAGTTACACAACAGCAAAGTAATTGAAAATTGAACATCTTATGTATTTTGTACGTTGAATACAAATTGGTATCATATTGCAAAAATAGTAAAACATTACTATGATTACGCCAAAAATATCAAACAAATGTTTCAAAAAGTATCCAATACATTTATGAAAACCAGTTAGTATTTGGTGATATGACCATTCATTGCTAGTACAGCTTTCAACCATTTGGGATATTTACTTATGAGCTTCTTACAAATATTTGTATCTTGGCCCAATCTTCTTAAATCTGTTAGATTTCTTGGGTCCCTTTTCTGAATCTTTAGTTTTAATTCTCGCCACAGGTTCTCGATAGGATTTATGGCTGGCAACTGACTTGGCCATCCCATAAGCTATATTTTCTTCTGCTGAAACCACGCTGCAGTGCCCTTGGCTGTATGTTTTAGATCGTTATCCTGCTGGAATGTCCATCCTCTTGGCAACTTCAAATCATCTGCAGACTGTAAGAGATTATCATCCAGAATCCTGCTATACATCTGAGCATTCATTTCCCCTTCAGTAATATGGAGTCTTCCAGGACCTGCAGAGAAGCAGCCCCATACCATTATGCTGCCTCCTCCAAACTTCAATGTTGGGATTATATTTTTAGGATCATGAGCAGTGTTTTTCTGCCTCTAAACGTGACTAACACTATTCCACCCAAATAACTCAATCTTCATCTTGTCAGATCGTAGTACAGCATCCCAAAATCTTTAGATGATTTCTGACATGAATTGGTTTCAACAAAGGTGTCTTCCTTGATGTGCGAAAGTGGAATCCATCATACCCAAGAAATGCTCTAATTGTATTTTTGCATACATTTGTCTCAGTTGCTTTCAAATCTTTCTGAATTTCAGATCAAGTCACTTGAGGATTCTTCTTTACTTTATGGACTATATGATTAACCACACAGTTTGAAATTTTAGATGGATGCCCTGAACCTGGTAGATTTGCAGTGGACTGATATGATGTGAACTGGCGAATCGTGTCACCAATGGTTGAGATTGGTATTTTTAGCATAGATGAAATTTTTCTATAACCCAAACCACTTATGTAACTGAACAATTAGTTCTCTGAAACTTTTTGCTAATTCTTTAATCTTGGCCAGATTAGAATTAGAGTGTTGAACGATGACCTCCTTCTCATGCAGCTCTCAAACACTGACTGAGGTCCGCTGTTTCATGTGGATGAAGTAGATTATTTTTCTAGAAAGTTCTAAAGCATTCCTGTCACATAAACCACTCTGGAATGTTCGAGAACTATTTATTATTGCATTAAAACCAATTTTGCAGGTGTGTTGGATACTTTTTGAGGCAATAATCTAACACTTTTATTAATATAATATCAATGCTTTCCAATTTGTGTATTCTAATATCGAATTTGTATTCAACGTACAAAATACATAAGATGTTAAATTTTTGATTACTTTGCTGTTGTGTAACTATGGTAAATAAACTTTTGACCATGTATTGGATATTTATTGCACCCACTGTATATTTATATATTAGTATATAAACAAATATCCCCTCTCCCCTATAAATAAAATAGGAAATCAGAAAACAAATCTTACCTTGACATAGTATATACATCAAGAAAAAAAAGAGAGAATTGGGAAATCACCTTTACATTCCTCTATACACCTGGTACAGGCTTAGTCCTGGCATTTATGTACTCGTAGGCTTCATTGAGCAAGACAACCATAGCTTAATGTCAGAATTTCAGGTATGGTCCTTTGTAAATCATCTCTACATAAACCTATCATATATAATTTTCCCCACTTCCACCTACTTGCAAAAGTGACATTTCTCCCCCCTCCCCCAATACCCTCATACCTTTTCACAAATCTCTGAGATATTTTTCAAACAATTAAAGAGCAAACAGCCAAACTACACAGACTCATCGTGAAACAGCCATTAAGGACACTCACAATCCAATCAAACTTTTCCATTTATATTTACACTCTAATAAGTATGTCTATAACTTTTATAATATCAACTCTTTCACATCTGATGGTAAGACACACCCCTCACATTCCATATATGTACTATAAGGTACCTTAATGAAGGTTATGTCAGTAGGTTCCCCAACTAAATCCAAGCTGATTTATTGGAGAATTCAGAGGATAATTTTGAGCAGGTTTTCAGTTGAGTAGCTGAGCCCATTTTTCACAACCATTCACTTTCTTTGGTAAGCAACTCACAATAACAGAATGACACTTATCTTATATTATAATTTTTGCATATCATTAAATAAAGAACAGCAGCATGACCAAAACTAAAGATCAAAAACATACTGACCCCATAAAGTTCCACCTTGCTAAGTGAGAGCAACAATTTATTTTCCCATATAGAAAATAGAAGATAGACTAACCTTGCTTTTGAAGACCTTTCTTTGGATCGCTCTCTCCTATGTCTTCTTTCTCTATCTCTAGATCTTGATCTTCGTTTGTGACTCCGTTTGCTTTTGTGTCTCTTAGGAGATCTGCTTCTAGATCTTGATCTACCCATCTTATTCTTTCAAACTTTGTGAGACAAATTACAATTATGCAAGAATTTCTTTATAGGTCAGGGTAACATTCTCAAAATATTGCATTACCATACTACTAATATTTTGCTGAGTTATCTTAACCTTATATTTAAGAAATAAAGATATTTGAAATTATTATTATTTTATAGGTTAATAGAAAGAGTGATCAGATATTTTCTGACAGGTATAATAAAAATTGGGGGGTTTTAAGGTGTATATGTGGTAATTGCCTACAAGGGCATAATCTTATAGCCTAATGCTAGACTAAAAAAAGTATATATATAAAAAATGAAGAAGCACACTAGGCATTGGGGAAAAGCCTGCCTCCCCTTGGCACAGGAGCATGCAACCAACATCAAAGTCAAATAAAATTGGAGAAGCAGTAGCGAGCCCACTCATCCCAGTACCTGGACAGGTAAAGTTCACCCAGGCTGAGATATTCAACAAGAATGTGTGGAATACTCCGGGGGATAATGCAGTTATTGCAGCAAGGTGCAGGGAAGCACTCAATCAAATGGTGGTGCATAGTGAGGGTGTGCCTAATTTGAAGATGGCATAAAGCAACCTGAAGCCATCACAGGATCTGGGGGTAGGTCCAAGAGAATAGTCGCAGTATGATGGGATTAATAATATATACAGTAGGGTGTCCCATGCTAGTATTAGTAGTATATCAAATTAATGATATAGAGTCAAGCACATGCTGCTCTGGTTCCTTGTCAAATGAAAGTGATTCTATCAAATTGTCATGAAAGTTGGGCAATATTTGATTGCTCCTCTAAGATTTGACCTGAATTTCCATCAACAATTACATCACAAGACAATGAATTTTTATCAATAATGTAACCGATGCATGGGCTTCTGATTTCCCACAGAAAACAAAGAGCTTCTTCTCCTATTCCAACACCTTCTTCCTGAGTTCCACCTTCATTTTTTTCAGGACAGCTTTCATGTGGAGGTGGGCAAGCTTCAAGAGGAACTGGGCATTCATCCTTCCCTTCATCCAGTTGCTGAAGAAGCATTGAATGAGGACTATTCCTCGTTCATAACCTTCAAGACACCAGCCCGCTTCTTCACACAGTTGAAACACGAATGCATGTTCCATGTTTCAGGGCTCAGGTCAAGGAAGGTTGGTTGCTGGCTTCCTAAGAGACATTTGAAGATCTGCATTGACCACACTGAGCGGCAGAAAGCGGCATGTTGAGATTGATTGGGTCTCTGACTCGGGGGCAAGCTTCAAGAGGAACTGGGCATTCATCCTTCCCTTCGTCCAGTTGCTGAAGAAGCATTGAATGAGGACTATTCCTCATTCATAACCTTCAGGACACCAGCCCGCTTCTTCACACAGTTGAAACACGAATGCATGTTCCATGTTTCAGGGCTCAGCTCAAGGAAGGTCGGTTGCTGGCTTCCTAGGAGACATTTGAAGATCTGCATTGACCACACTGAGCAGAAGGCAGAAAGCGGCATGTTGAGATTGATTGGGTCTCTGGCTCGGGGCGCCGTGGATGCTTAGTTTTCAAAGGACACTTCATCCCCTCTACCATTTGCTCTGGGCTGATGAAGGTAACAACTTGATGATGGTGATAACTTGATTCAGATTGTCTTGCAGTAATGTGATAGTGACAAATAAATGATGAGGCAATAGACAACTCTTCTGTATCAACATGGCCATTTTGTGACCCCTGCTTCTTAGGTTTTTCTTGATTTTTTTTTTTTCTATAATCTCAACCTTAAAGGCATTTTGTCCCTTTTGAGGGCAATACACAATGTCAATGATGTGATGGAGAAAACAACAATGGCGAAGGCTTGATGATAGTCATAACTTGATTCAGATTACCTTGCAGTGATGTGACCAGTTTGATTTTTTATATGATGATCGTGAAGATATGATAACAATGAAAAGAGGATGATCCCAAAAATAAGGTGAAAGTGACAACAACAATACATGATGACTCTGAAGAGTTTGAACAAAATCCTAAGCAACCTAATGACAGCGATGTTGCACACCTCTCCAACCTATGCGGGTTTTTCTTTTTTACATATACAATGCTGTAAACCAAATTATAGCAAAGATTGAAAGAACTATGGTGTTACCACCGCATGATCTGTCATGGTGTAGTAGTTTGGTTGTCCGCGTCCCCTCCCCTATGTCTAATCCCTTTTTTCTTTTTCAGAATTGTGTGTGTAGATTGCGTGATCACCGTATTTGCTTGTGTGGGGGAACTCGATAGACCTCTATCGTGCTCCCTCATTCATCTCTATTTTCTTTTTAGGCGGATTCTTTCAGCTAATAATATTTTTGTTTAGTAATAGTTTGGAAGTCATTAGTTGTGACTGAAGAAGGAAGAACCGCCTGGATGGAGAATAGGTGAGTGAAAATTGTGTGAGAGGGGGTATGGTTGAATGTGTTAGGAGTAAAGATGTTTGAGTATGGCAGTGAATCAGTGCCTGAATATGCCTTCTCTTTTCCAGCTCTGTGGTACCAATCGTCGGAGACATCTGGCTTTCGGAGATGGCTGAAGCTCTATCCCCACTCCTATTCTCATTCAAACTACCAGTTACTCTACCTCCACCCCCACCCCCATCAGTCATATCACTTCCAGTTACTTCCTCTCTTAGGGCACTGAATCTATTAGTCAAGCTAATAGGTTCTGTGTCCCTTTGACTCACACACCTATTTTCCCCCTGGCTAACCACCTCAACAGAGGCAACCCTATTTTCACAAAGAACAGGAGAAGCCTCCCTAGCTACACGTTTCCTAACCACTCTCCACTGCCCCCCATCCTCACTAGGCCTATTTCTAACTAATCTAAGGGGGCTAACTTCACTATCCCTAAAACTATCATATCCTACCTCCTCCACTGGCTCGCTACCTTCACCTGAAACATCTATCTGGCCTACCTCACCACCTAACCTATTCCCAGCCCTAAGTTCCCTCCTAAGTTCAGAAACTAACCCCTCCAGCCTAGATATCCTGTCTAAATCTTGCATTCTCATCTCCTCTAAATCTACAATGCATTCACGCAGCCCACATACAACACATACATAGCCCTCACCAACTACAACACAAACAATGCATACATTCCAACACTCATGCTCACTTTCCTCACTTATTCAAACAAAGAAAGAACTTAAGTAGTACTAAGAAAAAAAAGAGCAACTTAGCTTTCGCTGATTCTATGGTGAAAAACTGCCGAAAAATAAATCAACAGACCGAAACGAGATTTAAGGCAAAACACAAGTCCAAATCAGCCGCTAATTAAACCATCAATCTGGAAACGAGGTTTCAAAACACTAACTTAATTTATCTACTACGCACTTTCCCGCGCAAAATAATGTAAACAAAAGAACCTGGTTGAAAAATTCACAATACTAAACAACTTCGTTATATTAACCAAATATATGATCTAATAACTTAATATTTATGTTTACTATGTCACTAGACCATACGTAATACTATTTTGTGTAAAAACTTCTATCAAACACCAAAGTATAGCAAATAATCAAAATATCCTGAGAGCTCTGCGAAACACATGCTGCCTGTTCGAAGGCAGCACATAGTTTTCTTGAGAGTTTGGGTGCCTTAAAAAAAGAGACTGTTTGACTCGGATGACCTCTGATGGGCCCTTGTAGCTTTTTTCATCTGTTATATTATATTATGGGGGACTTTGATTTTGTCTTCCCCTGGCGATGGTGTTTTTTTGTTTTTGATCCGCTTGTGTGGCTGGTTTAAATTGTATATTGTGGGTGCGTGATCTGACAATCCTATGGATTGTCTAAATTGTATATTGTAGATGCATGATCTGACACAATCCTATGGATTGTTTATAAAGTAGTTACATGATCTGATATAGTCCTATGTGGGTGGGTTTTGACAGATGAGGATGACCTTTGATAGGCCCTTGTGGCTTTTGTCATATGTGAAATTATGTTATGTTATGTTTTGTTATGACGGTGGAATGTACACAGAAATAACAGTATACCTCCTATCCAGGTGAAGCTGCACAGCCACGGCCTGAAAGGAGGTATCTAAAGTGAAAAGAAGAACAGAGACATCATACCAGGTGTAAACCGCGCATCCCCCATCTCATGGTGGTGGGGTCGCAAAACCCTTATACCCCCAGAGGGTGGGCAGGGGGCACGCGCTAAGCATGGTCTATTGCAGAAATATAGCTAACGGGAAAAAAGATGAGATGAGCCTCCATACCTCCTCCCAGTTGGCCCAGAGTCCACGGCAATTCCATTGAAGGAATATGCCCTCCAGGCCTAGCTCGGAGATGTGGGGGCCCTTTTCAAACAGAAGACCCTCACGGAAATGGCCGTGCGCTTCCCAGAGACAGAAGCCTGGGCGCTGTCACCTTTGAGAACTTATTGGGGGAGGTTGGGCTCATCATGTGTCTTTTCCTCCCTCTGCCTCGAAACCTTTAGGCGGGCATTGCGGCTTTGTAGGCAGGGGCGACCTCTTTTCGAGGAACTACCATCTCTGAGCCACCCAACCCACCACTAGGTGTGGGCAAAGGAGCCAACCTCCTTTAGGAAGATGGCCTGGTGACCAACTTCAGGAGTGTTGCCTCCTGGGAGTCTAACGACTTGGCGGAGGCGCATGGCCATTTTGCCTTATAGGAAACGGTCACACTGGGGAAAGAGGGGGAAGCCCTGGTTTTAGCTGGGGCTGGGTGTGAACCCTTTGTGCTGCCAGC
Source organism: Ceratothoa steindachneri (assembly GCA_963969495.1). Classification (NCBI taxonomy): domain Eukaryota; kingdom Metazoa; phylum Arthropoda; class Malacostraca; order Isopoda; family Cymothoidae; genus Ceratothoa; species Ceratothoa steindachneri. The sequence goes on along the minus strand of OZ018329.1, from coordinate 68,017,550 downwards.
TTTACCAGGGAAGCACCCGGGTTGAGTAGAACCCACAGAAGGGTTATGAATGGGTGTGGAAATGACTGTACTGGTTGGCATGGATCGGCCAGGAGCAGAGGGTGTCTTTTTAAGCATTGAGGTGTAAGACGTCCCAGGCAGTGGGGCGCGCCAGGACCAAGTCCTTAGCATTGTAGAAGGAGAGTAGATCCTGGGGCTGAACAGCCAGGATTTTTTTCTCAAGGAGATATGCGCCACATTGCTCTCCGCAAGTAACACACTTGGCCTTGCATGTCTATATGACTGATTCGCATGGCCAAAGCGCTGACAGTAATAGCACTGCTGCGGGAGTGGCACGAATGCCTTCACGCAGTAGCAGTACCAACCGGCACACACCAACTCAAGGAGCTTATCACAGTCAAATGTGATGAAGAGTGTAGGGGTGGGTCTCGAGGCCCCTCCCTGTTTTCTCATCACACATTCTACCTTGACCACCCCATGGTCGGCCAGCTCTAAGGTGATGTCCTCTATGGAGTAGTCAACGAGTTCCCTCACATAAACTACTTTCACAAAGTTCATGGTATAGTGGGGCATCACACTCACCGGGGTTCCATCAAGTGTCCAAAGTGCACTTATCTTGGCTGCCTTGGATGGATCCACCGCATTCACCAGGAAGCTCCTGTCCAAGAAATGGGTCACCTTTGGCTCTCTATCAATTACACTAGCTACTGCTCTCTTCTGATGGATTATGTTGCCCCTTGGCCAACATGCTGCCATCAGTGGAGCGAATAACTAAAAAGCGTTTGAAGCCAGCAGGCTCAAAAACACCAGGTAACCTATGAATTAGGAGCCCCGATCTTATTGAGGCTCCTCCCTGCGCACTTTTGGTCTTAGTCATAGTCAGAGGCTCGGCACCCATGGGGGCAGAGGGGCTGGATGTGCCAATCTTGGCTTTGTCACTTACCGAAGTGGGCAGCAGACCCATCTGTCCCCGCAACCCCCACTGATGGAGAGGAGCCCCCCCCCCCCCGTCTTTTTTTCTTTTTAGGAGAGGAGGGTGGGGAATGAATCCGCTTCTACCCTCTACTGACACGGGCCCACAGCCCAGATGGACCGGCCTCAGCCAGGGCCTACTTAAAGATGGAGAAGGTCCTGGCAGTCGCAGGGGCACCGGTCGGAGGAGATCTCTCCCCTCCTTGTACTGCCTCAGAAACCCTAGCCAATTGAGGAGGACCTTGCATAGGGGCAGACTCAAGTTCGGTGCTTGGAGCAGAGCCCAGATTTGCTCCCATGGGGGGATCGTCCAGTTGGCCATCCCTCCCCCCACCCAGGACATAGCAGGTCCTACTGGCAGCAGTGTTTTTAGTCTCACAGTCGAGGCAAAGGCCTTGACCCCAGCAAGGTTCAATATTCTTGCCAGCAGTTCTTTTGAGGGAAGCGACTGAAGGGGCCTGGCTTCCCTCTTCCCTCTAAGGGGGTTTGCCCTACTGAGCCGCTTACATGGACTACCTGCTGGCTTTCTTGGCAGTCACCTTGGAGATTAAAGTGGGGACTGCCACTGGTAAGAGGGAGGTGCTGGAAGGCATCTCCAGACAAGCGGGTGAGGGGAGGTCCCCTACACCGGTTGGCGAAGGAGAGGCGTAAGCCCCCCCCCCCTCTCTGGTTAAAGAAATTTGGAGGGTCCCCTGTGCAAGCACAGTGGGGGGGACCTCCATTTTTTCCATGGAGCTGCCCAAGGGCAGCTCCGTCAATGGACAAGGGGAAAATGAGGGAAGATTTTTTATTTTTTCATCATTGGGCATGGCGACCATAAATTTTTCATGGGATGCATACGCTCATCACCCCTCGCAGTAGCCTGCCCTGCAAGGGCGGGTACAGGCCTGGCAGAGGCAGGGGCCGCCATTCAGGACCACCCCTCCCACCTGGTGGCCTGGCAGTCCCTCAGCATGGGGGCTCCACCTTGGACACGCCGTAAAAAAAATAGATGGTGAAGTGAGAAGGAAAGGGGATGTGAGCAAGGTATGGGTGGGGATGAAGCAGGTTGTTAAAAACCTACCACCCCAGACCAGAGTTAAGGGGTTAGGGAACATTGTCCCCTCCCCCCTCAGCCCCAATCCGGGGCAGTTGGCTGAAAAGAAGGTCAGCATCTACCCTGTGAAATTAGAGGCTGAGCAGAGAAAGTTGTGGGAGAGGTTGTATGAAAAGTGATGAAACTGGGGGAAAATACAAGTGTTTTGAAGGAAGGAGAAGAGGCTAAGCTGGGGTCGGACGGGGTGCTGAATCCTGTCAGCACAGTGGTCAGAATGGCAAATGAACATGCCCCTTACGGGGGAGGAAGAGGTTGAAAGTGATTTTTTCTGATGTGGTTGTAGCAGAAAGTGAAATAAGTGGTAGTTTGAATGAGAACAGTAGGGAGGGTAATGTTAGGCCTAGGAAAATGACTGAGGTGCTTGTGATCGATGACTCTCAGATTAGATATTTAGATAGGAAGTTGAGTGCAAGCAAATGGAAGGGAGTGAGAGTTTGTTTGCCGGGTGCTGGTGTAAATGATGTGTCTGAGAGGTATGAATAGTCTGGTGTCTGGGTGTGAGAGGGATGCAGTTATGATTATGCATGTGGGAGTAAATGATGTAAAGAAGGTGAGTTCATGTGAGTTACGAGAGAGATACAAAAGGTTAGTTGAAATGATGAGTGAAAGGCATTGTTTCAGATGTGCTTCCGAGATTGGATGTGGAGATGGAATGGTTGTCTCATGCAATTGGACGGAATGAGTATGTGAAAGGCCTGTGTGGAGTCGGGATTAGTGTTTGTAGATGTTTGGAATGGGTTTTATGGGAATAAGGCATTGTATGCATTGGATGGACTCCATCTAAGCCGGACTGGGGTTGACATGTTGTAGCAGGATTAGTGCCGTTGGGTCTTTGCAGGCGGGGAAACTAGTTACTGATAATGGTCAGGGAAAGGAAAGAGATGCAGAAGAGATAGAGTGGAAGGTATACATTCTAAAAGATATAGATATATATGTAATAGAATCATGGGTTAATGAAAATAAATTTAATGATAATGTGAGTGAATTTGAACTACAGGGTTATGATATGTACATTAGTCAAAGGAGAGATGAGATGGGTAGTGGGTTGATTATTTATATCAGAAATAGCATTTCTTCAAATCTAAATAATTCTATAAAGCAAGGAGAAGTTGAGTCACTGTGAGTAGATATTAGGGTCAGTAAAAATAGGATAATATGCTTGGGAGCCTTTTACAGACTACCTGGACAGACTGACTGCATTGATGAGCTAATGATCAGGAAAATAAGGAAAAGATGTGAAGTACATAGTTATTATTCTTGGTGACCTTAATTTAAATTCTGTGGACTGGGAAAATATGATAGGAAGGGATAGAGCAGGTTGTAAGTTTATAGAATGCTTTGAGGATAATTTTTTGACTCAATTTGTTAATAAGCCAACCAGGGGTACCAATATCTTAGATCTGGTTCTTTGAAATGATAATCACTTGGTTCAGGAATTGACTGTCGGGGAAGCATTGGGAAATAGTGATCATCAGATGGTTCATTTTAACTTGGGAATATTGAAAGGTAGAACATCATCAAACTCCACAAAAACTCCAAATTTTATAGGGGATATTACAATAGAATTCAGGGGGAAAAATAATTATGAGAGGTGGGACACTTTTAAGACTATACTAAACATAGTCCAGGAACAGTGTATTCCAATGAAGGCTATAAGGAAGAAATGTAGGAAGCTGTTGTGGTGGAATCACAAGATAACTAAGAAAATTTCTAAGAAAAGGACATACCAGAGTGTACAGAGAGAAAAGACTTAAGAATTTAAATCCTTATAGGTCGACCAGAAATGAGCTAAATAAGATTATTAAGAAGAGCAAAAGGGCGGCAGAAATTAATTTAACTCAAAATAATAATAAAACACCAAGAAAATTCTTTAGCTATTATAAAACTAATAAATATAACAATGATAAAATAGGGCCCTATTAGATATGAAGGGGTTTTGAAAGAATCTGATGAGGAAATAGTAGAAGTTCTTAATGATCATTTTTCTTCAGTATTTACACATTAGAATCGAGATAGATTAATTGATGATAATTCTAGGTCAAGGGAAGTAGTGTTGAATACCGTAAATATGAACAGAGAAATAATTAAAGGGCTTATATTGGAGTTAAATACTAGTAAGTAATCTGTCCCAGACAACATTCATTCTAGGTTACTCAAAGAAGGTGTAGATAGTATTGCAGTAGTTCTTGAGAAGAAATATAGTAGATCACTAAAGTTTGGATAAATACCTAATGATTGGAAATTAGGAAATGTAGCGCCAATTTTTAAAAAGGGAAGTAAAGAGGACCCAAATAACTTTAGGCCAGTAAGCTTAATTTCTATTATTGGTAAAATTCTTGAGAAGATAGTTGAGAAGGGGATTTCTGACCATCTAGAGTATGGTAGGTTAATAAATAATGTTCAGCATGGGTTTTGAATAAGTGGATCGTGTTTAACAAATTTACTGGATTTTATGGATTATATTACTAAACAATTAGATAAGGGAGAGAATGTTGATGTAATTTACTTAGATTTCAGCAAAGCTTTTGATAAGGATCCACATTGGAGACTAGTTCACAAATTAAGAATGCATGGGATATGTGTAGAGTTTTGAATTGGATAACTGAATGGCTGAAAGACAGGAAACAGAATTATGCTGAATGGGGTGAAGTCACAGTAGAGAGACGTTATCAGTAACATACCTCAGGGATCCATTCTAGGCCCTTTATTATTCATAGTTTATATAAATGATCTTGGGGAGGCTGTAAATAGCACTGTCAATTTTTACTGATGACACTAAATTGGCAGGTGTAGTCAAAGAAGTTGAGTGTAGCTTTAAAGTGCAGAGTGACTTAAATAAGTTATTAGCTTGAGCTCAGAAGTGGCAGATGACTTTTAACCTTAAAAAATACAGTTCTTAACATGGGAAGAGATAATAGGGAATTTAGCTATGAAATGGATGGGCATTGGCTGAATTCAGTTAAGGATGAGAAGGACTTAGGCGGAGTAGTAGATAGGCCACTCAAGTGTTCAAAGCAGTGTATTGAGGCAAAAAATAGAGCAAATAGGGTGCTAGGATACATTAACAGGAATGTTAGCTACAAGAGTAAAGGTTATCCTTAAACTTTACAACTCGTATGTTAGGCCACATTTAGAGTACTGTATACAAGCATGGTCACCACATTTTAGACATGACATCAACCTGCTAAAGTCAGTACAAAGGAGGGCAACAAAAATAATAGCATTGTGGTGGAGCGAATGTGAGTGTGTGTAAAAGGGCCATTCTCCCACCCCTTTCCTCAGTACCCTATCCCTTCCTCTGTAAAAATGTGTGTGTGTCTGAATGGGAATGGGTTTGTTGTTTTTTGTTTATTTTATGTATAAAAATGATTACCATGTTTTTTTTTCTTTCTTTCCAGGCGCCATATTCTGGAAAGATAGGACTTAGTTTCGTATATCCTTATATTACAAACAAAGCGTTATATCCTGGAAAGCTATATATTATTATTGTTAATAAATAAAGGCCAATAGTATAGCTTAATGAAGGAGGGCTTATAATAGCCACGCAAGCTTTTTAAGGTCATTATCTTCCATCAAGCGCAGAGGCGCCACATTTGTTGTAAGTCCTAGGCATTTTGCTCGCTCGAGTGGCAGGTGGCTGGACATCTCCACATCCTCTTTGAATAAAGTGAGGCCTTGTTTGTTGTTTATATATTGACTGTTGTAGTCAGGATTTTTTTTGGTTGTTTGATTTTTCATGTTTATTAGGATAGATTAAATAGTATTCATATATATAGGATTTTCTTTTTGTATTTTTTGGTGAAAAGTAAGGAGATCTCCAATATAATCGCCCCTCTCTATTGTAGATATTTTGTGGATATTTACCCATATTTTTTTGTAAATATTGTATTTTTTTGTTAGTAAAGGACTGTACATACAATCCGTTTCATTCTCCTTCGATTTAGTCTAAATTTTTTTGGCCCGCTACATTTGGCGCCCGAATAGGGACGTGAGACTTCGAAACTGGGAGAGTGACTGGATTGGATTGCAGTCCATACCCAATTAGTGTGACAAGTAGTTTGATTGTTTTTTTCCCTCCTATCTTTTTACTAACTTGGGAATAATGGCTGTAGCGGAAACATTGAATGAAGAAGTAGTGCGATTGAGACTGGAGTTGAGAAAGAAAGAAGAGGAGTGTGAAATGTTGCGGGGAATGATGGAGGGAATGGAGAATAAAATAAAAGGGATGAATGAAAAGACTGATAGGATGAAGAAGGAAATGGGAGACCGACAGGATCAGACGGACCGACAGGATCAGACGGACCGACGGATGCAGGACCTGTATAACATGATGACAGGGGCTGGATCAGCCCCAGGACCTACAACCTTGACCCCTGCTCTTACTGAAGGGACTCTGCTAAAAGGAATGGATGGCAGTAGGATTGAGTCTAAAGAAGATACGGTGAGTGGTAGGAAGGACGGAGAATGGAAGAGAGTTGAACGCAAGAGAAGGAAGAGTGGTGCAAAGGGGAAGGATAGGAAGGTAAGAGGCAAGAGTGTGGACTCATTGTACTCGGATGAAGGAGAGAGTGATGGTATGATTGGAATGAGTGAGACCGAGAGTAGCTCTTCGGAGAGTGAAGTGAATGTGGGGAAAGGTATTTTGATAAGGGAAGTGCCAAAGATAGATCGATTTAGGTTACATGGTGGGAAAAGTATGGAAGAATTCTTCGGGGAATTTGAGCGTTATTGTAAGCTCAAGTACCCGGAGAATAAGGGATACTGGATGAATGTTTTGGGGGAATGTTTGGAGGGAAAAGTATTGGAGTTTTTCCGTGTGATCACAAGTGTGGGGGAGCCAAAGTACGATGTAGTGAAGAAGAGATTGATTGGGCAGGTGAAACGAATGAAAGAGAGTGTGAAGTATAAAAGGGTGAATGAATTTGAGAAGGCTCGAATGGGGAAGAGTGAAAGTGTGAATATGTATGCACATAGGCTTGAGAGTATGGCAAGAACGAGGTATGGTGATGATGATGTAAATGAATGTAAACCACTCATGAGGAAGTTTTTGGACACGATCCCGCGAAAGGTGAGTGAATGGCTGAGTGGAAAGAGAAAGGAGAGAGTGAGACTGACAGGTGAACGGTTGATGTGGGAGGATGTGTTGGAACTGTTAGAAGATGGACGATTTGATGATGAAAGCGATTTAGAAGAGGATGGATGGTACAGTGTGAATGTTGGAGGTAAGAAGCCCAGGAGCTTTCATCCACCCCAGCAGTTTGTCAGCTACAGGGATGCCCTGAAGGCTGCACCAGCTGGAGTGATGTCAAACTTCCTGGGCCGGCAGAATGGATGGGCAAATGGAGGGTGGTCGAATGGAAGGGGGCAGATGAATTTCAAGCGTGGGAACGGATATATGAGAGAGAAGCCGAGGTATGTCCCAGCAAACGAGAGACCGAATGGTGGGAGAAAGATTGTGGAATGTCGTCGGTGTGGAAGGAAAGGTCATATGTTGGCAGAATGTAGGTGGACATCTGGTGCATGTTTTGGGTGTGGTAAGAAAGGGCATATGATAAAGGATTGCCAGGAAAGTGTGAAAGAGTGCTTCGAGTGTAAAGAAATAGGCCATTTGAAGAAAGATTGTCCGAGGTTGAATGGTGGAGCAACTGGTGGGGAAAGTATGAAATATGCATGTGGTAATTGTGGAAAGGCTGGTCATTATGCAAGGATGTGTCGTGACCAGAGGAATGTATGTAGCTATTGTGCGATGGAAGGACATTCAAGTGAAAAGTGTTGGATTAGACTGAGAGCGCAAGGTGTGAATGGAAAGTCTGAAGTGGGAAACTGAATGGTAAGAGGGTACCTGCTGAAGTATCCTCTGGGTGCATGAGTGTGAGTAATGTGTTGGTAAGTCTGTCTAGTGTGAAAGTGCTGTCTGGTAGGAAGTATGAGTGTCTGATTGTGAAGGTGGAGTTGAATGGAATTGAGTGTTTGGCTTTAATAGATTCTGGATGCAAGGCAAGCTTGGTGTATAAAGATGTGTATGACAAGGTTAGCGAGAAAGCCCTCCTGTCTGAGTGCAAGGGTAGTTTGGTAGGTATTGGTAATAGGAGAGTGCCTGTGATTGGAATGATAAGGTCAGCTGTTCGAATGCATGGTATGATGATGAATGAATGTGAATTTTCTGTGATTGATAAGGTGAGTAGTGAGTATGGTGTGATTTTGGGGTATGATTTTATGAAAATGAATCGTATGGTTGTGCATCCTGCGAGTGATCAGATTGAGAGAAAGATTGGTAAAAATGGGGTGTATAAGTTGTATGTAGGGAAAGATGGTAGCGTTTTGAGGAGTGTGTTTACTGGTATTGAGGTGACTGCTATGGAGAATGTAAGGCTTGTGAAGGGTGAAAGGGTGTCTGTTAGAGTGAGTTGGAGTAAGGATGTTAGTTTGGATGTGAGTGAGAACACTGTGATATTGGATGGAAAGGATGCGTGTTATAAGGTAAGGCGTGTTGCTTGTGTGTTTGATGGCTTGATGAGAATGAATGATCCTTTTGTATGTGTGCAGGCGGACCCCAGTGTGAAAGGGCAGGTGAGGGGAATCCAAGTCGGAGATGTACTGGGCCACCTCTCCACTGTCAATGAGGTAGGTATGGATGATAGTACGGATATCAGGGTGAATGTTGCGAATAAAAAGACATGTGAATGGATGTATAATGAGGTGAAGGACATGGTGAAATTGGATGGATGTTTGACTGAGTATGAAAGGGAGGATGTGTATCAAATGATATTTGAGCGAAAGGGAGCCCTCAGTAAGGGTGATCTGGATTTTGGGGTTGCAAAGCTCCCAGAATTCAAGATTGTCCTGAAGGAGGACTCCCCAATCTATCAGCGGCCGAGGCATTTCCCACGTCCGGTTGCTGATGAGATTGAGGAGCAGTGTTTGGAATTGGAGCAATTGGGGGTGATTGAAGAGAGCGAGAGTGCATGGAATAGTCCAATTGTACCTGTACGTAAGCCGGATGGAAGATTGCGTCTGTGTGTGGATTATAGAAAGGTGAATGAAAAGACTGTGAAAGAAAGGTTTCCGATGTGTGTGGTATCTGAGTGTGTGTATAGTATGCATGGGATAGAGTGGTTTACGAAGTTGGATCTGGTACAGGGGTATTACCAGATGCCCATTGCTGAGGAGAGCCGGCTGGTAACTGCCTTCTCTTCCTCAAAGAGGCATTACCAGTTCCGGAACCTCAGCTTTGGGTTGGCTAATGCTCCCGGAGCCTTCCAGCGGGCAATGAATGTTGTGTTGAGTAAGTTTGCGAGTAAGAATGTGATTGCGTTTATAGATGATATTTTGATTATGACTGAGACTTTTGAGGAGCATATGAGATTGGTGAATGACGTGTTGAGAACGTTGGAGAGTGTTGGTGTGAAAGTGAAAGTGGCGAAGTGTGAATGGTTTGCGAAAGAAGTGGAATTCTTTGGGCATATGGTGAGTGAGAATGGGTTGCGAAAATCACCAAAGTATGTTGAGAAGGTGCGAATGTTTCCTAAACCGGTGACTGTGAAGCAACTGAAGTCGTTTTGGGGTTTGATTGAGTTTCAGCGAAAGTTTATACGTGATTGTTCTGGTGTGAGTAAGCCTCTGACTGAGTGGATGGGCAAGAAAGGTAGTACGGTTAACAGGTGGAATGATAAGATGAATGAGGCATATGAGGAACTGAAAGAGGCAGCGGCTGAAGATGTTGAATTGGCTTACCCAGATTATAGTGTAAATGCTAAAATGCTTGAACTGTATACAGATGCGAGTGGGTATTGTATGGGAGGTTTTCTGATGCAAGAGCAGCGTTTGAATGGAGAGAATGTCAGGCGAATAATTGGGTATGTATCCAAGGCTATGAATGTTGCAGAACGAAAGTATTCGACTGTGGAACGAGAGCTGGCTGCGATAAGATATTGTTTGAAAGTGTTGCGTCCATTTTTGTATGGTGTGAGGTTTGTGATAAAAACGGATCATCAACCTCTTGTGTATCTGCAGCGTATGAAGTGGGCTGATAGTAGGATTACATAAGAACATAAGAAAAGAAGGAGACTGCAAAAGACCATTCATGGCCTACACTTGGCAGCTCCTGGACTTTGGAGGATTTGAGTGACTTTGACTATGTGATTGAGTATGTGCCTGGTGAACGGAATGGAGTGGCTGATTTGATGTCAAGGTATCCTGGTACGAATGATGAAAATGTGTGTGGAGTGAGTGATCCTGAGTATTTGCCGAAAGGGATTATGAATGGAAAAGAGAGTAAGGGTGGTGGTGATTCCTTGTTTGAGAGTGTATGGAATGGTTTGCAAGATTTAAAGAGTGATGGAGTAGATGTGAGAGTGCCCAATAGTGTGGATGATTTAAGGAAGGAGGTAATGAATGAAGTGTGTAGGAAGCCTGAAAGCATTGGTATGGCAAAGGTGCGGAACTTCATGAAAGAATTGAGAGCAATGTGTATGCAAGGGGTCCCGCCATTTCAAGAAGTGTTGATTGTAGTGAGTCATTTGTATGGAGTGATTGTTTATGTGCACTTTGGTGGTGAGAGGCCGATTGTGTACAAGGATGAGAAGATGAAGGGTTTGAATCCTAATGTGGTACATCTGCAATGTTTGAGTGGTGTGCACTACAATTGGGTGATTGAAAAGTGTTCATATATAAGAGAGAAGAATGATTGTCTGGATGAAGATGAGTGTGTGGTGAGTGATATGGGAGTTAATGACAGTGTGGATATCAGTGCTGATGTTGGTGTGCTTGTTCCTTCGGTTTATTGCGAACACGGTGGACCTGATATGATGGAAGCGAGAGTGAAAGTTGGTGAAAGGTTGTTCTGTGGTTTGATTGATACTGGAGCGCAGGTGTCTTTAGTGAATGAGAGGATTCTGAGTAAGTATGATGAGTTTAAATGTTGCGAGCATAAACCTGTGAAGTTACGGATAAGTGGATTAGGGAATGGCTTGATAGTGGCATGGGAACAGGTTAGTCTGAAAGTGAGTTTGGGTAATGGTGTGAATGTGAAGCATGACTTTGTGATTCTGAAGGATGAGCAAATGCCGTGTTGTTTCTTGCTTGGTGTAGACTTTATGAGATTAAATGATTTGTCTTTGGATGCTGATAAGGATTGTCTTATGAAAGGTGAATGTGAGGTGATGAAGTTGAATGAGTGTGCGAAGAATGTTGTCAAATTTTGTGGCATGATTTAGTTGGTCATGGATGATGAGAATGAGATTTTAAGTGATGATGATATTCTAGAGATGCAAGAGATGTGTCCTTTTGTTAGTGAGTTGAAGAGGTGTGTAATGATGTGTGTTGATTTGAATGAATGGCCAGAGTGTTTAAGTGATTTTAAAAGGTATGCTAAGGATTTTGTTGTTTGTATGGATGTTGTATATTTTGTGAGGCATGTGAAGGGTGGTGATGATATGTATGTACCTGTGATGTCCTTAGTTCGTATGATTGGTCTGGTGAAGGTTGTGCATGATAATTATGGGCATATGGGTAAGTTTAAGCTGTGGGAGTGTATGAAGGAGCGTGTGTTCCATCCATTTCTGAGAACTGTTGTGAATGATGTTGCAACTACGTGTGAAAGGTGTCAGAAGCGAAAGGTGCAAGGTGTGCAAGTGAAACCACCGATGTTGAAAGTTGATGCGAAAGAACCGTTTGAATTGGTAGTGATTGATTGTGTGTCTTTGCCGCGTACAAGTGCTGGGAATGTTGGTATGGTTGTTACAGTTGATCATAAAAGTAAGTTTGTGTATGCAGCGCCTGTGAGAGATAAAAGGAGTGTGACTGTTGCGCGTGTGGTTGAGCAGTTGTTTTTTCCTATGTGTGTATGGAAGCCTAGAAGATGTCTGAGTGATAATGGGCCTGAATTTGTAGGGGAAGTGTTTGAGCAAATGTTGAGAGAGAATGGTGTGGAGCATGTGAGAACAACTCCGTATGTACCGTCTTCAAATGGATTGGCTGAACGGACTATAAGAACCTTGTGTGAGATGTTGAGAATGATGAGTACGACAGTGAATGACTGGGATGTGTGTCTGGGGAGAGTGTTGTGGGCGTATAATTCAACTGTGCATAGTGCAACTGGAATGTCCCCATGTCAGTTTGTGATGAATTTTGAAAGGCGAGTGAAAGATAGGTTTCGTTTGAGTGAAAGTGAGCAGAATGTATGGCGTGAGGCGCATGAAAGGTTCCATTCATTTGAATTAGGTGCAAAAGTATTGAAGGTGAAAGAAGTGAAGGGTAGGTTGAATGTGTCAAAGATGAGTGAGAAGTTTGATGGACCTTATAGAGTTGCGAGGGTTTGGGAAAATGGGGTGACGTATGTTTTGGAGAGTTTGAATGACGGTATGACTGAGAGAGTGCGGGCTCATCAGAGTCAGTTAAGGAGATGGAGATAACCTCCTGACTACCTGATGAGCCATCCAGTGTATGGACTGTGTAGAGAGAGAGGTAAAGTGCATGATGATGAGATTGAATGTGATAGTATGGATCTGTCTGGGAAAGAGCTAGTCTTAGTCTCGAGGAGTAGAAAGCGTACAAAGAAGAGTGAAAGGAAGAATGCAAGTACGAATGAAAGTAAGTCTGAGCAGAGTGTTTCTGGTATGGGGGATCTTGAAAGGGAGATTGAGTTTTTGCGTAAACAGGTGAGTGATTTGGCTGGTATAAGTAGACGAGTGAGTGAGCTGCCTGTGCCTGATTTTTCTGGTTTTGGGAACAGTATGAATGATAGTGTGTTTGGGCAGAATGAACCTAGTGTGGCTGATTTTTCGGGTTTTATGAATGGTAATAGTAGGGGTGAGTTTGATGTAGTGAATGATGAAGTGGCTGATTTTTCAGGTTTCTGGTGGGAACCAGTCGAAGGGGTTTCTGGTATGCCTGTTGAGAATACAGGGGATGTGAGTGAACTGTCTGTTTCGCAAGAATGTACCTTGAGTTGGATGAGAGCTGTGAGTGAGGAGCTGATGAATGGGGGTATGAAGAGTGAGGGTTCTGAACGGAAGAGTATGAAAGAATTCTGTCGTGAGATGGGAGAACTGGTAATGAGGGCTAAGAGTATGGTTGATGAGATGATCAATAGTGACGATGAGACTGACAGGATGACTGACGAACAACCACGACTAATTGCTACGCGTAGCCAGGGACCAGTAGAAGAGTGTGAATGGGTGCAGAAGGGTGCGATTGAGCACAAGTGGTACCATGAAGAGTGATTGAAGGGGTTTTGTGAGTGACTGGTCGAATGGCTTAAGGAAGGAGGGGTGTGGTGGAGCGAATGTGAGTGTGTGTAAAAGGGCCATTCTCCCACCCCTTTTCTCAGTACCCTATCCCTTCCTCTGTAAAAATGTGTGTGTGTCTGAATGGGAATGGGTTTGTTGTTTTTTGTTTATTTTATGTATAAAAATGATTACCATGTTTTTTTTTCTTTCTTTCCAGGCGCCATATTCTGAAAAGATAGGACTTAGTTTTGTATATCCTTATATTACAAACAAAGCATTATATCCTGGAAAGCTATATATTATTATTGTTAATAAATAAAGGCCAATAGTATAGCTTAATGAAGGAGGGCTTATAATAGCCACGCAAGCTTTTTAAGGTCATTATCTTCCATCAAGCGCAGAGGCGCCACATTTGTTGTAAGTCCTAGGCATTTTGCTCGCTCGAGTGGCAGGTGGCTGGACATCTCCCCATCCTCTTTGAATAAAGTGAGGCCTTGTTTGTTGTTTATATATTGACTGTTGTAGTCAGGATTTTTTTTGGTTGTTTGATTTTTCATGTTTATTAGGATAGATTAAATAGTATTCATATATATAGGATTTTCTTTTTGTAATTTTTGGTGAAAAGTAAGGAGATCTCCAATATAATCGCCCCTCTCTATTGTAGATATTTTGTACATATTTACCCATAGTTTTTGGTAAATATTGTATTTTTTTGTTAGTAAAGGACTGTACATACAATCCGTTTCATTCTCCTTTGATTTCTCATGTCCAGATTAGTGTAGGGAGCGGGTTGGATCGATTGGGGTTAGTCTAAATTTTTTCGGCCCGCTACAGCATCCCTGAAGCAACTTGAATATGAAGATAGACTGAGTGTATTAAATATGTTCTCATTTGAAAGAAGCTGTGTGAAGGGAGATATGATTGAGCATTTTATAATCTTTTCTGGGATGGATAAATTAGATTTAAGCAAGTTATTTGAGTTATAGGGAAATAATAGGACTAGTGGTGACCACTTAAACATTAAAAAACAGAGGTGCAGACTGGATGTTAGAAAATATTTTTTGACTAACAGAGTGGTGGATTATTGGAATAGTTTGCCACCTGAGACTGTAGACAGCCCAAACTTGAATGTTTTTAGGTGCAGATTGGATGATTATATGGGGATGGAGGGTTAACTTCTTACTTTTTGGTATGGGGGTATGTTTCTTGACTCATTCCTGTGGATGCGGTTTCTTTTTATTGTATATTTTGAGGGACTTTGATTTTGTTTTTGACAGACTCCTATGGAGGCTTTAAATTATATATTGTAGATGCAAGGTCTGACATAATCCTATGGATGGTTTAAATTGTATATTGTGGATGCATGATCTGAAAAAATCCTATGGATGCATTATGTAGGTGGGATTTGATGGATACATATGTCCTTTGATAGGCCCTTGTGGCTTTTGTCATCCGTGAAATTATGTTATGTTATGATGCTTTTTGGGTAATGTTGAAGACGAGTTGCTCTGAGCGATTTTTGTTGTTTTTTTTCCCCGGACCCAAAATGGATCAGATCAGGTGCCTTTATGTCAGCACCTTATATAGAAGTTATTTTAATTTACAAATTTAAAATATGATGTGCGGATTCTTATCCTTGTCTAAGATATATTGAGCAGATTACTATTCCAACTTTGTCATCTTGTCTTTTTTCTTTTCTTTTTTTTATGTACACTATATACAGTGTTAAATTAAATATTACATTAATATCAATTAAGTTCATTTTCATTTAATATTTATCATTGAATTATATGCAGTATCAGTGCTCAGATCATTTTCAGATTACATTATTTATTATTTTTTCTCTCATTTTTCACATTTGGAAGAGTAGGATTTTATGTTTTTCTTGATTTTTCTTGCTCATAGTTCTGTCAAACAATAAAATTGCATTCAGAAATGTTTTTCCTTAGTATAGTATTGACTTTCTAGTCTAATGTCATATAATCTAGGACAGTAATATAAAAAATGTTCAATACTTTCTATTTCTCTCATATTACATATGATACACATTTCAGTTTGATTTTCATCTATTTGTAAATTTCTCCAATTCAATTTGAGAGTATTGGTTGGTGCCAGAAACAAAAATCCTTGAACGCTGGTCATTGTAGTAGATCTCATCATCTTTGATTTTTATTTTGTATATATTGTTAGACTACTCTTTTCTAGTAATTCCATCATCCATTTGTCATTATCAAAAGTATTTATTTTTTTTTTAGTTTAGTTCTACTTTTACATTTAATGTTGTCTAGTGTTAAATTAAATATACACATATATGATTGAAGACATTTTATCTATTTAGTATTTTTGTTATTGAATAATTCATAAAATATATTACTAAGTGATTCATTTTCATTATTGTTGAATATTTAGTATACATTAATATTTTTAAAGCTAGCCTATTTTCTCTTGAAACCTCGTTTCTAGGTTGACGGTTTAATTAGCGACTGATTTGGTCTGTGTTGTGCCTTAAATCTTGTTTCGGTCTGTTGATTTTTCTACAGTCTTGTTCACCACAGAATCAGCAAAATCTAAGTTGCTTTTTTTTTTTCCTATTACTACAAGTTCTTTCTTTGTTTGAATAAGTGATGGAGTTCAGGGATGAAAGTGAGCATGAGTGTCAGAATGTATGCATTGATTGTGGTGTAGTTGGTGAGGGGTATACATGTGTTGTATGTGGGCAGCATGAATGCATTGTAGATTTAGAGGGGATGAGAATGCAGGATTTAGACAGGATATGTAGGCTGGAGGGGTTAGTTGCTGAGCTCAGGAGGGAACTTAGTGTTAGGACTAGGGCTAGGAATAGGTTAGGTGGTGAAGTAGGCCAGTTAGATGTTTCAGGTGAAGGTAGAGGGCCGGTGGAGGAGGTAGGATATGATAGTTCTAGGGATAGTGAAGTTAGCCCCCTTAGATTAGTTAGAAATACGCCTAGTGAGGATCGGGGACAGTGGAGAGTGGTTAGGAAACATGTAGCTAGGGAGGCTTCTCCTGTTCTTTGTGAGAATAGGGTTGCCTCTGTTGAGGTGGTTAGCCAGGGGGTGAATAGATGTGTGAGTCAGAGGGACACAGAACCTATTAGTTTGACTAATAGATTCAGTGCCTTAAGAGAGGAAGTAACTGGAAGTGATATGACTGATGGGGGTGGGGGTGGAGGTAGAGTGACTGGTAGTTTGAATGAGAATAGGAGTGGGGATGGAGTTAGGTCTGTGGGGGTTAGGAATAGGAGTCTGACTGAAGTGAATGATGGGTGATTCCCAAGTTAGATATTTAGATAAGAAGTTGAATGCAAGTAGAGTGAATGGTTTGAGGATGTGTTTGCCGGGTGCTGGAGTGAGAGATCTGTCTGATAGGTATGAGGAGCTGGTGTCTGGCTGTGCAAGGGATGCGGTTGTGATTACACATGTAGGAGTGAATGATGTGAAGAAAGTGGGTGCATGTGAGTTACGTGAGAGGTACAAGAGGTTGATTGAAAAGGTGAAAGAAAGTAGAATGAAAGGTGTTGTGACAGGTGTGCTTCCAAGAATGGATGTTGGGGTAGAATGGATGTCTTGTGCGATTGGGTTGAATGATTATGTGAGGAGGATGTGTGAGATGGAAGGTGTCATGTTTGTGGATGTGTGGGATAGGTTTGTTGGAATGAAAGAAATGTATGTGATGGATGGACTGCATTTGAGTAGGAGAGGGGTAGATGTGTTGTGGAAGGAGTATGATCGTGTTATTAGGTCTTTGCGGGCGGGAAACTAGATACTAATAGTGGTCAGGGAATTATGAGAGGACATTATAGTACTGAAAGTAGAATGGACTTGGCAGATAACAAATAGGTTCCAAGGGGATAGAGGTGAGGTCATTCAGGTTGGAAGAGGTGATTCAGGGATAGGAGGGTTAAATTGTTTCTATACAAATGCTCGTAATCTTAGAAACAAGAAGGACTTTCAAATTAGATAGCTGAGTGGCTGAAAGACAGGAAGCAAAGGGTAGTGCTAAATGGTGTAAAGTCAGAGTGGAAGGATAACATAACATAACATAATTTCACGGATGACAAAAGCCACAAGGGCCTATCAAAGGTCATCCGTATCCATCAAATCCACCCACATAAAGCATCCATAGGATTTTGTCAGATCATGCATCTACAATATACAATTTAACAATCCATAGGAATGTCCAACCATGCATCTACAATATATAATTTAAAGCCTCCATAGGAGTCTGTCAAAAACAAAATCAAAGTCCCCCAAAATATACAATAAAAAGAAACTGCATTCACAGGAATGAGTCAAGAAACATATCCACATACCGAAAGTAAGAAATTAACCCTCCATCCCCATATAATCATCCAATCTGTGCTTGAAAACATTCAAGTCTGGGCTGTCTACAGTCTCAGGTGGCAAACTATTTCAATAATCCACCACTCTGTTAGTCAAAAAATATTTTCTAACATCCAGTCTGCACCTCTGATATTTAATCTTTACGTGGTGGCCTCTAGTTCTATTACTACCTTCTAACTCAAATAACTTGCTGAAATCCAATTTATCCACCCCAGAAAAGATTTTAAAAAGCTCAATCATATCTCCCCTCACACACCTTCTTTCAAATGAAAACATATTTAATACCCTCAGTCTATCTTCATATTCAAGGTGCTTCAGGGATGGTATTATTTTTGTTGCCCTCCTTTGTACTGACTCTAATAAGTTTATATCATGTCTAAAATGTGGTGACCATTCCTGTATCCAGTACTCTAAATGTGGCCTGACATAAGAGTTGTATAGTTTAAGGATAACCTCCTTACTCTTGTAGCTAACATTTCTCTTAATGTAACCTAGCACCCTATTTGCTCTATTTTTTGCCTCAATACACTGCTTTGAAAATTTCAGTCATCTATCTACTACTACTCCTAAGTCCTTCTCATCTTCAACTGAATTAAACCAATACCCATCCATCTCATAGCTAAATTCCCTATTATCTCTCCCCATGTTAATAACTTTGCATTTATTAAGGTTAAAAGTCATCTGCCACTTCTGAGCCCAAGCTAACAACTTATTTAAGTCACCCTGCACTTTAAAGCTACCCTCAACCTCTTTGACTACAGCTGCCAATTTAGTGTCATCAGCAAAAATTGATACTTTGCTATTCACACCTTGCCCAAGATCATTTACATAGATTATAAATAATAAAGGTCCTAAAATTTATCCCTGAGGTACGCCACTAATAACATTCCTCCACTCTGACCTCACTCCATTCAGTACAACTCTCTGTTTCCTATTTTTCAGTCACTCCATCCCCACATCCATTCTGGGAAGCACACCTGAAACAACACCTTTTACTCTACTTTCACACATCCTTTCAATCAGACTTTTATACTGCTGTCGTAACTCACAAGTACCCACCTTCTTTACATTGTTTACTCCGACATGTAAAATCACAACTGCTTCCCTCTCACACACATCATTTACACCAGCACCCGACAGACAAACTCTCACACCCTTCCATTTACTTTCACTCAACTTCCTATCTAAATACCTAATCTGAGAGTCACCCATCACAATCACCTCAGTCATTCTCCTATTCTCTCTAGGCCTAGTATTACCCTCCCTCCTGCTCTCACTCACTCGACTTTCTATTCTACTTTCAGGCACAGCCACACCAGACAAATCTCTTTCAAATTCTTCCTCTCTCAGGGCATCAAATCTGTTAGTTAGCCTAACAGGTTCCATGTCCCTCTCATTCACACACCTAACCTGTCCTAACTTATCTATTCTGTTCACTTTCACCCACCACTCATCATCACTTACTTCACTTACTGCTTTCTCTCCAGTCCCTGTTCTAGGCCTAACTTCCTCCCTCCTGGTCCCAATCTGACTCTTCAAATGTACACTTGCATCTCTTCTCACTTCAGACACTAAATCGTTCAGTCTCAAGCATTCCACACGTAATCAACTAACCTCCTCAGTCAAAGCACATACATGGCACTCAGACACATTCACTCTCCTCTCTACACCACAGACATCACACACTACATACACACTACTTTCAAACGGCATACTCTCTACATCCAAACAGTCAGCCATACTTAAACAAGAACAATAATAGAAACAAAAACTTACAAACAACAAGAATTTGACCCGAATTTGTGCACACAAGTTTAAAACCTGCTAATCAAGATGGCCACCAAAGTAAACAAAAGTCACTTTCTCACCAAAACAAAATAACCACAATTTATAAAAAAATAACAACAATTTAACTTTGTTATATTAACCAAATATATGATCTAATAACTCAATATTTATCTTTATGTCACACACCAAAGTATATCAAATAATCAAAATATTCTGAGAGCACTACGAAACACGTGCTACCTGTTCAAAGGTCAGTCAGGTTCCTCAGGTATCAGTTCTCGGTCCATTATTATTTGTCATCTATATAAACGATCTTGGGGAGGCAGTTAATAATAAAGTGTCAATTTTTGCGGATGATACCAAATTAGCAGCTGTAGTTAAAGATATTGATGATAATTTTAAAGTGCAGGGGGATTTAAATAAATTGTTATCCTGGGCACATAAGTGGCAAATGACTTTCAACCTTGATAAGTGCAAAGTTATTAACATGGGAAAAGATAATAGAGAATTTAACTATGAAATGGATGGGCATTGGCTGAGCTCAGTAGAGGATGAGAAAGATCTAGGAGTAGTAATAGATAAGTCATTAAGGTTTTCTAAGCAGTGTATTGAAGCAAGAAATAGGGCAAATAGAGTGCTGGGTTTCATTAAGAGAAATGTCAGTTACAAAAGTAAGGAGGTTATTTTTAAACTCTATAACTCTTATGTTAGGCCACATCTAGAGTACTGTATACAGGCATGGTCCCCACATTTTAGACACGATATTGACCTTCTCGAGTCAGTGCAACAAAGATTATTCCTTCCCTGAGGCACCTTGAATATATAGATAGACTGAGGGTATTAAATATGTTCTCGTTCGAAAGGAGGTGTGTGAGAGGGGATATGATTGAGTTGTTTAAAAAAATTTCCGGGATAGATAAATTGGATGTTAGCAAGTTTTTTGAGTTAGATGATGGAAATCGGACTAGAGGTCACCACTTGAAAATTAAAAAGCAAGGGTGTAGGTTGGATTTAAGAAAATATTTTTTCACCAATAGAGTGGTAGACTTCTGGAACAAATTGCCGCGGAGGGTAGTAGGTAGTCCAAATTTAAATGTATTTAAGAGTAGGTTGGATGAGTTTATGGGGAGGGAAGGTTGTGATGGTTCCTAAGTTTTGTATATATCTATAGCTGCATGATTTAGTTTTTGACAAGCCTTGATTGGTGATACCCTTGTTTCTGGACGCAATCCTCTGGATGTAGTTTTCCTGGGAGTTTGGGTGCCTTAAAAAAGAGGCTGTTTGACTCGGATGACCTATGATGAGCCCTTGTGGCTTTTGTCATCTGTTATATTATATTGTGGGGGACTTTGATTTTGTCTTCCCCTGGTGATGGTACTTTTTGTGGGTGGGTTTTGACGGAGGCGGATGACCTTTGATAGGCCCTTGTGGCTTTTGTCATCCGTGAAATTATGTTACGTTATGTTATGTCTTCTAAGAGCAGCAACAGGGGTATATTTAGGAGCACCAAGAATGTGACGATAAGCTGTATTTTCTGCTCTCTGTTGATCATTTATTTAATTTTTTGTAAAATATATTATTTCCGATACATAAATTGCACTTGGCAATATCACGTTTATCAAGTTTTTCCAATTAACATTTTGTTTGTGCTTTTACTAATTATTGAGGGTAGCATATTACTCATTATTTGAATAAATTTTAGAATTATTAATTTCTACTAAGTATTTTAGGTGATCCACAACTTGAATATCATTTATTTGAACAATATTTTTTATTTCACAATAGCGTTTATTAAACATAATAATTTTGCTTTTATTATAATTTATTGATAGACCACATATTTCTGCAGTTTCTTTTAAAGTTTTGATAAGGAATGTTGTTTCCATAAGAGAGTTGGAGATCCAGAGGCAATCATCAGCATGAAACAGTGCTGGAATATAAAATGATTTTGATCTAAATCCATAATTACCTTTTATTATTTCAGTAATTATCATATACGTTATCAACAGAAATAAAGTACTTGAGCCATTGCAGCCTGGTTTATACCACGAGTTATATCTATTTTAATTTCAGAATTGTTTAAACAGAGAAAGGTATAATCATTTGTGTATAGAGTTGCTATTGTATCAATTATTTCTAGGCATATTTTATACTTCTTTAAGGCTTCAATTATTTTACCTCTTCTTATTGAATCAAATGCTTTTTTAAAATCTATTGATACAACATACGGCTTTTTATTTTGGTAGCAACATTCAATACAATAGGATAAAAATATTATCTTCAATACATCTCTTTTTAGTGAACCCTTGTTGATATTCAAGGAGACATAAATTTTGATGTGAGTGAGTTTCAATTTTTTCTTTTATAATCTCCATATAAAGTTTATATGTAGCATTAGTTAAGGCTATAGGTCTAAAATCTGATGCTGTAGAGCATTTTGTTTTTGGAATCAATTTTGTGTATGATGATTTCCAGCTTTCTGGAATATTATTTCTTTCTACAATATCATTTAATGCTTCCAACAGCTTCTTTAAGAACTTCTCACTGTCTTTTAGTGCTTTTAGAAATTCAGATTTTATTTCATCAGGTCCTGAAGCTTTTTTATTTTTCATCTTGTTTATCATGAACTGAATTTTTTCTTTTGTTATCAATGGATATTTCATACTATTACATGTATTATATAGTATTTCACAACATATTCAAAATTTTCCATTATGAACTGTGCGTTTGTTTGAAATTGTATCACTTGATCATTACCTATCTTAATTGATATCACTTCATTGTAGATATTTTTCTCATATTTATGCTTTTCCATTTCATTCCAATAGATTTCAATATCATTTTATATACTTGATATTAATTATTCCAGAAGTTGTTTATTTCTGTCCAGATTTCATAAGGTATATGTTACCAGAGCTTTCTATTTTTATCTTTCTTTATTTCATCTGTTACAGCTTTTTCTAGTTTTTCTTTTGATTCTCAAACCATTTGTTGTACTTTCAATTTTTGCTCTAAATATTTTGTGAACTCTTTTTTGGTAGCATTTTCTTTGGCATTTCTTTTTATCCTATTATAGAGTTTTCTTAATTTGATATTTTCTTTTATTTCTAAGGTAAGCCATTTTGGTTCTGGATTTGATTTATCTATATTAACTCGTCTCTTATACAACTTTCTTAATATAGCATCAGCTGTTTCTTTTATGCATTTTTCAATCTTTGATAGAGACCACTTAGAATTGCCTTGGTCCATTTTTTCCTCTATAGATGTTACATAGTTTGACAGATTTTCTTGATTGAAATTATAATAGCTATATTCAATGGTTTCAAATATTATTTTTAGGAGATGGAAGCCTGTGTGTGTTTTGGTTTCATTCAAGGCACGTAATATGTTGTTTATGTGACATTTAAAATCAGTTGGTGGCATTTTTGTTTGAAATTCTGACTTAAGGAAAACTAAAAGTAAAAAAAATGCAAAACAAAAATCCACCCATACTCGCAACATTTACCGAGCCTTTGAAAAAAAATGTTCCTTTGAGTTCAGATTGATAAAAAAATGTATGTTTTCACCACTGTTTTCGTCGCGTGTATATTACAAGTAAATGTTAAATCACGTATTTCTAGGGGTTTAGCACAATGATTACAAGGGATTGTTAATGGGATTCAATTATGCTCACCTAAAAATTTAATAACTTTCTCACAGTCACTAATTAATGAGCCAACAGATATACAATTGATCAAATAAACTTCATATGGGCTTTCCATAATTCAAACTGCTTGAAATTAACGATTGTTTTCAAGTATAGGATTCCCACCAAAAAAACAGTTGAATGGAACAGGAGCTGCCAAGTGTAGGCCATGAATGGTCTTTTGCAGTCTCCTTCTTTTCTTATGTTCTTAACAAAAAGATCCAATTATTAGTTGAAAATAATGAGGAAAATAAATAAAAAATACAGAAATTGAAAAATAAAAATTAAAAATAATTAAACAAAAAAAAAAAAAAATTTAAACAAAAACTTTAGGAATTAATAGCATTATTGTTCGTTGATGGCTGACGGCATTATAGCCAAACCCACAAAAAACTAGTTCCAAGATAATTTCAAAACATTTATGCTAAGAGAAAAAAATTAAATAAAATGATTAATAAATGATAGATTATATATAAAAGAAAGAAGTGTGATAAAATGTTGCAAAAACACACAAAGCATTGTTCGTTGATGACTTCAGTTAACCATTATCGCGAAAGAGTATGAAACATTATGGAAAGGAACAAAGCCCAAGAGAAAAATGGCTTTAACCAGCCTGAAGAAAAGGTCAGAATCGCCCAGAGCAGCTCATCTTCAACTTTACCGGATTGTTTGAATTGTATATTGTAGATGCATGATCTGAAACAATCCTATGGACCCATTTTGTGGTGGGTTTTGACAGATGCAGATGACCTTTGATAGGCCCTTGTAGCTTTTGTCATCAGTAACATTATGTTATGTTATGGGCGGATGCGCTTCTAGTTTATTTTGAGGGTCGGCTTGTTGTTGGAGATGTCTCATCGGGGGTATAGGCCTATGATGGATAATTTTGTAGAGTATGGCCAGATCATAGTCATAGCTTGTTTTGGGCTAGGACTCGGATCCAGCCATACTCTACACAATTACCGATTATAATTGTGTCCATATTAAACCTCATCGTTCTTTCACTTTTGGCCCAAATTCAATACCAAAACCATACCTTATCTTCACTTTAGGCTAATGGTGACAATGTGGAAGGGGTCCTCGCCGCCACTCCTTCTGTAACACGATCATTAAAGAAATGACATCGTTTATTGAATGTGACTAAATACGAAAGTAATTTCAACTTTAATTTTAACATTCGAGAGACCATAATAAATTGATACATATAAAACGAATACTCAAAATATAAATTATAATGCAACTAAGAACGCTACATAAATGAATTCAGAACAGTGGTAATAGTCTTTTCGTCAGTAAGGTAATAAATTTCATAATTTAACAGTGATAACACGTTTAGCGATTGCGAATAATTCCAGAAGGAGCCTTACTAACCAGGAATATAGCTAAACTAGAACAATGTAAAATTAAAATTGCCATCATTGATGAGAACAATATTAAAAAACATATTTTAATAAAGCAAACCTTGGGCAGCTCCGTAATTTACAAGGTAGTGTTTAGAGATAAAAATGCTTATGAAATATGGGATATTTTCTAATAATTGTCGTAGAAGAGCAGTGTACTCCAAATCGTTTCTTTAAAAAAAAGTTACCATTATAGTTGGATTAAGAAATGGCAAGCTCGATCTGAAAAAAGAGAGAGGTTTAAAAATATAATACAAGACAAGAGCTTGGACAACGTGAAAAGCTATAGAAAGGTTATGAATGATTTAAATAAGTCAATCAAGAGTAAAAATATGTCTGAAATAAAATAGGATAGACACATAGTAGTAATAAAATAAAGTTGTTTAGTTATTATAAAATAAAGAATAGAGCAAATAAAGATTGGAAAAGGCCTCTTAAAGTAGAGGGTCACGTCAGGGAAAAGAATTACGAAAAGTTGAAAGTATGTGCTCGTTGATACCGAGGATGTGAATTTGGTTACCCCATATGGAACTACGGCAATGGTAATGAGAGGTAACGTAACTAATGTAAAGGTAGTAAAGAAGTACCACTTTGCAAACTGAATCCACGTAAAAGTCTAAAGACAGTTGAAGCAATGTTGTTGATGAATAAATAAAGTTTTATTGTCCTTCTGCAAACTTTATTCGACAGAATATAAAAGATCTTAAGATTATTATGTTTATAACTTGACTTCTGAATAAAATTCAACCTATTCTATTTACACACTTCATTCGCACACAAGACTAAATCAAGATTTTTTTATAAGTAATTTTCAATCAGTAACATTGTGACTCAATTATATATTGTTTAGTATTCATAATTTAACTGTGCCTGTGTTTAAAAGTGAGTTTTTGCGTCTGGTTTTCCCATAACCTTCGGAAAATCTCCAGGTTGTACCTCGGGCAGCCAAAGAAAATGGCAACACTTCGGCTGACCTGAAGTAATTCTCGCGAAAGCACTGGTAGTAAGTAACAAGCTAATCTTCGTTGCGTCAATATCTAGCCACCATTGATTGTGATCCCTGACAAAAGGAATTTAAGTTGGACAAATTTGTCAAAAATGCTTAATTCGTTGAAAATCTAACCAACTGAGCGCGCTCATAATTTAGTGAGATCGAGTAAAATTATCATCTGTATTTTGTACGCCACTGATAAATCCAAATGTCATCGCCATTTTTGATATCTCAAGTTGGCCACCTCCCTGGAACGAACAACAAACAGGTTCATAAACTAGTGTAGAGGCATAGTATTTAAACACATTTTTTTCTTTAAGTAATTATAACAATTGATTACCAAGTTAGTACAATTAAAATTCTTTATTATTTTTTTGCTTACAATTGCAAACCTTATTTTTACATATTTCTAAGTACATTCCTATTTTCCATTTCATTGGTTTATAATAAATACAGTTTAATAAGTTAAATCAATGTAAATCTTATGGAATACCTTGTCGTTGTCTTTTATTTAATCTCTTCAGTATTATATAGATTTTAATCTAATTCTTTTTATTAAAATAATTAACAATTGGGATCACCCTTATACCTATTTATATAGTTTCGGTTTTTATTACTTATATTCTTGCCCTAAGAATTTACATTAATTCATTTACTTTATTCATTTTCTTAACATAGCAGATCATGGTTTTAAAGTGGGCACACTGAGGGAAATTCTGGAGTATTAAGGAGGATCCACTCAGCCTCCATCTAGATCCATTAGCCATTTTAGCTTCCTTCATCTCTTATCGCCTGTCAATTAATAATTCTACAGCAGAAAAACTTCATCCATCGGAATAATCAAGCTCAAATAAAAAGAGTATATGCATAAATTACAAAAATCATTTTACATCAATCAAAGCATCAAGACACATTGTAAAACTATCTAGATCCTTGCTGTTCACTACTTCAAATGGCAGCTCATTCCACAATTTTACAACTCTATGACTAAATAAGGAACGTCCACAGGTGAAGATTACATGTTTTTTTCTTAATCTTATAATTGTGCCCCCTTGTCTTCCAACGTTTTTCCATTATGAAAAAAAAACTATCCTAAATGCAGTTTGCCCAAGTCAGAGAACATTTTATACACCTGAATCATATCTCCTCTAATAAACTTTCGATCCAGTTGAAACATACCCAGTTCTTTTAAATTATCATAATAACCTTATCCAATTAATGAGGGTACGATTCCAATTGCCCATATAGCTTTAGCGAGAAGCATCTCGACTGAGCTATCACGAGTCTAAAGAAACTCATTCAAGTGAAGATTTTAAACCGCTCGCTTGAATTTCTTGGCAAGCCACACCAGTTTCCATACAGTTTCAAAAATATATATATTTTGCCTAAGATGTGAGGCCAATGCCTAGATACAATATTCCATGTGTAGCCTTACATGATCATTGTACAGCTTTCCTATATAGTACTTGTATAGGTTACATTTGTATATATAAAACGTAATACATATTTGGTTTGTTACTAGCTTCTAATTATTGTTTAGAATATTTAAGCCTATAATCTAACCACATACAGTGGCAAGCGGTGGCTCGTGTGTAGGCAGGGCCGTAGCAATTTCTAATGCCCCCCTCCCCCCAAAAATTTAAGAATGTGGGGCCCCATAACAATATATCATACATTTACAAGTAGTGCGAGGCACGACAAATACTATTCTCAGCAGTCCCAATGCTACGGAATGCTTACAGAAAATGTGTAATCGAAAATTTCATGAATAAAATAAAAATGGGGGCCACAGTGGGGTCCTTTCAAGACCCTCCCTCGGCGTGGAAATTAAAACAAGAGGAATGGATTTCGTTTATAAATAGATGGATCAAGCTTGAACTCTAACAATTTAGGCTATTAGTAAGTAAAAAATGTTTGATTTTGTTCTGTTTAGAATTTTATCTAGTTTATCTATATTTTTTGATAAGTTCATTTCCTTTTCCACAATATTATAACAATGCTAAAAAAATTATGTTGTAGCACTCCCACAAATTTTAGCTAAGCGCCACACAAATCTTTATCTTCACTGACAGAGTTCAACCAATTTGTATTTATTTTATATATTGAATTCTCTATTTTGCCCGCCTATATATATAGGTAATGTCTTACATTTGGGGTTTTTAAACTCCATCTGCTATTTATTATTCATAATACAGGGTGATTCAAAAGTCGCGATACATAGGAAAGATTAATGTTTTTTTATAAGAAGCTATTTATTGTTCCAACTTTATATTTTTTTAAGATGCCTGGATTGGTAGGCGTGGTCCAGTTGAGTGGCCTCTTAGGTCCCCAGATCTCCCCCTCTTGATATTTACCTTTGGGGACACTTGAAAGCCATGTTGTATCGCGAAAACATTAAATACATAAATCATTTAAAGGAACGCATCACGGACTCATTTGAACACATATCTCCAGATGTGCTATTGCGAGTGGATAAAGAGAATGGGGAACGTATTGCAATGTGTATTCACAACAATGGTAACCATACAGAGCCTTTTACATAAATAAATGGTTTCTTATAAAAAAACATTAATTTTTTTCTATGTATCGCGCCTTTTAAATCACACTGTACATGTTTGTCAAAATTTCTCAGCTTCGATGCTGAGAAATTTAAATGCAACTATCCCCTGGAAACATGATTACTTATATTAAAAATGAGAAGTTAATTAAATTTGGATAGTGAAAATATCACGACACGTGATGGAAATTCATAGAAGGAGAATATTAATTATTTTAGGCAGAGAGATTATTAACGGGAATGTTTCATGCATGTATAGGATTGAGATATTGAATAAACGTGGTCATGTGATAAATGAAGAATATGTAGACGGGAAATTTATAGAGTAACAATGTATGGAAGTTATCATTCGGGTACAAACTAAAATAGGCTCACGTATTTGGTAATTTATATAGAGAACTGTTCGCATGATACCTGGGGTTCACATGAGATTTGTATAAACGGAAGACTCTGCGGATATATATATATATATATATATATATATATATATATATATATATATATATATATATATATATATATATATATATATAATTTAACTTTCTAAGAGGGAAAAATGTCAATGATATTTCAATATATTCTTGGAGCAACTAAATCAAATATATAATTTTGGTCAGTTGGCTAGAATATACCCATCTAAAATAGTTACGCGGCCTTTTTAAAATGTTCTGCATTAATCCTGGTACCCCAGTGTCTTCTATCCGCGTGGCCAGAACGCAGCGTTTCCCGTCTGAGAAAATTATGCATGTCGCCCCAAAATATATATTTGTACGCCGTTTAATACTAATATATATATATATACGTTATATCATTAAAATACACATTATATTCATTTAACGTATTATCAAATTCAATAATTAGTAATATTCCATTATTTGTTGTATAATAAATCTCGTTAAATTTATGCGTCAGTGATTTTGAAACCTTCCAGGCAAGTTTGTCATTAAACATTGCTATATGAATCCCCTTCGACACATCGCATGTCCAAAAACGTCTCCAACCTCTAGCGCAGTGGTTCCCATACTTTTTCTGATCTTTACCCACCATACCTATCTCGGGGAGGGCCTCCATATGGCCACCACCCCTCTTCCCAGGACATCACAGGTTCTATTGGGAGCGGTCTCTCTAGTGCAGTGGTTCCCAAACTTTTCTGATCTTTACCCACTTTTCATATATGATCCTTATCCATGGCCTCCCTCCCCAATCTATATCTCGTGACAACAGTGACTGTCTGTAGTCCTACATTTATTTAGGTCCATTATGAAAAAACTCCGACGATACCTGTAATTTTATTCATTCAACCTCATAGTTTTTTCTTTTCTTAAATATTGAGTCATGGAAACTTGCAATTTACCTTTTGCCAAATCTCAAATATACATTAAAATGGTACTAAAGAAGTAATTTGATGCACATAAAATAATTTTTAGAATTTAAGAGTAGGCCTACTTCTAATTAAAACTACTAATTTCCAAAAACCTTTCTCCAATATACAAAAGTATAAGAAATAAATTTCACTGCATATAAAAGTGTAATCAAAAGCAATCTTATCGTATTTTTACTGACAAATTTAATAATCCTAAATGAAATCCTATCATAGGGAGTCATAAATAACAAAACAAAGACCTTTAGTGGAAACATCACCTTCTCTTCTCTTAGCAAGAACCTTTATGTGCAAGTTTGTTTGTTCAAACCCCAATTAAACTCAATGTGAAGGGTGATGTTGAAAGCCATCGACCAGCAACATAATTCTTGGCTTTGTTTGACTCAAAGCACATCGTAGGTCATGCTTCACATTAAGTCTATTGCTATATTTTGATTTAATATATAAAAGTTGAGAGAATGCAGCCTCACAGGAATAAGTTGATGCAAAGGGTAGTAGTTGGCGGAAAGCTAAATTACATAAGTTTGGGTATGAAGCTGCCATTGATAACCAAAAGACAGGGATATATTCCGTTTCAAACTTCATGTTGGCTCCTGTATCTTCTTGAAGTGTCAGCAGTTCAGTCTAGACATCATCATTATCATCAGGTATGCATGTCACTGGAGCAGTGAAGGGAAACCTTACTACCTGAGAGGTTTGGCTTTGGATATCTGGGAAGTACCTTTTAAATCTCTCCACTAAGGCTTCAAGGTGTTGAATAATCAAGTTCTTTGCACAGTATCACACTTCTATGCAATGTCTGACACTGTTTCCAGCAATGATAAGTTTCCCATTCCAACTTTCCGCCTCCAATTCTCCATCTTAAGAATGAAAGCTTTAATTTTGTCCACAAAATCGATTATCAAAGTTCCTTTTCCTTGTAGTTCAAGGTTGAGTGTGTTCAACTGTTTAAATATGTCAACAAGGTAGGCTAGCTGTATTTCGAAGCCATATACAGACCATGCTGACAAAAAATCTCGCTTGTCCTGCACCTCAATGAAGAGTCTGATATCTTCTTTGAGCTAAAATACACGCTGAACTACATTTCCTTTCGATAGCAACGAACTGCTCTATGAAATAACAAGATTTCGTGAGCTGCATTCATATCACGGCAGAGTTTCTTGAAAATGCGTGTGTTAAGAGCACTACCTTTTACAAAGTTAACTGTCTTTATAATGGTATTCAGGGTTTTATGTAATTCTGAGATTAGGGTTTTTTTTTAAGCAAGAGTTGCTTGTGGATCATGCAGTAGAGAGGTATAGCATTTGGTGATTTTTGTATAACTCTTGAAACAGAACCTGACTTAGAACCTAACATCGATGGAGCCCCGTATGTGCATATCCCACAGAGATTGTCCCAGTCGAGACTATTTGCTTCAAAGAATTCTGAAAGTTTCTGCATTACATCTTCGCCTTTTGTAGATTGCTCGAGAGTTTCACAAAACAATAATTCCTCCTTCATATCCTCACCATAAACATACCTAACAAAAAAATGAGTTGTGAGCAGGACTGGACTTCAGTGGGCTCGTCGAGTAGAATACTGAATAATCCAGCTTCTTTAACTTTCTGTATCGCCTGTTCTTTGATATCATCTGACATAAGAGATATTCGGCGTTGCACTGTATTATTTGAGAGAGAAATAGCACTCAGCTTTTCAGCACTTTTCTTACCCAAAACAAGCTTGACCATAGGTTTTGGCACATGGCAAAATTAACTCCTCCCCAATAGTGTGAGGTTTCATTTTCTTTGCTATTTCAAGGGATACCAAAAATGATGCCTCCTCTAATGCCGCATTTTGTTGGTGAATGGAACCGCTGGCACCATGTCATTGTCTCTTCAGGTCGACCAAAGAAAGAACGATCCTTGCCAACATGTTGAGAATGTGTAGTTACCAGGTGTAATTTAAGCTTGATAGCCTCAGTGATTGGGTGGAGAGTATTTTGTGACAAATCACACTCTGAGGGTTCACTACACCTTTATCATCAATGCTTGTAAATCCAAAATCCAGATAGCTGTCATCGTATTTGCGTTTCTTGTTAGAAGCCATCACAGAGGGGTCTGAAGCGGAAAGAAATACTGCTCTAGCTAAATGACATCACTCATAATGAGCCTACAAATACATGAATATTTGGTATGTAGTGGACTACCCATTAGAGGGAAGATTATTGCAATTGATTGTGTTTATATTTTTGTTTTTATATTTAACATAATGTCTTTTGTATTCCAGTGGACTACCCTATGAAAGGGAAGATTATTGCAGGTGTTAGCTAATTTGACGTGGCCATTAGACCAAAAAATAGCATTCATTAACTTACTTTTCCAATCACTTTTTTTTTCCAAAAGCATATCACCTCGATAGGCCCAAGCCTAGTGGCTTTTTATTATCTGAACTTTCCTAATGTTCTAATTTTCTAAAAGAGTAAAACCGCCATTAAACAACATTTTCAAGTAGTTCATAACAATGAGAAGGGTAAGGAAATAAAATTTCAGTTTACTAAACTCTCAAAAAAACAAAAACATTTCATGGAGTTTGCAAAAATACAACAGATATTTTTTTTCCCCCTTCTTCCTAATACACTTCATGATTTAAAGCTTACTTAGCATTAAATGGGTATTGATGGTGGCTTAAGTCCCAATAATACTAAAATTAGCGCAAACAGATTATTTGAGGGGGCCACACACACTCACAAAGTGTTTGCTTTTTTAACTGTGGACTCTAAAGTGGGCCTGCGGACTGGTTGATACTCAAGATTCAAGACCAAGTTCTCCTACAAAAACCATAGCATAGGAAGTATTAAATAAGTTATTGAGTGAAAAATGTTTGGTATCGAAATGCATCCCAATGAATTATTTTATCAAGAACACAAAATCATATATAAAATGGAATTACACTGAATAAAGAAAGAATGAGGCATATTACTCATGCGTCTGGCAGCAAGGCATTGTTCAAACGTATACCAAGTACAGACGTACCTGTTCCTCTGGCTGACTCAGCTGCTGACTGGTTGTTTTAGTGTGGTGGTGTCTGGGATTTTTATGTGTACATAGCCTCAGCTTGTGGCCCCCTAAATTTTGCTGTATGGCCCCCCCAGTTTGGGAATCTAGGCTCTAGCAGATCGGAGATTAAACTGTTAGAAGCATGCAACGTCGGAGTATGATGGGTCATACGCTTGCCATATGTATCTTCGAGATCCGACGCCACACCTTCGTCATCTGTGTCCTCTCGTTGAGGCTGGAGACGTATCGTTCCCACGAAGTTGCCTAAGATTTCTTCCAAAGGTAGTGAGCTCTCGCTCTCGCGCGGGACTAAGCGCAATCTTATCTTCTGTAAGTCGCTTACGGTAATATCGTCGTACTGCTACCTA
This sequence comes from Ceratothoa steindachneri, assembly GCA_963969495.1. NCBI lineage: Eukaryota > Metazoa > Arthropoda > Malacostraca > Isopoda > Cymothoidae > Ceratothoa > Ceratothoa steindachneri. Next base: position 67,984,688 of record OZ018329.1, on the reverse strand, counting down.
CCTTTTTCTTGTACATCGTTGCTTGGAGCTCTCGGTTCCACCAAGGAACAAACTGAGTGCGTTGTATTCCACTCGTTTTCTGGATACAAGTGTCTGCCGCAGCAACAATCGTATCCACGAGGTATTCGACAGCTTCTCAAAAATTGGAAAGGATGTAACCTCCCTATCAGTAGTCGCCTCAGCATAGTATCTCGCCCAATCTGCACGTTGGTAAATTGACTGAGGTGTGGTTAGGAGAGGAAAGTTGTATGCAATGGATAGAATGACTAGAAAGTTGTCGCTATTATATAAATCTTGGCTGACGGACCAGGAGAAGTTAAGTGCGGCATCTGGAGATGATATAGACAGATCGATACAAGAAAGGGTGCCTGTTTGTAGGTGTAAGTGGGTAGGATTATCGTTATTTAGTATTATAGAATCTCCGGTGTTAAGGAAGGACGCTACAATTCTGCCTCGTTAGGGAACGAGAGCGTCTCCCCACAGTATGTGTCGAGCATTAAAATCTCCAAGAAGAAGATACGGAGATGGTAGTTGCGAAACCAGTTGATGTATTTGTTGAGCGCTAACTCTGTCATAGGGAGGGCTCTATACGTTGCAGATCGTGTATAATCTGTCAAGGTGGTATCGTACTGCAACAGCCTGCAAGTCTGAAGTCAGCTGGATCCTCACGTGACCAACAGGGCGCTTCACAAGTGTGCAAGCGCCACCGTGGTCCAATCCATTCCTGCCGAGAAGGCCAGCCTCTTAGTATATAAGAAACCCTCGTGGTGGGTTTGGTAGGGCTGCTGGCATTCTGGTTTCCTGCAGACACATGACTGCCTCCTGTGAATGAAAATAATTATTTCGATATCCACGGATATTCTAGTGTGATATCAAAGTTTCCATGGTCATTTTTTCCTCTCGAACTTTTTCGATTTGTTCCTATCAGGTGGGCGGCTATATTTTGGTAAAGGAATACTAGTGATGTTTACAGAACAATCAGGTGGTTTCTGGCGTTTAGGTTTTTCAGGAGTAGCACCCAATGTGGGTGATGTTGGGGATTGGCGTTTATTGCTAGATGTTCTCTTTGGAGAGGCGCAGGTAGAACGTTCGGTTTTGCGTCGAACAGTCGTATCAGTTTTAGGTTTTGGAGATAGTGAGCATGCGGAATTACCCGGAGGAGCAGAGTCCTTCGACGAAGCGGAAGGGGGTCTCACGAGACTGTGCTGCTGGTACAACAGACGCAAAAGTTCTGGTATTTGGGTACATTGAGGATACTCTATGTCGGACTTCTTTAAAGGTCAGGTGTTCTTTAACCTTAACAGACAATATTTTTTTTTTCAAGTCTTTGCTGATGTGCTATGAGGTTGGTTGCAATGAATGCAGTTCTTAGGCAGTTGACATGTTGCAGTTTCATGATCCTCACCGCAGTGTTGACTGCAGCTGCCGCAGATGGCTTGATCACGTCTGCAGTTCTTGGTCACGTGTCTATATTTTTGGCATTTGTAACAACGGCGAGGAAGGGGCACGTACTCCCGGACACGCTCAAAGAGACCTGCGCGGATCCGAATACGATCAGAATGAGTTGGAGTCTCAAATGTTAAGACCAAAATTCCAGTCTGTTCAAGGTCACCAGAGAGCGTGCGCCTCTTAATCACACCAAGGTATGATAGTCCGCCGGCAATCTCCTCTTCAAAATATCGCCGTAAGAGATCTCAGGTGATAACCCATTGGGACTAATTATAACGCTGGTGAATCTACACTTCTATCGGTTCCCAGACCAGTTCGGTCAGTCGCTCCAATTTATGGCTTTGAGCCTCAGATTTCACCTCAACAGTAAGCGTTCGGTCGTCATTCGCAGAGATGCGACCAGGTTCCCCCATCGCATCGCAGAGCTCTCTATCGACTTTAAATAAGTTGAGTTATCTAAAGTTTACCATTATTTTGTCCAGTCTTGTTTTAAAAGTGTCAAATGAACTGCTGGACACCACTTCTTCAGGCAACTGGCTCCAGAATTTTAAAATTTTATAGGAAAAAAGTTCCCACATAAATATGTTCGAAAATGATTCGCAATGATTTGCATGCTATTATTTCTCGTATAATTTGTATTAAGTTCTATGCCTTTCATGATTTTGAATACTTCTATTAATTGACCTCTCAAACATATTGTTTCTAGTGTGAATAAATTTAGTCTTTCTAGTCTTTTCTTATAGTTATAATTTCGTAATTCTGGTATCAATTTTGTGGCTCTAGCTTATACTTTCTCCAATCTGTCAATATCAAGTATAGTGACCAGACCTGAGCGCAATATTCCAATTGTGGTCTTACCAATGTATTGTACATATTTAAAATTGTAGCTTTGTTTTTAAAACTAAATTGACGTTTGATATATCCAAGAAGCTTCATTGCTTTCTTTTGCACTTCAATACACTGCTGAGAAAACTTGAGATCATTTGATATATAGACTCCAAGATCTTTTTCATTATCAGTTACGGTAATATTTCAATGAAAAATTTTATATTATACTCTCAAGTTTTTATAACCTACATGCATTACTTTACACTCGTCTAGATTTATGGGCAGTTCCCATTTTGTTGATCACTGTGCTATTATATCAATATCCTTTTGAAATTCTAAAACATCCTCGTCAGTTACTATTCCTTTACCTAACTTGCAATCATCTGCGAATTTAGAGATATTTAACAGCAGGTCATCATCTACATTATTAACATATATGTATAATAAAAAGCAAAGATCCAAGAACTTAACCTTGTGAAACTCCACTACTCACCGGAGTCCATTCTGATTCTTCTCCGTTAATGAGTACTCTCTGTGTACGATCAGTGAGCCAATTATAAATCCATTTTGCTACTTCGCCTTCCATTCCTAAGGCTCTAACTTTAGACACCAATTTCTTATGTGGTATTTTATCGAATGCCTTTTGAAATCTAAATACAGAATATCGGCTGATCTGGTACTGTCATATTCTCTACTAACAAAGTGGAAGAAATCTAATAAATTTGTGAGGCATGACCTATGTTTTCTAAATCCGTGCTGTGAATCATTTAATAATTTATTCTTTTCTAAATGCTCAAGTATTTTTTTCTGCAATACAAGTTTCGAGGAGTTTTCCAACTATTGAAGTTAAACTTATTGGCCGATAGTGACCAGATAGTTCTTTACAACCTCTTTTAAACATCGGCGTTACATTTGCTAGCTTCCATTCTTGAGGAACAATTCCACTCTTTAGCGATAAATTAAAAATCTGCATTAGGTCTTCAACCACTTGATTTTTGATTTCTTTCAGAACTCTTGGAAATATTTTATCTGGTCCAGGGGATTTATATATATTCATTTTCTCAATAAGTTTTTTTATAGTAAAATCAGACATCTAATATATTCAAGTGGTCTAATATTGGTATTTTTATTAGTTGGTGTGGGATTATTAATCGTATTCTCTTTTATAAACAGAGATGAAAAATATTCATTTAAAGTGTTTGCTATATCAACATCGTTAAATTGTAAAATATCATATTTGTCTTTTATTGGTCCAATGCTACTTTTTATCAGTTTTCTACTATTTACTAATTTCTACAATTTAGAGCTACTCTGTTCTCTTCAATTCGTTTGGCTCTTTTGGTTTGAGCTTTAACTTTTCTTCTCAATTTTACATAATGCTTTTTATTATCTATATTCGTATTATATTTTAGGATTTTATTTGCTTTATCCTCTCTCTCTCTCTCTCTCTCTCTCTCTCTCTCTCTCTCTCTCTCTCTCTCTCTCTCTCTCTCTAATGGTTTCTTAATTTCTGCAGATAAACATTTAGGTCTATTGATATTTTTGACGGTACTAATATTTGATGGTATGAATTGTGCTTGTTTATTTACGAGATGGTTTTTAATTTCTTGCCACACTTTATCAATTTCTTCATTTTTTGTTCTATAATTTCTCAATTTTGAAATTTAGTTTAATGATGTTGAGTTTTTTCTAAAAAAAAAATATTAATTTCAAATTCGATTAGGTTATGATCCCTATTACCAATTTGATCATCATCACTAACTCAATAATTTAAGAACGGGATTTTTTGGAGTATTTGAATAATAATTTCATCTTAGGGCCTCGACGGTACTCGGACTTATAATCTCAAAATAGTAAAAGGGGGGGGGGGGTAACCTTCTTAGGGGGGAGTGTTATAGAAATGCCTCTGGGCATTCCTATAATAAAAAACCTCTTGGGAAACTTAAATATATAATATCATCATTTATTATGTATAAAAATTCAATTCTTTTGTCATTTAAATAATTCATGCAATCCTTTAACTTTGTTAATTTAATCATTCATTGATTTTACTCTAACTTTGTGAATTTAATCTTTCAAATTAATTTACTTCAACTTTTGTAAATCAAATCATTTATGTTAAACTTAATAATTAATTAATTCATTTATTTTCTTGTCAATTAAATTAACGTAAAAAAAAAAACCTCATTCAAACGAAGCTTTTTAGCCACTCGCCTGCACTTCTCGTACGCTATATAATCCCTTTCCTAGAAGCGGAGCGTATTTTGAAGAAATGAAGAGAGCCCATTTGGAAATGTTATCCAAGGGTTTTCGCTCCCCCTCCCCGGTCTGGGCATCATTGTAAATAGAGGGGGGTAGAAAAAGGGGCAAAAAAAAAATAATAGCGTATGCGAGTTGCGAACAGCTTCCCGCGTCGCTGGACCACTGTTAGCCAGCGGCGAATCCACTCAGCTACCCTGAGTCTCAAAAAAGACTCATTCAAACTAAATTCACGACCAAAATATGTACATAAGATTTAGTTATCATTTGAAATCAGTTTTCTTTAGTTCCATTGAAATTTGTGTTAATGATGGACTAAAACATATATTTTGGGGACAAGGTCAATTCTAGGATTTGTTCTCAGTTAGAAAACGGGGTGTTAGGTGAATATTAGTGGTGTTCTGAATGCGCTGGAGTTTAATTCAATCTATATTTGAATGAGGCTAAAAATATAAACCAGTTCTTAGGCGCCGTTTTTTTGTTTTTTTTAGTAAATATTTAAAATCGCATGGTATAGTTTGCGTTTTGTTCACAAATCAACTTTAAAATCTACGGAGAATTTCCATGAATGTATAAAATTTTGCATTAGCATATTTTCACTATGTTCTAGTCATGTTTCTAAAACAAAATATATTCTATAAAAAAGTGCATACAATTTGTAATAAAATGATATAAAAATCAATGGTGTATCTTTGTTTTTTTTTTCGCAAATTAACTTTAAAAATTTAAGAATTTTTTTCCATGAATGTATACAATTTTGCATTATCTTAATTTTCCCTATGTTCTAGTCATGTTGCTAAAAAAATAATTATACCATACCAAAGTGCATAAAATTTGCAATAAAATGATATATAAAATTTTTTTTTTTAATTTGGAACGAAAGAATTTGAAGAGTGACTATTGAAAGAATGTGCTATCCCCTTAATTTCGATTACTTCAAAAGGTGATTTAATGCCACAATCTATAGGATTTAAATCTTCACGGACATACAACAGAACACCGCCACCCACCCTCTCTCTCGACTCTATCTCGATGAAAAATTTTGTATCCTTGTAGTTGAAATTCTGAAATAAAATCCCTCGATTGGCAGTGAATACAAGATTCTGTGATACCGATAATGTCGTAGTTTTTAATCGATGCTAACGCTCGAAACTCTGAAAACTTGTTTTTAAGTGACCTTGTATTAAATAATTCGGCTTTTAATGATCTTATCCAATTTCTTCTGTGGTGAGGCTTGGTCTATTTCCCTGTGATACTTGTTCTTCTAGTAGCGGAGATTTATTATCCAATAGGTTCCTTAAGTTTATTTGTATCAATTCTCCATAGGGTATCTTTCCTTTTCCGTTGAGGTGGATCCAATCTTGATTATAGAGTCGTCAATTATAGGTCGCCAAATATGGGTCGCTACTTATAGGTTTGGCGTAAGTAGGCCTTGTTTTGATTGCACGGCGATCCTATAAGTAAGGGTTTGGCAAAGTGGCTTGTTACAGGTTTTTTGACGTATGATCCGAGGGGGATTAACCGATCAAGGTTTGTAAGTAAAAGGAATTAAATACCTGTATTTTTATACCACTTTAAAACGTTTATACTTACGGAAAAGATTTAATATGCGGAACGGAATATTCTAAATCGGGTTATAATGGCAAGAGCAAGAATAATGGAGATTCGCAGAGCGGTGAATTCAGAGTTTATAATGTTAGTCTAGTTATACTAATGATTATAATGTTGATTAATGATTAATCCTTTCGTATTTATACCAAGGAGCATCCTGGAGGCGAATTATAGCTCCGCCTTCCCTGACTTACTGAGGCCGAGCCTGCCCACCCAATGTTTCCAGCGGAGCCTGTGATTGGTCGGAGTCCATGCTGCGATTGGCCGCAGTTCCCCTTTCAGTATCCTAATGTGGGTTTTTTTTCCTTGCTCGGGCATCACAGAGACTCCATTTGCTTAAAGCTAAGATGCCCTTTATCAAATTTTACATTAAGGCGAAACATCTTTTGTCGCCGGTCTGTCCCCATTTCAGAAAGCTCTAATTACTCTGTTTGCCTATCTGCTCTCACACTCGGGTGCGATAGCCTTACATTGTGGTTGGGTCTCAAACCAGATGTTCTAATCAGATTCTGCTGATTCACAAACTGCCTCCACATGACCTTATTTTATTGCTCCTACCATTCCATCTTTGACACTTCAACCTGGCAAAATGTATATTTCTCTCTCTCTCTCTCTCTCTCTCTCTCTCTCTCTCTCTCTCTCTCTCTCTCCCCCTCCCCCTTCCCCTCCCCCTCCCCCTCCATCTCCCCCTCCCCCTCCCCCTCCCCCTCTCCCTCTCCCTCTCCCTCTCTCTCGCTCTCTCTCTCTCTCTCTCTCTCTCTCTCTCTCTCTCTCTCTCTCTCTCTCTCTCTCTCTCTCTCTCTCTCTCCTTCTTTGTGTGTGTACAGTCATTGCACACTACACATACCCATGTTGTGCATGAATAAAAGCCAGAAAACAAAAAAATTAACATTTTCCTTTTTGCAAATATCTTTTAAGCGATTCTTTATCCAAATAGCTCGGCTTAAGTTTTCATATCTCTCATATATTCTAGGTAGTATGCCAACAACTATTCCATTATCTGTTTTCGATTTGATCGCTTTAACCATTTTCGTATAATCTTTTATAATGCTTTCTGATCCAGCGTAGTTATTTCCGTTAAAAACATCGTTGCTTCCAACATTAACTATAATTGGACATTGTGTGCTGTCTGTCTCAAATTTGCTTATTTCTTCTGTTACACAATTGATTTTTACTCCTGGATAGCATCGAAATTTGAGTTTGTAACTGTTATAAGTCTCGAAGTGATCTATTTGGTTTCAAATTATTGAATCACCAACTAAGTAGGTTTCTTCTTCCTTAGGGAGGATTTCAAATTTGTTGACTGTCGATAGAACGGGTTCTTCTCGTATGTTAGGTTTTATTGGGCGCTTATTTTTGAGTTCGATAAATCTTTCATTTTCGGGTATCTTTGTAATCAATGCAACTTCTTCTTCTAATTTTACAATTTCTGACCAACTCAGGCTATTCTATCCTTATCTTCTCTTAGGCAATTACATTTCTTTAATTCTAGGGCGATTATACAATTTTCCATTTGGTTAATAACCGACATCCACTTTGATTTCTCCAACTCATGGTTTTCTTTAATCTTGAAAATTCACATATACTTGTTGATGTAATATTATCAAAGGACTGCTCGGGGAAGTATATTATGCACCTCGTATTTTTACATTTGAAGCAACAATGCTTTAGTTTCTGCGCGGCTGGCATTTTTCTTATCTAAAAGCTCTTTCTCTTTAAATTATAAACAAAACCAAGCAATGACTTCGCCATTCCCCATACGGGGCTTATTTTTTATCAGTCAGTTTTAAATTTCTAATGAGTTAAATTGAGGAACGATGCTAGAAACAGACGGTCGGTCCAGTTCCTTTGACTAATTAGTAACTATTTCTAGGTTCCTAAGATGCGTACCAGATGTGACCGTCTTCTAAAAAAAGATAAAAGTTATTTTCTTTCTCTTCCTCAAGTTGAAGCATACACTAAAGATTTTAGAGAAACATCCCATGGTTAGCGTAGAAGTAAATGTCCATGTTTTCTCGGGTAATATAGTTCACCTGGGTCTCTTATCAGAGGTTTGTAGGAGTTTTCAAAGAGGTATTTTTTTTTTTTAGTTGCTCCTAGAAGTGGCCATGGCTTTAATGGCAAGTGATAGTCACTCTTTTCTTCCAGCCTCACATTTTGTCACTGTTTTCTCTCCCTTTCCTCTTGTATAGCACAGTTTACCATTTCCCTTCCTTCGCAGTACAACTGGTTTAAAAGATCAAAACATCTTGATATGAAAAATTTGCAAGGCATTTTTTCAACTTTTACCTTTGTAGTTAAACTTCCAATCGCTAAGAAGGATAATTTTCTCATGTAAAAAACAAAACAAAAACAACGTACATAGTAGAAAGGAGAGTTTTCTAGTGGTATAATTGAGGGTAGTGCACCGATTACGTTTTGTGGGAAAACGGTTGTTGATGAATTAATAATTTTCAAATTTTACCTCTGTTATTCCACCACGTAAACGTGCGAGATTATTTTAAGACATTTTCCATCATATTGTAGCAACCCGAATTCGGAACCCACATAAGGGTTCCGAATGGGCGCAGAAACAACCGTACTCGTAGGCCTGGAGGGGCTCGACAACGTCGGGCGCGCCAGGACAAAGTCATTGCCTCGCGAAATGAGAGACTACCCTGAGCCTGAAGGGCCAGGATTTCATTCTCAATCGACACACTTGGCCACACACGATTTGGACTTATCGTGTGCAGCTTTGGAGCAACTTACACAGATTTCAGGTATCCCTGACTTTGCACGTCAACATGAGCGATTTGTATGGCCGAAGCGGTGGCAGTAATAGCACCTTATCGGCAGTGGCACGAGTGCCTTCACGCGGTAGCGATACCAACCGGCACGCACCGACAAAGGGAGCTTGTCACATTCGAACGTGACGAAGAGTGTAGGGGTAGGTCTCGAGGCCCCTTCATGTTTTCTCATCACATGTTCCACCTTGACCGCCCCATGGTCAGCCAGCTCTAAGGTGATGACCTCTATGGAGTAGTCAACGAGTTCCTTCAAATAAACTACTCCTTTCGACGCATTCGCCAAAAGGCTCCCGTCCGAGAAACGGGTCACCTTCGGCTCTCTACCAATCACACTAGCTAAAGCTCTTCTCTGATAGATCATGTTGCCCTTAGTCAACATACTGCCATCAGTGGAGCGAATGACCAGGAGCGTTTGAAGTCAGCCGGCTCGAAAACGCCAGGTAGTCTCTGAATGAGTGCCCCCGACGTAATCGAGGCTGCCCTCTGTGCACTTGTACTTTTGGTCTTTGTCAGGGGGGAGGGGAGCAGCGGGGTCGAACGTGCCGATCTTGGGTTGGTTGATTACCGAAGTAGCATTAACCTGCTTCTCCTTCCTCCGGCAGGAGCACCCAAGCCAGATGAACCGGCCTCAGCAAGGTTCTTCTCCAAGATGGAGAAGGTCTTGGCGGTCGCAGGGGCACTGGCCGGAAGAGGAGACCCCCCCCCCCTCCCTACTTGTACTGCCTTGGAAACCTGAGCTGATTGAGGAGGATCGTGCATAGGGGCGGACTCGGGTTCGTTGCTTGGCGCCGACCCCGGATTTGCCCCCATGGAAGGTCATACCGCCTGAGGCTTAGTTGCCTTAAGGACCATGTCTATCTCGGGGAGGGCCTCCATGTGGCCATTTCCCCTCTCCAAGACATCACAGGTTCCATTGGAAGCGGTCTCTCTAGTCAGTTAAGGGTCGGGGGGGGGGGAGAACGTGACTTGACCACCGCTAGGTTTAAAATTTGAGCGAAGCGACCGATGGGCCCTGTCTTCTCTCTCCCCCCCTAAGTGGGTCTGCCCTACCGAGCAGCTTCAATGTGGAGCGGTCGGTTATGGGCTGCCTGTTGGCTTTCTTGGCAGTCCCCTTGGAAAGTAAAAGGAGGAATGCCGCTGGAACGAAGGAGTCACCCGAGGGCACCTCCAGACAAGGGGGTGGAAGGGAAGCCCCTACACCTATAAGCAAAGGACAGGAGTAAGCCTGCTGCTCTCCGGTCAAAGTATTTTGGAGGTTTCCCTGTGAAAGCACAAGGGGAAAGGGGGGGGGCTCGATTTTTTCTGTGGAGCTACCCGAAGGCGGCTCTGGCGATGGCGATGGAGAAAGGGGAAGATAGTTTTTTAAAATTTCATCATCGGGATGGGGACCCTATTCATTTCACGGGATGCAGACGCTAATCACCCCTCGCAGTATCTCGCTCTGTAAGGGGGGCGTACGGGGCTAGCAGAGCCAGGTGCCGCCATATTTGGCCACCCTTCCCACCTGGTGGCCTGGTAGCCCTTCTGCATAGCGGCTCCACCTTGGGCACGGAGTAAAAAGATAGTGTGTGAAGTGAGAAGGAAAGGGGATGTGAGGAAGGTAAGGGTAGGGATTAAGTAGGTTGTTAAAAACTCCCCCTCTCTAAACCAGACTTCAGGGGTTTAGGAACATTGTCCCCCACCCCCTCAGCCCCGATCCGGGATAGTTAGCTGAGAAGAAGGTCAGCATCTACCCTTTGAAATTCAAGGCCGGCCATAGAAAGTTGTGAGTGAGGTTGTAGGGGATATGAGGAATTAGGGGAGAAACACAGGCTGTCTGAAAGAAGAAGAGGCTAAGCTGGGGCCGGACGGAAGGCTGAGTGCGGTTAGCACGGCGGCCAGGAAGGCAAATCGCCGCGTCCCTTACGGGGTAGCGTGACACAAAGTTACCCAGCTTTAATAAACTGGGGCAGTTCCTGACGTTCGAACGTTAAAATCAATTTGGCAGTTTGGACTCTAGCAGAGCCCACACTTTTGGTCACCCTATATACATGTGGGACTCGTTGAGCACTATGCTTACTCTGGAGATGGGTGAAGTTGTAGTCTCTTAATTCGTTTGAACAACGACACCTTTGACAAATAGCAAACGTGGGTGTGGCGAAACGGTTACGGGGACTTCGGCAATCGAAGACAGATTTTTGGATAAGGTATAGATTTTAAATGAATATTGCGGCAATATTCTAGATACCTCTCAGATCACAATAAACATCTAAACCTATATTTCGTTAATCAAGGGAATGAATTATTAAATGCTAACACGAAGTCTAAACTTTGAAGACGAATTCTTTAGGCCTAATCTCAGGAACGTTGGGTAAACGTATATTAAAAACCAAGAGCTAAGAAAAATATATATTATTGAATAAACAGTTAGATTTAGAGGTCAATTTATACAGTAACAGTTTATGATTGGATTGAAATTTTTACGTGTGAATTAAATTTGAGTGAGTTAACGGGAATGGATTTTACATTTGATAAATATGGTTTGGTAATTAGAGTATAAAAAATGATGATTGATAATTGGATTATAATTGATAATTAGATAATTGAGTATAACAATTGATAATTCGATCATAATTGGTAATTGGATAATTGTTAAATAGATTTTATTATAAGTAATTTGTAAATAGTAATTGTTAAATAGATTATAAATTGGATTATAGTTAAATGGATTATAACGGAGTTAAATGGGTCTGTTTCACCGATGCGAGGGCAGCAAAGCGCAAAGCGAATGAACCTCATGGCTTAATTTTAAGACGCTTGGGAGAGCGGGAGTAGCAATCTCCCAATTTATGTCAGGGTTACCAACCCTTCTTGAAATTTTATATATATATATATATATATATATATATATATATATATAAATATATATATATATATAAATATATATATATATATATATATATATATATATAATATATATATATATAAATATATATATATATATATATATAAATATATATATATATATATATATATATATATATATATATATATATATATATATATATATATATATATATATATATATATATATATATATATATATATATATATATATAATATATATATATATATATATATATATATATATATATATATATATATATATATATATATATATAATATATATATATATATATATATATATATATATATATATAAATATATATATATATATATATATATATATATATATATATATATATATATATATATATATATATATATATATATATATATATATATATATATATATATATATATATATATATATGGAGCTCGGCCGTGAAGCTTGCATTTAATATTGAGGATATATCCCAGAGCCACGAGAAACGGATGTAGCATCTTTTAATTTTTCACTACGTTTCGAAAACTACAAGTTTTCATCTTCAGGCTAGAATAAGTTTACAAAGTTATTATGTATGAAGAAAACTTGAAAAGGCCAACAAGACATTATTTTAAAGGTGACAATTACAAAATATCAGTAGGAAGTACTACAAGTTAAATTAAATATGACTTGGCAACAGCTAAATTTGCTTTAAGACTGACTCAAAAATTAGTTCATAAATTTAAGGATTATTGCAGAAATTAATTACAAACTATAAGAGAAATTGACCTGGCATTATTTAAAGATAATAAATTTAAACTTTTTTTAATTTTGTAAAGACTGTAATAGTTAAAAACATTTAATATAAAAACGGAAAATTTGGGTACTTACTAAAGCGGATCCATCCTAGAGAGTGAATGGTAGGTTTAGTTAGTTAGTTTGGTGTATAGAAAGAACAGAGAGGGACCGCTGTAATATGGCACTCAGGTAGTTAGAGAGTAGCGTTGCGGAAAATAATTAAGAAAAGGACAGCGAGAGTAGATAGGTCGGTGGCTATACACCGAAGCGAGGTGTTGTTATGAGGGTGTAGGTTATGTGGTATTGACTAGGCGAGGGTTGGGGGCAAGTCAGGAGGGGGAGGCTGACAGCTCATCCGGAAACGCATTATTCACGATGCCTATTGGTTTATGCGAAGAACAGTACTGGCGGCAGGTGTTCGTGGGCCGCGGG